>OZ023266.1:135304503-135314503 GCA_964006375.1 Tillus elongatus | reverse complement strand
ATATAATTTATGTATACAATTTTTTTTTCGCATCTTACATAATAACCGATATATTGGGCTTTAAAGATTTTTTACGAAAATTCGACAAAAATGATATACCATTACCCGATAAACTCTATAGCCAACACTACTGCTAAAGTATCAGAGAAAGGGTATATTTCAAATGAATTTTCTGCGAACATTTTAGTAAAATGAAGGACAGTAACGATTGAAGCTAAGACTTCAGACTTTGTAAAACATTCTTCTTCAGACATTTTCCTTCCATAGCTCATATTATTTTCAGGTTCACTGCCAAAATATTACCAATTCTGACGTTTTAAATCGCGACTTTGACGTTTTGAGGAAAATCCAAATTTATTTTTCTTTAAATACCTGTAACTTTTTTGTCCTTTAACCTACAGAGCTAAATTTTAGTAGATAACTTACCTATAATGACGTAAACCAGATAATTTGGTTGCCCTTACTTTGTTAATTGCGGAGATATAAATTTTGTTCGAAAGAAAGGAAGGTACTCACCAAGTTTTGTTAAAATCGGTCTATTATTTTTTTTAGTTTTAGGTGTGACACATCTATATATATATATATATATATATATATATATATATATATATATATATATATATATATATATATATATATATATATATATATATATATATAAAGTCTGTAACCGACCTCGGATTTGGGTTCCAGGGGTCCTAAATAGCGCTCATTTGAAGATATTTTTTCAAAATTCAAAAGTCGAGATCTCCTCATTAGTGAATTTTTTTTAAAGAAAATTCACTAAAAATAGAAACCGAGATACGCCGACTTTGTTTTCAAAGAGGTAAACGATGGCATAAGCTTTGGCATCTTGGCGCCAACCCCTTAAACAGGGGCGTAAATTACCCTTAAATTTTAAGTGACTTCCCATGTTGAGCGACACCTCATTTTAAAGTATTTCGAATACTGCTCACGACAACATATGACTATCTAAATTTTGATTTGTATATGGCAATAAAATCACTGATTAAGGAATAAGACAAAATATCAATGAATGGAAGAATGTTGTTAAATTAAATGTTGAAATGGTTTTTCCTCCGTTCCGTAAAATCTACAAAATCTTTGCTCCACTTCCCAATGAAAATTTCGAAATATTTCGGGCGTTATCTGACGATTTTTTTAAAACAATTTCTCGACAAAAATATTTTCTTTTATACTTTTCTGTTTATCTCTTAATGATTTCTTTTTGCTTATCTCTTAATGAACTATATTACCTGCTTTACTTTGAACCTTTACATCTGCTTACTTGTTGCTTGCTGCTTGTTCTACGAGAATGTCAACTTAGCACGACTGGCACCATATATTTTTAATGATCGTCATCCTTGGAAAAAAAGACTTCGCATCGGTATGTCCTGAATTTAATGCATAAATCTTGAGGAACTGGATCGGTTGCAAACAGAAAGCACAATCATAAGCAGTTCGGACGTAATGTAGGTAACTGTCCTGGGTCACATCGCAATGGAACCAAATTTGAGTCTCAGGAAACTTGCAAGTACTTTAGGAATTTCTGTAGCTAGTTACCGTCAAATCCTAAAATGTAATACGCCTCACCCATACAAAATCAAACTGGTACATGAACTTAATGAAGGCGATCCTAATCGCCACGTGCAGTTCTGTGAAGAAGTGAGTGATCGTGCCAGCAGGACTTGGCCAAGTCAACCGCCTTAATTGTTGCTACTGGAGGGATGACAATCCAAGAATTTTTCGTGAAACTCATAAGCAGCGTCCGAGGAAAATGAATCTTTAGGTAGGTATACTGGGAGACCACCTCATAGAGCCTTTCTTCTTACCGGGAAATATGAATGGAAACATGTCTCTGGATCTACTGGAAATGCATATGTACCCCGACGATAGCGGAAGTATTGGAAAATGACAACGCTTTGGCAGGGGAGGATATGTCATTTAAGCATGGTGGTGCTCTACCACACTATGTCGCAGCTGTACGTGATTTTCTTAATTAGAACTTTTTAAATCACTGGGTAGGAGGCAGAGGTTCAATTGAGTTGCCTCCCAAATCGCCAGATTCAACACCGTTAGGCTTTTTTCTATGGGGACACTTGAAATGAAAAATTCATGCAGCACGGCCAAATTGATTCAACGAGTTTTGTTCGTGAATTGTTAAAGAATGTCGTCAGGTAACGCCCGAAATGCTTCAAACAGCAAATGGATCATCGGTCAAAAATTCCTGATAACCGTGAAATGATTTTTTATTAAAAATACTTTGGTCCCGTACTTAAACATCCTAATTGGCAGTTCTTAAGTCTCGACGAAAAGAACATTAAGAAGCAGCATACCATGAGAAATCATACACTGCTTCGCTTTGGTGACCCTCTGAGGGTCAGGTAACATATTGTCTCCATTTCCTGTGGGACGGTTATAAATACTTGAATAAGAATTACATTCGCTAATGTTTTGCCTAGCATATAATTATTATAAATATACAGAGCAATGTTATGTATACCTAAGGAAATAAAATAGTTCATTCTGCATCTGAAGCAAGCTAAAAGTTTTGCAACCCTTATCTGTACAGCAGGCGGTGAATGCCCCCACAGTAAGACAGCATATAAAAGGTATCTATGAAATGATAACTAATAAGCTGCCATCAAGCCAAACTGTGTGACCTCACCGTGTCAGGGCCTGCAGACATTCCCAAGTTAATTTGTAGCATCAAGATAGACCCCAAAAAATTTGACTATGTAAGGTGTCACCTATATTTTCCGTATTCCTAAGAACAAAAATCATCTTGTGGGATCTAGATTCCTCCTTTTTCCCCTTAGGGCTCGTCCGCGTCTTTGCTGCCCCGACAGTACCACAGCCTTTGGCTTATTGTGCATGCCCTTTGTCTTTTCTACTCCACCTATTCCAAAATCACGGTGCCTTTAACTATTCTGCACAGAAATTGGTAGGGTCAAGTTCTATGTTGCTCTGTCTACGGCCTAGGCTGTCCCTAGATCAGTTGCCTTTGTGGTCCTGAGCTTTACACTCGCACAAGATGTGCTGGGCTGATTCCACCTCCTCACCGCAGAGCCTGCATGTCAGGTACCCCTCGAACCGCCCCATTTTATGCAGGTGTTTATTGCAAGCTATGTGTCCCATCAGTAGTCCCGTTATGTTCCTGAGCTGTCCTCTGCTAAAATTTAGCAGCTCCACAGCTCTCTTTGAACCGGGATCCGCAATTAGTGTCTTCCCATGTCTGAGCCCTGGACAATCTGTCCAGTATGCCTTATACTGGTCGCGGACGCAGGACTGGATGTTTCCGCTGGCCGTGCCTTTCGATACGATGGCTTTTTACGGATGTGGCCCTCATCCAGGAACCGTACTCCTATAAAGGAGAGATCAAGGGACTTGGCGGAGCTGCTGGAAAGCTCATCTACAGCAGATCCAGCGAGAACCCGAGGGCCTGCATTTTTGTCAGGGAAGGAATAGACTTTCTGCATTTAATGAATTTCTGTTCCAGGGACCTGGCAATGATCAAAATCCGATGTGGGGGAGCGAATGGGTCGAGAGACATTACTGTCGGATCAGCCTATCTGCCAGAAGACAACACAGACCCTTCCCCACCCAATAAATTGGAGCAGCTGATGGTGGGTAGCAGAGCAGGTGGATGGCAGACCATCATCGGCATGGATACGAACGCGCACCATGAGTTGTGGGTAAGCTCGAACACAAACTCTACGGTTGAGTCACTTTTACAATTCTTTATGAAATTTAATTTAGACATATTAAATAGAGGTAATAATCCGACCTTCGTCACAACAGAACGTGAGGAAGTTTTAGATCTAACAGTTGCCACCCAGTTTCTAGGTGACTTTGTTAAGATCTGGGCTGTGTCTGTGGAAGTGAGTAAGATACATCCGGTTTGAAATCGCCAAAGTCGAAAGACACGGTCTGGTACCGGGACCCTCACAAGGCGGACTGGGAATCCTACAGGACAGACCTAGCAGTAGAACTGCGGGGGGTTAGGAGTACCATTGACAATTCAATAGACCTCGAGATTGCGGCAGCCCAAGTGCGAGACGCAGTCACCTCGGCCTATAACGCCAACTGTCCCCTGAAAATGAGGGAGTCCACCAGGAATATCCCGTGGTGGAACGAGGACTTCAGGCAAAAGAGGACGCAGGTTCTTAAGCTGTTTAACGCGGCCAAAAGGTCGGGAGCATGGGGTGAATATAGACATGCCTTAATGGCATACAATAAAAAACTGAGGGACGCCAGGAAGGAGTCGTGGAGGAAGCACTCCGAGAGTGTTCGACTACACAAAATCCTGTCCAAGAGCACTCAGACCAACATAGGCTCCCTTAGAACTTCCACGGGAGGGTTTACAAGTTCGGGGGAAAACTATGGAAGTTTTACTCCATACGCAATTCCATGGCTGTAACTTAATAAACCGGACTCCGGACTTCTGGACTGGGACCATTCAGAAATAGAGGCGCCTTATAGTTGGGCATCTAGAGTAGACTGGACGGTCGCTAAAGAGGTGGTTACTTGGAGCAAAATCAACTGGGCCATTAACAGCTTCTAGCCATACAAATCCCCGGAATTTGATGAAATCATGCACATCATGCTCCAACAGGTTATAGATATACTGGCGCCGGTGCTTACCCCCATTATGAAGGCCAGCCTGGCTCTGGCGTATATTCCGAGCGCATGGAGACTGGCCAGGGTTGCATTCATTATTAAACATGGGGTCCAAAAACCATGCAAAGTCCCTGAGGCCAATAAGTCTCATGTTCTTCTTGCCAAAGACAATGGAAAAACTGCTCGACAGGCACATTGGGGGCGGTGTACTGGAAGCATATCCCCTACACTGCGGACAATATTCATACAGAGCAGGATTTTCAACAGAAACAGCACTGCACCAACTGGTGCTTAAACTGGAGAATACGCTGGAGAACAGGAAGGTGGCGCTGGCGCCTTCCTAGACATAGAGGGGGGCCTTCAGCAACACCTCATTACGATCGGTTCTGGCAGCTGTCAGGGAGCGTGGAATAGAGGAGACCTGCTGCAGGTGGATCGGTTCCATGCTAAGGGACAGCGCGGTGTTCACCTCACTCGCGGGAGGGACTCTGCTGGCGGGGATCGCGGCGGGGTGTCCGCAGGGGAGCGTTCTGCCTCGCTTACTCTGGTGCCTAGTAGTGGACGGCCTGCCAGGGAGCTTCTCGCGAGGAAGGTTATGAGGTGCAGGGCTATGCGGACGACAATGTCATCATAGTCCGAGAAAAAGTTCCACAATCAGTGTAGGAGCGCAGGCAGACAGCACTGAAAGTTGTGGAAAGGTGGACGGTTGGTCAGGGGCTCGGGGTGGTTCCCGAGAAAGCAACCGTCATACTGTTTTGTGGGAGAGCCACAGAAATCTCACTCTATACGGTAGGAACATTCTAATACCCAGGGAGGTAAAACATTTGGGGGTCGTATTGGCTCTAAGCTAGCCTGGAATGGTCACGTTGAAAAAATACTGCGTAGGGCAGTCATGGCCCTAGCTGTCACTAGGCGGCTATATGTAAAAACGTGGGGACTAAGACCAAGTATGGCCCACTGTCTGTATACAAGGGTGGTCAGACCATCGTTAACTTACGCGACACTGGTTTGGTCGCCTAAGGTGACACAATCTAGCGGCAAACAAAAAAACTAAGCAAGATCCAAATGATGGCTTGCCTAGGCATCATAGGGGCAATCTCTTCAACCCCAACAGCCGCCATGGAAGTGTTGTTGGATCTGCCACCCCCACACTTAGTTATTATGGGGGAGGCCAGACTAGGACTGTACAGACTAGCCTGCAATAGTATATTGAAGATCAACTCATGCTTCAGCGGCCACTGCAAAATTCAGGAGATCGTGAAGGAGCCCAGACTTAAAATGAGGTTAGACTTCGCGAGCCCGCGAATCTGCGGGGAAAACAACTTTACAGTGGAAACCCCCGACCGCGAGGCATGGCGGGAGGTGACGCTGGGTATACCACAGGAGGCGCTCGTCTGATTCGCGGACGGATCCGGCGGGGAGCGTGGGACGGTGGCAGGTGTTTTTTTCGAAAGGACCAAGGGTAAGTCATAGTATTTCCTTCGGAGCCCATGCAACGGTCTTTCAGGCCGAAATGTACGCCATCCTGCTCTGTGTGCGGGAGAACAAGAGGAGGAGCTATACCAACAAGCGGATCTTCATAGCCACAGACAGTCAGGCAGCCCTTAAGGACCTAAGTAGCCCACGAGTAAATTCCTTGCTGGTGAGTGAGTGCCCAGACGAGAAGAGCGACCTGGCTGGGCAGAATGAGGTCACCCTCATCTGAGTGCCTGGTCACTCTGGGGTCAAATTCAATGAAGAAGCTGACAGTCTCGCGAAGAGAGTGTCAGCAGAACCATTTATGACCTCTGTGCGTGACAAAAAGCACGGTCAGGGAAGCCATTAAGTCCTAGATCAGAAATGAGCACAAGGTGTACTTAGCAGGCTGTCCAGAGCTCAGACATAGGAAGTCAGTAATTGACGAACCCAGTTCAAAGAGAGGTGTGGAGCTGCTAAATCTTAGCACAGGACAACTCAGAAACATAACAGGTCTCTTGGCGGGACACATGGCCGTCAAGAAATACCTGTATAAAATGGGGCGATTCGAGGGCGACCTCGCATGCAGACTCTGCGGCGAGGGGGAGGAATCAGCACAGCACATCTGGTGCGGGTGTAAAGCTCTGGACCGCAAAAGACAACTGATCTACGGTCAGTCTAGACCGGAGACAGAGCAATATAAAACTTCACCCTACCTGTGCAGACTAGTTCAAGGCACAGTGATTTTGGAATGGGTGGAGTAAAAAGACTAAGGGCATGCACAGTAAGACAAAGGCTGTAGTGCTATCGGGGCGGCAAAGTCGCGGACGATCCCTGAGGGAAGAAAAAAAGGGTCAAAAATTTTCTTGTGAGATATAGATTCCTCTTTTTTTCCCTTAGGGCTCGTCCGCGTCTTTGCTGCCCTCTAATATTCTGTAGTAAAACTTCCATAGTTACCACCCCCCCCCCCAGCTTGTAAAGCCTCCCGTGAATGTTCTAAGGAGCCTATGTTGGGCTGAGTGCCCTTGGACAGGATCTTGTGTAGTCGAGCACTCTCGGATGTGTTCTCCACTTCATCGCAGTGCCTCCTCCACGACTCCTTCCTGGTATCCTTCAGTCTTTTGTAATAGCTCGTTAGGGCATGTCTATATGCATTACTTGCCCCCGAGCTTTTGGCTGCGTTGAACAGCTTACGAACCTGCGTCCTCCTTTGCCTGAGGTCTTCGTTCCAGCAAGGGATATTCCAGGTGGACGCCCTCATTTTTAGGGGACAGTTGGCATTATAGACCGAGGTGATTGTGTCTTGCACCTGGGCCGCCGCGATATCGAGGTCTATCGAATTGTCTATGGTAATCTTAACCCCCAGCAGTTCCGCGGCTAGGTCTTCCCTGCAGGCTTCACAGTCCGTCTTGGGAGGCTCCCGTTTGTCTTTTGACTTTGGCAGTTTCAAACTGAATGTATCTGTGGTCTGAGCTACTCACTTCCCAATACACAGCCCAGTTCTTAACAAAGTCACCCAGAAACCGGGTGGAAACTCAATTAAATTTCATAAAAAAGTGTAAAAGTCACTACCCTCTAGAGCTTGTGTCCCTACTTCCCCACAACTCATGGTGCGCTTCCGCATCCAGGCCAATGATGGTCTGCCTTCCACCTGCTCTACCACCCACCATCAGCTGCTCCAATTCCTTTGGTGAATGAGAGTCCGTACTGTCTCCTGTTTATAGGCTAATCAAACAGTAATGCCCCTCGACCCATAGATTCCTCCATACAAAGACGATTGGTAACAATCCTTCTTTTATTTATATAAAGTACATTCAGCTGCTTGTTGCAAAAATGGTAAGTTAGAGCAGATCGAAACCGCTCTACTGTGTTCTGCCAAAATGGTTACCCTTACCACTATTTGAAAAATTAGGAAATTCGTTTAAACAAACAGGAAACAAAAGTGGTCCTTGAGCGGAACCCTCAGGCACTCCATATTCAAACCTACCCAGTTCTAATGTAGAATTGGCATAAGAGGCAAACTAAGGCTGACCGGTGAGACATGACCAATTGCGTTGGCGAGAAAACTATAAAAGGTCTTGAAACTGAGCGCAAGTACACTCTTTTTTATTGAGACTGGCTGTTATAAAATTAGCAAGATATTTTTTAGCCGAACTGTGCTCCCACATTTTTTTATTGCTTCTAAGTATTCCGCCATTTGCATTTTAAATATACATTCAGAGATCTTGTCAAATGTGCGGATTATTGAGATGTTAGTTATTTTTGTCAAAATAATGAAAAATAATAGTTGGAATTGGATTTAGGAAACATTTATATTATAACCTTAACATTTGGACCTTTTAAGTTTAAGAATCATGTCCCGCAATTCCACAAAAGTTACTCCTCTAAACCAAAAGATATTGTCCAACTTTCTCGAAAACAAATAAGTATTACTATTTTTGTGGGTACTGGGTTTACTAATATCTAAATGTGTGTGTGTGTTTCTTTACTTCTTTAACGTTGGCCCATTTCCGCGACTATGGCCAATCACCGACGCCAGGCTTTCACCTCACTATCCTGGAAATTTCGCCGAACCCCTGCCTTTCTGTAAGGAGTGTAGTATCTTTAACGTGCCCAACAACGCATGGACACGACCCCTCCGAAGGGCGGAACGTGCAGACATGCAACTTGCTCGAATACAATGCCACAACCTCGGTTGATGTTAATTGTACAGTATGTACTGAAAAAGTGAAAGGAGTGCCCTGCAATCGAACCCAGTACCTTTTAGTTCAGAGATACACGTTCTTACCACTCAACCAGCGAGGATCTTAAGGGCTAAATCAGCTGAACTATTTGAAAGTAAATTGCTAAATATATCCGGACCTGATATCGACTTCCTCATTCGAGATATTATTCGTATTTTTTGAATTGTGAATAATTTTCTACATGCCTCTTATCTGAGAGCTGGAATTATAAGTATAGGCATCATGGCATCTTTTACTTGACTCAAATATCTCATTTTTATACCGCCTTGTAAAACGAGAGTGGTCTCTCAATAACTCTTGAGAACGAAAACGAACACAGCTTCTCTAGCAAATGCAAGTGGTCTCTCATTCTTCGTAGCTCGTCGCTGAACCAGTGATGTTTGATATCTTAAGCTTTGTAAGTAAGTTTTGACCTACTTTGAGAATATATAATAATAATAATAATAATAATAATAATAATAATAATAATAATAATAATATTAATAATAATAATAATAGTAATAAGTGTATTTGTTAATATTAATGCTATTTATAAACATACTGAACCTGTCATCAGTACTATGGTCGCCACTATCAACAAAATTTCAGAACTCATTCTCAAGTTATAGAAACCTGTTTGTGACATCGGCTGTTATCAGAGATCACAGAACTAAGCTTCAACACGTCACCAGTGAAATGACCGCGGCGCAGATTTGTAAACATGTTGTCATACTGTTTAGTTATCTAGTACTTTTTGTAGTTAAGGCAACAAGTTATATGAACTTAGTACTTCCAACAAATTAATGGTAATTTTTTCGTTTTAATTGAAATTTACGTAACAATCACCTGCTACAAAAATAATTTCACAACTAAGGGGGACATTACTGGCCGATTCCATGGTTCTAGACGTCTCATCCATCTATCTCCAAACATTTGACTCAGCTGTTGGGCCACTTATTATTCAATACTCGAAAAGTACACAATTTTTGGTGATACTGCATATTGGGGGCCACCTAGTTTTAGATAAAACGACTGCTTACAGATGAATATTATAATGAATATACATTTCAATTCTATTAGTGAATTTTCGTAGAAAAAAATAACTAATAGGGAGATCCCGACTTTTGAATTTTGAAAATTTTCTTGCAAATGAGCGCGAACTAGGACCCCTAGAACCCATATCCGAGGTCAGTTTCAATTTA
>OZ023266.1:135137003-135302003 GCA_964006375.1 Tillus elongatus | reverse complement strand
TTTTATGAAAATTCACTACCATAACGCACTTGCTGCGTCCAGGCTTTTTTAATATGTATTTTGTTTTTTTTTTATTAAGTTTTTGTTATTTTTAATATTTTTCTTTCCTAATATTTTTTTATATATTTTATTTTGTAATTTTATATATATATATATATATATATATATATATATATATATATATATATATATATATATATATATATATATATATATATATATATATATATATATATATATATAAATACATATATTTCATATTATCATCATCATTATTTTTTCTTTGATTATAAATGTTATATGCTTTATTTCTTTACTTTCTTTTCACAAATATAAAACACGCAAATATACAAATGTCCAATTTATGTACAAACTATATACATTTATACAATATATACAATTAAACTTTATATGTGTATTTTATTCTCACTGAGAAATGTAATTAAGGCTGTGCTAATGCTAACAAATTTACCTGATTTGGACAGCAGACTGGTCAAGTTTAGAGGTAAGTAAATATGCTTGCTAAAGAGTTGTTCGTAAAATATACATTGGAAAAATATGTGATCCAAGTTACATATGGTACTATTAAAGCAGATGCAGGCATCCGAACCCACTATACCTATCCGTCTTAAGTGAGCTCGATATCTACCATGGCCTGATTTAAGTCTGACCAAAGCAGATGAGGACAAAGCACTCAATGTGTTTATACAGCTCTATTTTTGTTGGGAGATTTGGGAATTCGTGTATTGTGTTTTTTTTACCGTTCTACATATTCCCTCCATTCTACTTTCCAATTGCTCTTTGCTTAATTTCTGCGACAAGGTCTGTATGTGGTGCTTTTTCCATGTCAATAACTTAATTATCTATGTCATGTTTCGCATATTTATCTGATATTTCATTGCCTCTAATGTTCTCGTGGCCCTTCATATAAACTCCTCAGTGCTGCCTTTCTTAATTAACTTGCTGCGTATGTTGGCAATTTCATTTGTAATTGAGTCGTTGTGAAGCTTTGTGCCAAATTTTTTTAGTGTTATTAGTGAAGCCTGGCTGTCACTTAGTATTACTATTTTTAGATGCTGATTTTTGCACCACTCCATTGCCTTTTTAATTGCATATAATTCTGTTGTATATATCGTAGCATACGAATTGAGTTTGTATAGTGCGGTAAATTCAATTTCCTCTCGTAAAAGGTACATCCTGTGCCTTTGTTGTTTTTTGCCCCATCCGTAAATATTTTTCTATAATTTGTATATTTATCTAAAATGTTTAATACTATTTTCTGGTTTATATGTAGATGTTGTGTATAATGCAGTATTGTAACAGAAAAATTTGTTATTATGTATTTAGTATTTGTATTAAACATTGCTGGTTTTGTGGTACATACTAATTGATTTTCGATTGAAGTCGTTCAAGCTTGCTTTCTAGAGTCTTTTGTGTATAAACGATAAAACCCAAAACACAGGGGGTTTTTCTTCCCCTTGTGCATGCATAAAACTACCTGCAAAGCACAAAGCACAAGAAAATTTTCTTAGGAGCAATCCCCAAGAAATTTACTGGACCTGGGCGAATAGGGGTGCGGTACAGGATAGACAGGGTTCAAGGGAGGTATTGCTGCAAAATGTAAAAAACGAAGCTTTTCAAAGTCCGACTAAATATTTTTTTAGCATTTTCCGCTCATATTTCCTCACCGCTCAGCACCCCAATTCATTCCTGGTCCCTTAACTTTCTTATGGGTTGTTTGCAACAAATTTTTCTTGTGACTTGTGCATCCAAGGAGGGATCTAAGCATGTTTCTGAAAAAAAAAATGAAAACCCTCCATGCAGTAAACTGTAAATTTACCGAAATTACATCCCACAACGTCGCCTATAATATCGAATACAGTACTAAAGTAAAGAAATTCACTTGCTGTTTCACTTCTGTTTTATGTTTGTATTACGTATATAAGCACAAGACAAGACCACACTGGACTACCAGGTCTTGATACTTGCAAAGAACATTGACGCCCGTGGTAATAAATTTAACACAACGAACCTAACAAATATTGTCTTCTGCACGGGGACAAACTATAAAAATGCCGATACTCTTGCTATTACTACATAATGCATTAGTTATTTCCCTCGGTGATTATACAATAATAGTAATGTCTAAGGGGTCCTTTCGTGGCTGGGTCCTTTCGTGGCTTAATTAACAAACATTAAAAACCAAGTGTTAACACTGCCTTTAGAATATGATTTACTGATATATAGATTTTATATTTCACGCAAAATTGTATTGTTTTAAGTCATTACCTCACAATTTTTATTTAGAACCATCGTCTAATATTTATTTTCAATATTTATATCCATGTTTTAAATATGTTAGGTTAATTAAAAGTCAGTTGTAAAATATCAAACGTTGTACACGTCTCCATCTATAACAATTTGCGTTAACCAGACCTGCCGTGACAACATACTACCTGGTTCCGCACCGAGATGGCGCTGCTGTCGTATATCTCTCAATTATCTACATGCTGACATGTTGCAATAATGTGACTTCCATTGTTATCTATCTACGATTTATTTAAATAACATAGCAGTACAGGTAACGCCATCTGTCTCTGTGTAACATGGTAGATATTGCATTACAGAATCTGAAGTGATGTCGATAATTATTTTAATAGTAATTAAGAATAACCTTATTTTTGTTTGATCACAAAAATACACTGGTACACAGCCACGCCTGTCTATGTTCTTTTAAGCTGTAAATTTTCGTCTCATTCGCTTAAATAATTTGCGAGTTATTGCGTTTAAAAAAATATTTTTTAATTTTTAGTTAAGAAAAATTTGGCGTCAAGATCTGATGAACGAACTCATGCAAGCCCTTAACAAAATAAAAAAAGAAAGGTAATTCCCAAATTTGGTCCAAATTAAAATTAGTGAAGTATTTGTTGAGGTATCGGTTGTATATATATATATATATATATATATATATATATATATATATATATATATATATATATATATATATATAAACATTTTAACTGACCTTGGAAATGGTTTCCAGGGGCCCTAATTGGTGCTCATTTGAAATTTTTTCCGAAAGTCTCACCGTCAATACCTCTCTATTAGTGAATTTTCTTAATGAAAGTTCACTAATAAACACAAAAGTAAAGGTCAATAATTAAATTGCTTAAATCGTCCTTCTTCAATTCTCAGAGATCCTAGGAGTTGTGTGATAACATGATGTGTCTAATTATAACTTTTTTTATTCATGGATGCAGGTTGCCAAATTTCATAAATAATAATTTTTATCTTCTTAACGGCTTGAGATAGGTAAAAGATACATAATATAAACAACGTTTAAACTGTTCTGGGAATCTGAAAATGTCACAATATATGGGTGTTTCATTTGAGAAAACAAAGTTCGTATCTGGTAAGGATAGATATGGCAACGCCGAAGTGCCAATTTACCTTCAAAGGTGGATTGGTAGAGGTAGTGTGCACCCATGGCCAGCGCGTAGTCCCGATTTACATCCGCTAGATTTTTACTTTTGGGTTTATTGAACGTCACTGTTCTACAAAGATCAAATAAATAACCGCCAGCAATTATGGGAAAATATCTCACAGGGTGTTAATGATATCAGAGCTTCATTTATTAATGTAAAAGATAATTTTAATAAACGAGTGAGAAAATGCATCGACGTAAATGTTGAACATTTTGAGCACTTACTCTGATTTGTTGCTGTTTTGTTTCTGAAGTTGCAGTTAAATTTTAGATTAATTTAATTAGGTAGATTAATGAAATTCGTAACAATCTTTCATATATCCATTTTGTTAACTAATTCTTTTTAATTAATAGTTTTATAGATGTTATTTTATTTAATGGTTTTGTTGAGTTCTTAATAAAATGTTTCTTTCGAAAGAGTATATTTTATTGTGTTAAAAATTATCTACAACAGATACACATAATTTGCACTAAGATCGAAGCCTTCGAGATTACATAATGTTTGCGCATAATCGATAATTCAATTTCATTGAAAAAATACGTGTATTGTTACAGCGGTCAACTTTTTAGATTTCATAGAACTATACCTTTTTGTGTGAAACTAAAAGGGATTTCTTTATTTTTGTTCGAAAATGTGCATACAGGGCGAACAAAAAATTATAACCATGTTAGTGTTGCTGTCGGTGGCTTCACCTGGCGGCAGTGTTGAAATTGATACCGTTATCCTATTACGTATGATTCCTTATAATACTATGCCACATTTCGTATTAATACGTTGAACCACTTTCAAGATAAGTGCACTTGGAGAACCCAAATCACCACAACACATTTTAAAAGACCTGATGATCGTTTCACTGACCAAGTTAGCCTCATCAAAGGATGAAACATTCTAAATACTTGAAAAACTAACATCAACTCATATACCGGATCTTAGGTAAAGAGATTGAACTGAGATGGGAAACTAGTTGCAGGCAAATTCCACAGTGTATTGTATTTTTATCGCCGGACAAGGTATTTGCACTCTCCCTACCACTTTATCTAAAAAGTGTCCATCTGTAATAGTTTTGACAAGGTTCAACGACAGCTAAATTAACATAGATTAGTTTGGCGACAATACCTGTATACCTATGTTATTTTTAGAACGTGCTGAAACGTGGGAATTTTATTTAACAAAGCAATCGTTCAGGTAACTCATATTGGCGGTGGTGAAGCGTTCATACATTTTTTGCTGTAACTATATTTCGCAATATATACGCTTTCGAACGCGTTTAGCTGCCCTGGTTGTCTAACATTTTTATTAACTTCAGATTATCTTTTCAACACGATGATTATTATCCCAAATGTGTCGGGCGACGGAAGACTTATCTATAGTACCGTAACGTAATTGGGATAAGTGTTCTTTGAATCTAATTCCAATCGATCTTTTTGTTTGTCCGACGTATTTAAGATTACAATCTTTACAACCTATTTCATAAATTCCCGACATTTTGTCCGTGCTATCCTTGTCTTTTGGGTTAACTAGCAAGTTTTTTAAAGTATTTGTTGTTAAAAATGTTAACTGTAAGTTGACTTTTTAAAAAATTCTGTCTAGACTCCTCGTGATTCTAGGTTCAAATGGTAAGCAAACAAAGTTTTTTTCCGATTTTTCTCTTCTGAACGTCGTTGATTCCGTTAACATTTTCTTTGTTTTCTGTTTGTTGATTAATTTTTCCACTAGGCAAGCAGTGTATATGTTATATTCGGCCACGTGCTTAATATAATTCAATTCTTTGGTATATCTACTTTTGTTTAAAGAAAAATTAATTAACCGATTTACCAAAAAAATCAGACTGGCCATTTGTTGTGCGTATGATGTGAGTCGTTCGGGATGTAGCTTATGGTAGTGGTTTCCTTTGTATAGACATCGAACTCTAAAGTGTCTTTATTCTTGATAACTAGTACATCTAGGAATGGTAATTTATTATTAATTTCTAATTCGTGGGTAAATTTTATAGGATCAATTTTATTGTTTAATTTGGCAATAAAATCTTCTATTCTGCTAATGTTTTGTGTTAAACACCGCAAAAATATCATACATGTAACGGTATTTAACACAAACATTTGCAGAATAGAAGATTTTATTGCCAAATTAAACAATAAAATTGATCCTATAAAATTTACCCACAACAACATAAGTATGCAGATCTTGCCGCCAAAGGAATCTATGTTAATTTAGCTGTCGTTGAACCTTCTCAAAACTATTACAGATGGACACTTTTTAGATAAAGCAGTAGGGATAGCGCAAAGACATTCTCCGGCGACAAAAATACAATACACTGTGGAGTTTGCCTACGACTAGTTTTCCATCTCAGTTCGATCTCTACCTAAGATTTGGTATATAAGTTGATGTTAGTTTTTCAAGTATTTAGAGTGTTTCATCCTCTGATGACGCTAACTTGGTTAGTGAAACGATCGTCAGGTCTTTTAAAATGTGTTGTGGTAATTTGGGTTCTCCAAGTGTACTTATCAGTGCTCATCACAGGTTCCAATCTTCACTTAGTCACTTTCAAGATATTTGAAAAAATAGTTTTCAGAAAAATTATTTAGACATCCCGTAAAACGAAAACGAGTAACATTTTACTAAGGCATGTGGAGTCCAATCGCTTTATTTTTGTGCCTGCTATCACTCATGTCCAATTAATTGTGGGACACCATGTATATATATATATATATATATATATATATATATATATATATATTATATATATATATATATATATATATATATATATACTTATGGAATAAAATTCATTATTCAGCAAACATTATCTTATAATCATAGTTAAAAAAATTAAACCCCCACCACTTTATCCATTTAAAAAAATAGAAACCCTACATTTTTTCATCACAATTCGATGTATCACATTTTTCTGAATGCCGAGATGCCCCATATGTATGGCCTAATATTACAGTTTTTAATACAGGGTAGAAAAGTTCGGGACGCAGCAAGTGCGTTATGGTAGTGAATTTTCATAGAAATGATCTGGCACAAAATATTTTATTATAACTTTTTTTTCTTGTAACATAGAAATCTAAATTTTGGTGCGTAGTTTACTTTTTATATCGTAAACCTACCTACCAAATTTTGTCATCATAGATTTTTTATTTTTTAAGATAAAAATTTTTTTCAAATGAAAACTCAAAATTTTCCCGGAAAACCTCGTCAGATTTTTCTGATTAACGAACTTATCAAAGTCATTTACAAAGGGAAAGTACATGCCAAATTTGATCAAAATAGGCCCATTATTCTTTGAGATAAAATTTTTTTTCGAATGAAAACACAAAATTTTTCCGGATAACTACGTCCGATTTTCCTGACTAACAAACTTGTCAAATCCATTTACAAAGGGAAGGTACGTGCCAAATTTTATTAAAATCGGATCATTACTTTTTGAGATATGAATTTTTTTCGAAGGAAACTCAAAATTTCCCCGGAAAACCTCTTCCGATTTTCCTGACTAACGGACTTATCCAAGCCATTTACAAAAGAAAGGTACATGCCAAAGTTTATCAAAATCGGCACATTATTTTTTGAGTTATCGGTGTGATACCTATATATATATATATATATATATATATATATATATATATATATATATATATATATATATATATATATATATATATATATATATACATAATTCAAAAGTTGGGATATCCCCATTACCGAATTTGTTCTACGAAAATTAGCTAAAAATTATACACCGTTAAACCATAAACTAAACCTACAGCGAAAGCAACAACTTAACTAAACCGACAGCCAAATCATCAGAGAAAGGGTTAATTTGAAATGAATTTTCTGCAAACATTTTGGTAAAATGAAGGGCAATGACGGTTGAAACTTAAGGGTTTGCAGAACACTCTTCTTGCAACATTTTCTTTTCACAATCCGTATTTCTTTCACGTTCTTTGGCTAAACATTGCCAATTTTGACGTTTCAAATTGCGAGTTTGACGTTTTGAGGAAAACTCCAAAATGTGTTTCTTTAACTGCCCATAACTTCTTTGCCTTTAAAGCTAGAGACTCAAATTTTAGTACACTCTTTATAATACAAACACGCGTACCAAATTTGGTTGCCCTTACTTTGTTATTTCCAGAGATATAATTTTTTAAGAAAGTAAACACAAAATTTTCCGGGAAAACCTGGTACGATTTTCCTGGCTAACGAATCTATCCAAGCGACTTGCAAAAGGAAGGTACGCACCAAATTTTATCAAGATCGGTTCATTATTTTTTGAGTTATGTCGGTCGGAGATATATATATATATATATATATATATATATATATATATATATATATATATATATATATATACTTTATTTGTTTGCTGTACGTTTGTGATTTCTTATTGGTTTGCGTGGACTGCAGTTTCGAACCGTCCCGGTTCATCATCAGCACGCTACTGGCTGCTATCGCTCCTGTCTGGTCTACGTCGGAGATTGTAGGTGGCGCATGCGCCGTGAGCTTCTATTGGTCGGTTTCCTGTTCTCTGATTGGTTGTGCCTTCGGACTGTGTCGTGTGTATCGGTCTCCCGTCTTGATCACTGTGGTTTAATAATTTGTCTATTTGTATGGCCTTTATTAAGTTTTGTTTAAATGTTTGTACTTGGATTTGTTCTGGCATTAATTGTTTTCTATTGTTTGTTTGTTGAATGTAGTATTGTTCCCAGATTTCCATTTTTTTGTGGTCCTTAACATGTTTCATTAGTTTTAATTGGGTGATGTCTGGTTTTTGGTGTTTTGTGTTGTGAATGTGTGTAGCTACGTTTGATTTGTAGCTAGGTATGTGGATTTTATCAAATGCTGTTATATGTTCTTTGAATCTTGTTTCTATTGATTTCTTTGTCATTCCTATATATTTTTTATTGCATGTGTTACATTCTATTTGATATATTCCGTTTAATTCATGTGGGTTATATAATATATATATATATATATATATATATATATATATATATATATATATATATATATATATATATATATATATATATATATAACACAGATCTCCCCATTAGCGAATTTTTTTTTAACGCTAAAATGGGATCCATCGAATTGTGATGAAAAAATGTAGGGTTGCTATTTAAAAAAAAGGATGAAGTGTAGTAGTAAGTAAAATGGTGGGAGTTTAATTGTTTTAACTATAATTATAAGATTATATTCTACAAATTGAACTTCACGTGTCTCAAGCGTTTTCCACAAAAACAATTTTTTGCTGAATAATGAATTTTATTTCATAAGTGTCTTTCACACTGTATATATATATATATATATATATATATATATATATATATATATATATATATATATATATATATATATATATATACATAAAAATTTAAAACTGACCCTGGATACGGATATCTGGGTTCTGGGGACCCTATAGGAAGATAGTTTTTCAAAATTCAAAAGTCGCAATCTCCTCATAATTTTCTTAAAATAAAATTCACTAAAATGTGAATATAATGTCGTAGGGAAAGTTACCTCCTCCAAAATATTAAATAAATAATAGAAATTAGCAAATCGTAAAGTGAATCATAATTAACAATAAGACACTTTTGACTATAAACGAGATAATTATCAATTACGTCCAAAATTCTGTAACTTATAACAGTGGAAACAGCTGGCGAATTAACAACTACCCATAATTGATAATCTGTAAGCTGTTCGCCACAATATTTAACAGCATATAAATCCAAAGGATATTACTTCGCTAAAGTGTCTCATAACACATCGATAAGCTCATTATATTGGTGTTATATCCATTATATGGCATGTTATATTACCAAAGAGATACAAATAAAAAAGCAATAAACCTCACAGACGTCCATAGATAACCGCAACTTCTGGCCTGAACGCAAAATAGTTGAGTGCAATCAGTCGACGCTGAACCCTTCAAGTGTGCAGACGCCAACGGACGCCAGTAGACGCCTGGAACGACGCTCGACGCGCATTCATTGTTAAAAGCCACCAACATAATTCATTCGGATAAACGCGGTCTTCGTAATAGATATTAATAGACCAAGTTTGGTAGTTACATTAAAACTTTTGAGTACAATTTTTAAGTCTAAATGTTTTGCGGTGAATTTTGAACTTTCTCTTTATAGTACTCTTTTTAGTGTAATAGACTTAACAAAAACTTTGGAAAAGTTTCTCCTAATTTGGACAATTAAACCTGAAGTTTATTTAGTGCGGAAGAATTTTAACTTCGAGATTTTTGAGCCAGTTAGTTTAGGATTTGTTAATGGTACTGTAGTGTTTATTGGTAAGTGTATTTTTGATAAATTTGTAAAGGGTAAGAAACAACAAAAACTGAATTTATAAAATACTTCTATTATCTTTAAAGTTAGTGTTATCTGCTCAAAATTCTTTCAACAAATAATTAATAGCTGAAAAGTTTGAACGCAGCATGTGCGTTATGGTGGATAATTGTCATAGAAAATTATCAAATCAAAAAGTTTGGACGCAGCAAGTGCCTTATGATAGTGAATTTTCAAAAAATGTTTTTAATTGCAACTATGTATTTTTTAAACAGAGCAGGAATCAAATTCGGCTACCAATATAACCAATATATAGCAGACATAATGTATAGTATTTCATGAAAATAACTTTTATCGTTTGAAAAAGAAAAAAAAATCCGAAAATTACTTAGAATTTTTCCGAAAAAACTGGTTTGATATTCCTGGCAAGCGAACCTCTTCAAGCTATTTCCCCACCTTTTAAGATATAATTATTCACAAGAAGCTTTTTGATGAAACATAGGAAAAAACCTATTAAATATATTGTTAATTATCAAAATTTCACAAAAATCTTACAAATAAAGAATTATAGGTAAACACAAAAAATGTTTGCGAAAACACTCAATTTCTTTACGAACAAATGTGCTAAAAAAATTCATAAAATTCAAATTATGTACCCAATTTGTAATTAATGTTAAAAAAAGTTAAAATTTTCACAAACATTTTAACCAGTGGAAGCAAAGAAAAATTAAAGGGAAAAAATACTTATATTTTCATGAAATAATGAAATAAACAAGAAATAAGAACAATATTTAAGTCTGCCACTGCCTGAACACTCTTTTTTTTTACGAACAAATGTGCTAAAAAATGCATAAAATTCAAATTATATACCTAATTTGTAATTAATATTGAAACAAAAAATGTTAAAATTTTCAGGAAAATTTTAATCAGTGGAAGCAAAGAAAAATGAAAGCGAAAACATACTTATATTTTCATGAAATCAACCAAAAATAAGAACAATATTTAAGTCTGCCACTGTAAAGTTTCATTTGACACTTGTGAAAACAATTTATCAACTATACATACATACATACATACATACATACATACATACATACATACATACATACATATATATATATATATATATATATATATATATATATATATATATATATATATAAACATATTAAAATTGAAACTGACCCCGGATATGGATTCTAGGGGTCCTAGTTCGCACTCATTTGAAAGAATTTTTGCAAAGTCTCACCATCGATACCTCTCTATTAGTGAATTTTTCGTAAATAAAAATTCACTAAAAATCGCTAAACTGTAATTCCCACTTGGATTTTGTGGGAAAAAGTATGGACTACCCGTAATAACTATGTTATTTTTCTTGGAAAAGCGCTCGAACATGTCAACCTAGTTTTTAGTTAGCCTACTTTTATATCTAACTAATTTGTTTTTTTCATGGACGGCCGGCAAAGGTATGACGTTATGGATATATTTTTTAGTTACAGTATGCGGCTTGTAATACATCATTTGAAAGCTCTTATCTCGCACAGTGTGTCCCTAATTTTGGCGCGACTCTACAACGCGTTTTTCAAATAGCAACTTATATATATATATATATATATATATATATATATATATATATATATATATATATATATATATATATATATATATGTATATATATTATGTTATCAAATACATTATTTATTACCTTTTTGTACCAAAGTTCATTTAAATATTTTTTTTCGAGAATTCACTAAATAATAGAATAATCTGATCGAATCATGGTATGCGATTGTAAATGTAAATATTTTCAAACCCAGAGTTTAACGGTATAAGGAGTGACATATAAAACTTGAAGCAGAGGGCATGCTCTTCACTTCTGAAACACAAAGAACAGGCTGTTCTATTTGAAAAAATTGAGTTACGGCCGTTTGAATTCTCTCAAATTCAGTCATTATATGAGAGCGCTCTGTATATGGCACCTAGATTTTTCGTCGAATAGTATATGCTATCTATTGGCCAAAATGCCGTATCATAAGTTTTCATATGTATGCCAAAAATGTGAAAAGTTGCAAAACATTTGAAATAACTCGAAAACGATGAACGCTATCAAATTTCGTTTCCTTACACACATGCATTACAATTCGGTGAAAAATGCAAACATGCAATAGTATAAGGAATGTTCGAAAATAAAAAGAAAATTTCTTTCACCAAAGATTGTGATTGTTAAGATAATTTTGTAAGATGCAGCTCAAGACACCCTCCAAATAATGTATACAATTTTTTTCTATCTAGTATAATAATGAATATATTGAGTTTCACTGCACAAATGCGTCACCCTGTATATATGTAAACAGATAAAAACTAAAACTAACCCTGGCTATGGGTTCTGGGGAACCCTTGCACTCATTTCAACAAATCTTTTCAAAATTCAAAAGTCTCGGTCTCCTCATTAGTAAAAATTATAGACCATTGAACAATAACTTAACTAAAACTACTGCCAAAGCATCAGAGAAAGGGTCTACTTGAAATGACTTTCCTGGAAATATTTTAGTACAGTGAATGACAATGACGGTTGAAGCTCTTAAGGCTGTGTAAAACAATCTTTATGCGACATTTTCTCTACATAACCCGTAACCGTTTCAGGTTCTTTGCCTAAATGTTGCCAATTTTCCCATTTGAAATCGCGATTTTGAAGTTTTGAAGAAAACCCATTTTTTTTGAATGCCTATAACTTTTTTGTCGTTTAACCTACAGACCTAGAGTTTAGTGCGTAGTTTACTCCTTATGATCAAAACCCGTGTACAAAAATTTTTTGCCAATACGTTGTTATTTCCGGAGATATAAAAATTTTCCGAAAGAAAACCCAAAATTTTCCTGGAAAACCTGGTCAGATTTTCCTGGCTAACGAACTTATCCACGCCACTTATAAAATATAAATCGAAAGCGACCCTGGATGGGTTTTAGGGAGCCTTGTTCGCGCTCATGAAAACATTTTTTCAAAATCCAAAAGTCGATATCTCTATTAGTGAATTACTAAAAGCGCAAAAGAATTGTGTATTCTAAAATAATAAAGTTGGTTAAATGAAGTTTTGCACACATGTTTTTCCAGAATGATAGGCAAATAAAATTGTTTACAAAAATTCAGTAAAATATTGTTTCTATGAAAATTTCCCCAAAAAATGTCCTTCTCCAAAAATTGATTAAAAATTTTCTTTCGAAAAATACCTATTCAATAAAATATTTTTCACAACTCCGTAAACAATGTTTTGCATGAAAATCCATTAAAACATAATTTTTCACAAATTCCCTTTAAAATGTTCCACCAAAACTTTGCTTAATTTTCTTTCAAGTAAAAATATAAAACAAAATTTTCCATGCAAAAAAATTACAAACAATTTTTTCTTTCAAGGAAGTTAGCAAAAATTTGTAAGAAACTTTTAATAGAAATATGTATTTTTTCAAAGAGGGCAGGCATCAAATCCAGCTATCAATATAACCCATATATAGCAGACATAATGTACCATATTTAATGAAAATAACTTTTATCGTTTGCAAAAGTAAAAAAAAATCCGAAAATAAACTTAAAGTGTTCCTGACAAAACTGGTTCGATTTCCCTGGCAAGCGAACCTCTTCAAGCTATTTATCCACCTACCAAGATATAATCATTCACCTAAGCTTTTCGAAGAAACTTACGAAAAAAGCATATTAAATATTTATTATTAATTTCCAAAAGTTCACAGAAATCTTACAAATAAGGATTTATAGGTAACCACAAAAAAATGTCCGCGAGAACACCCAATTTTTTAACGAACAAATGTGCTAAAAAAATGCATAAAATTCAAATCATATACCTAATTTCTAATTAAGATTGAAAAAGAAAGTTAAACTACGTTTAATCAGTGGAACCAAAGAAAAATTAAAGTGAAGAAATACTCATATTTTCATTAAATAAGCAAACGTTGACGAGAATTAACAAAGCTAATTTAATCCAGAAGCCTTATTGGTCAAAACTTAAAACAACAGAGACTAGCTTGAATATATGACTTCAAAAGTCCACAAACAAAACAAAAGAGTTGTTTGAAATCAAAATCATTTCAAATGAATTCAAAATAATTTAGGACACTTTTTACAGAGCAAACTTTTTGTGCTATTCTCAACTTTGGATTATCATTTGTTTTTGAGCTACATGTATTAACGTTTGTTTTTATTATAGCAGACATATTGGATTTTTCGCTCATGTGAAAAGAGCTTTCCAATAATGTACAACATGCTTTAGAAACCTTGTTATTGCACTGACAATTTTGAAAAAAGCGTTTTGAGGATATCTTAGGCTATGAAATCGAATACCAGAAAACAAATGACAAAAAAAGTGTTCAAAAAGCAGTAGGCCATAGAGTCTAACAATAGACTTCTACTTTTAACATAATTTTCCGTAAAGATTCACGATTAAAAAATAGGAACTTTGAGCACACCAATGAATCGGCCCATTAAGCAGACTAATGATTTACGAAGACGCCTTTGAAAATGGTTTGACAGAAGATCGATATAACACTATCGCGACAAATAAGAATACTGTTATTCTTAATTATCTAAACAATTTGAGTTGTATTTAACACGTTGCTTAAAATTGTATACTAAATAGTTTGTTACGTGTTTATTTTAAATATTATTCAACAATTTGTTCAGTAATGAAGAATATTTTGACATGTTGGAATGTTATATTCGTTCTAACCGAAATAATGAGGCAGCTGCAAATTCATATCAAAACAACTACACAAAAAGCTGAGAACCTAACACCAAAATATTTCGCAGGATAGCGACCAATATTGAACGACGGTAGCTTCCACGCAAAGAAACTACCAATGCTTAGAAATGAAGAAAGAAATAATGCCGTCTTATAGGTTTCAAACGAAAACCCTCCACAATCTGTTCGGTTTTATGGCGAAAAAATTGACGTTCCAAAAAGTACGGTACATCGTGTATCAAAACAAAGTCATAACCATCCATACAAACCTACAATCGTACAAGGCTTAAATGTTGACGATTACCCTAAGCGACTTCAATTATGCAGATGGTATTGAGGACAATGTCAGCAAGATGAAAATTTTCATTTGAAAATAATATGGGCCGATGAATCCAGATTTACCAATTGTGGTGTGTATAATCGCCATAATAGGCGTTATTGGGTGAACGAAAATCCCAATCTAAAGGAAGAAAGACTATTGCAAGACAAATGTGGTATTAATGTTTGGTGCGGCTTATTAGGTAAAAAACTGTTATTTTTATTTGTAGATTAGACAGTTAATTTAAAAAAAAATATATCAGATAACATCATTGTTGCTCCGTTCTTTTTTGAAAATAATTTAACTGGGGAAAAGTATCTTAATCTATTGAGAAATGATATCTTACCAGCAATTAGAAGAGTTCATGATAATTTAGACGAAATTTAGTACCAACGAGACGGTTGTCTAGCTCACAATGCTAGGATCGTCAAAGATTTTTTGTACCAAAATTTTAATAATCGTGTCATTTGTAACACCGGGCCGGTTCCTTGGTTTACTCGAAGTCCTGATATAACACCCATGAATTTTTATTTTTTAGGGTACTCTGAAGAATGACGTGTATAAATTCGAACCACCACAGAATATCAATGAATTACGAAAAAAAGGTGTATATAGTGCATTGAACAAAACGGTGGCCATATTGAACAATTTTCTATTTAGTGTATTTTTAAGTTTCTATTTTATTATTTGTTGACTTCCGTTTCTAATTGTGTTCTTTTGTGGAGTTTAAGTTTCTATTTGTTAATGCCGGGTTTGGTTATTAAACTGTTTCACATAATATTACCTAGCATTATTACCTAATTAAGTATTGTAAATTAAATCAAAATATTTTTTTATTGTCAGTGATTACCGAAAATTATGTTAAGAGTAGAAGTCTATTGTTAGACTCCATGGCCTACTGCCTTTTGAACACTTTTTTTTGTCATTTGTTTTCTAGTATTGGATTTCATAGCCTACTATCCTCAAAACGGTTTTTCTCAAAATTGCCAGTGCAATTACAATATTTATCAATCATGTTGTACATCATTCGAAAGCTCTTTTCACAGGCTATCACATGAGCAAAAATTACAATATGGCTGCCATAATAAAAACAGACGTTGATATCTGTAGCTCAAAAACAAATGACAATCCAAAGTTGAGAATAGCACGAAAAGATTACTCTGTGAAAAGAGTCTTGATAATGTGCAAGTCATAGACATGTCAGATCAACGCCTACTTAGATATTGAAGAAAAAGGAAATCGACAAATTTTGTTTTTTTCAAAATAACTCGAGAACGAAAAGAGGCAGGGCAAAATACGATATTTGGAACGGGCATGAAATTCTACAAAACATTGCTGATTTAACTGTCTCCCTATCTCTAATAATGATGGAGATAGCAATACATTCCCATTTAATTTTGGACACACTGTATATGTGTTTGCATCGATCAAATCATAGATATGTTCAGAAAACTCTATAGTGGCTTTTTCTATAGAACGTCCTTACCGAAATCCGTATTGATGAGGTGTTGGTTTCCTAGATTATTTTCGACAAGAACTAGCTGTGGTAATTTGCCTGTAGTTTTCGATAAGATTTTAATCACCTTCTTTATGTGCTGGAAGGACTTGTAAAGATGTTATCTCCTTTGGAAATGTACACAGCCATAACACCAAGTCAAAGATCTGGATCAAAACTTTGAACAACTGATTGAAATTTGGTACCGCAATGCCATTCGCTTTAAGTTACTCTACATTAAAAAATATTGCGGTAGTATCCACATTTATTAAAATGTGCTACTTAAAATATTGGATAATTTATTTCTTAAGGTTTACGTTATTCACATTCATTAAAAACGAATTCAATGTTCGCTGAGAAATTTGTCATATAAATTAAAACGATTATTTCTCAAATAAACTGACTGTTCTTAGGACAGTGGAATTAATTACACTGAAAATGGTATATCCACCAGATGGCAATTAAATTCTATAATCGCTGTGCCTACTTGACAAAGTGAAATTGTAAAATTACGGCAAAAGAAAAAGTTACGCACTTAAAAAAAAAACGCTAAACTGTAATTCCCATTTGGATTTTGTGGAAAAAAGTATGGACTACCCGTAATAACTATGTTATTTTTCTTTGAAAATCGCTCGAACATGTCAATTTAGTTTTTAGTTAGCCTACTTTTATATCTAACTAATTTGTTTTTCCTTAACGGCCGTCAAAGGTATAACGTTATGGATATATTAGTGAATTTTTATTAAAAAAAATTCACTAATAGAGAGGTATCGATGGTGAGACTTTGCAATTTTTTTTAAATGAGCGCGATTTAGGACCCCTAGAACCCATATCCGGGGTCAGTTTAAATTTTTATATGTATATATATATATATATATATATATATATATATATATATATATATATATATATATATATATATATATATATATATATATATATATATATATATATATATATATATATATATATATATAGATATCCGTCTGATAACTCAAAAATAATTAACCTATTTCAATGAAACTCGGCAAGTGCCTTTCTTTTATTAATGGCTTGGATGAGTTCGTTGTCCAGGAAAATCGGACGAGGTTTTCCTGGAAAATTTTGAGTTTTCTTTCAAAAAAAATTTTTTAATGAAATTTACTATAGATATTGCCTTAGGAGAGAATTTACTACGTACCAAAATTCAACTTTCTAAGTTTATACAAAATTGAGTTATATATCTCACTTAAGCCTGACCCATCAGGAGTACATAAGCTGTCAAGGAGTATATTAATACACGAAAACAGTAATGCGCCGCTGTTTAGTCAATGATAGCTATTATTGTCATTGACTCATGATATTCATTTTTAAGATTCAGAGAAATGTCAATAATACTGAATTCACTGATTGTTAATCATTGGCTGCATTTACGATTATATATAACCCTATTTTAATTTATCATCATTTATTACCTCTGTATTATAATTATTTACTATATTTAGGCAGTGTGGGTAAGTATTCAAGGTTTAAATCTTAGTTTAAGAAGCATCCAATATTTCACCGAAAGTAGTCAATGAATACTCTAACCTACCATAATTTGATATTATCATTGAGTTTTACCATCTCTATTTAGTCAGTGGTAATCCGCTATGGTATTTAAACAAAAAGACATCTTCTGATCTTATGATATCCTGATCCGAGATGTGAACAATTTGATATTAAAATCATATGGTTGGCGATCCGATAATGTGACGGCAGCAAAATAAAGTGAACTAATTAATTCTCTACATTTTACCAAGTCGGCATACTTTCGTTGCTGCTGATAAGTGTGTCTTTTAAATGTGCAATGACAAATACTAATTAGGGTGACTTTGGAACGTGTAGCCGGTGATAGCGGTGCATCTCGGGAAGTGCGGTGGGTCGGGAAAACTTTGCAAAATCTAGTGCTCTAGAAGCCAATTGGAAATAATTTTTTTTTAAATAATTGGGAAGTGATTTTCTTTACATTTGTAAGTATATAAACAATGTAAGTAAAACTAATACAATATGTTAGTGTAATGGAAAACCTTTATAAAAATGTAAAAAAAGGTTAAGGATGCAGCAAGTGCGTTATGGTAGCGAATTTTCATTAAACGCTTACAATTTTAAAACTCAATATTCTATCAACCTAGAAAGTTAAATTTTGGTATTTATTAAGGTCCTTCCCAAGACGGCAAGGCCGCGGACGAGCCTTGAGGGGAAAAAAGGCAACATATCCACAAAATTTCATCATAATAGCTTTGTAATTTTCGGAGATAAAAAATCACTTTGTTGTTTACTCGATCACTATCATTTTTATAATATTTGCTTTTCGTTCTAATTAAAAAGTATTTATTTATTTGGTCTAAAAAATATTTATATTTTCAATTGCTTAATTGATGAGACGATTAGATAGACAGTATACATTTTTGGTGAATTTTTATTTAAAAAAATCCACTAATACAGAGGTATCGATGGTGACACTTTGCAAAAATTCTTTCAAATGAGTGCGAACTAGGACCCCTAGAACCCATATCCGGGGTCAGTTTTATATATATATATATATATATATATATATATATATATATATATATATATATATATATATATATATATA
Source organism: Tillus elongatus (assembly GCA_964006375.1). Taxonomy (NCBI): domain Eukaryota; kingdom Metazoa; phylum Arthropoda; class Insecta; order Coleoptera; family Cleridae; genus Tillus; species Tillus elongatus. The sequence goes on along the minus strand of OZ023266.1, from coordinate 135,283,043 downwards.
TATATATATATATATATGTATGTATCCGTCTGATAACTCAAAAAATAATTAACCGATTTCGATGAAACTTGGCAAGTGCCTTTCTTTTATTAATAGCTCGGAAGAGTTCGTTAGCCAGAAAAATCGGACGGGGTTTTCCGGAAAAATTTTAAGTTTCCTTTCAAAAAAAATTTTTTTCTCCAAAAGTAACAAAGCTGTTTTAATTAAATTTACTGTATATGTTGCCTCAGGAGAGATCTTACTATGTGCCAAAATTCAACTTTGTAAGTTTAGAGAAAATTGAGTTATTAAAATTTTAAGTTTTCTTTTGAAAAAAATTATTTTTTCTCCGAAAATTACAAAGTTATTTTGATGAAATTTTGTGGATATCTTGCCTCAGGAAAGACCTTACTACGTATTAAAATTAAACTCTCTAAGTTTATAGAAAATTGAGTTATGTAAATTTGAAGCATTTAATAAAAATTCACTACCATATGGCACTTGCTGCGTCCCGAGTTTTTTTTTTTTAGTTACAGTATGCGGCTTGTGATACATCATTTGAAAGCTCTTATCTCGCACAGTATGTTCCTAATTTTGGCGCGATTCTACAACGCGTTTTTCAGATAGCAACTTTATCTTTCCAGAAAAAAATCTTTAATCAGCTGAGAATAAATGACTAAATTCTCATTTATTTAAAGGTAACTATAAAACATGGTTTTAAATTATCGATAAAATAAATCGGGAATATATAAATTAGGATAGGATTAAACTAAAGCTGGTAAAACAGGTATGCTTCACCTGTAAGATTTCATTCAAAGAAAAATGGCCCTAGCACTTTGTCTCTTAGTGAATTTTTGTAGAAAAGTTCACTAATGGCGAGATCCCGACTCTTTAAAAAATTTTAAATTTCTTCAAATGAACGTGAACCAAGACCCCTAGTACACATATCCGGGGTCAGTTTCAAGTTGGGTTGTTGGACGCCTTTTATTTCTTTTGTAAAAATTTTACCTAAAACTTTAATTCTGTTTAAAATTTTCCCATTAATATTATTATTTTGTTATATTTTATATATATGTAATGAGATGTGAATATATATTTACCTTTATTTTGTTACTTGAGTTATTAAAAAAAAACTTCCATGGCTGCTCTGACTCTTCTCTGCAGGTATGTATATAGTTTTGGGTACCTAATGAAAATTCTTACCTAATTTCTCCACAAACCTAAGTGATTTATTTTAAAAACAATTCTGACCTTTACCCTTTTTAATTTACCAGAATTATGTATCTATGAAATGTATAACTTCCAATATAACTTATTTTACAAACATATATATATATATATATATATATATATATATATATATATATATATATATATATATATATATATATATATATATATATATATATATATATATAATTATACGCCAAACAAAATTATCTTTAGCAACAATTTATTCGCTTTTTTAACATGAATTTACCCTATATATTACTTTTGCTTTACCCTCGTACTTTACAACAGAATAGCTTCAGAATTTACACATATAATGTTTTCGTGAATCTGGAACCGACATAGCAATGCCATCTGTTTGTGTATGCTGAAATTGGCACTTTGTTCTACTCCGAGTTCTATTCTAAACTACAAATTTTCGTATAATTTGACATTTTATTCATTTTAATATGTCATTCAGAGCGTTGTTTATCAGTTATCTTAGGCTACTTCAATCACTACTTGTGAGAAAAAGCTTGTACAGCTTATTTAGAAGAATAAATACCTTTTAGCTAATGCGGCGCCCTTTTAGCATCAGTGTTTCACTTGGTTTCGTTCAAATTGACAGTTGCGCCGCCTTTAAATGCGTTTAAAAAGTTACGTCTTGATATTTGCCACATTTCAGAAGACTTTTCTGGCTTTGTTTCCAGAAACTTTTCACTATTTATTACAATATTACAGCAAAGCTGGTTGTAAGGTGACGCTCTCTTGCCGGCCTCATTAACAACAACATTTTTGTTTTTCGCCCGCTTCCGGATGTCTCGTAAACATCGGCCAACTGCATTTTTTTTGTCGCAAAAAACAATTAGTTTTTAAGTGTGCCAATCACAGAGATAAATTAGAATATTAGTCAAAATAGTGCTTTTCTGTCTGTTCATAAATTAATTTTAAAGAATTTTTCCACGTGAGTCAACCAGAGTTCTTTCTTTGACGCCAGATTTGAATTTGTATTACTTGTTAACTTTTTTTATATCTAACCTATTTGAGCATGCTAACTCATAGCATATTTAACGAAATCTTATCTATCTTTTATTGTTTATAACAATTTGAACATTGTTTTTACTGTAAATATATATATATATATATATATATATATATATATATATATATATATATATATATATATATATATATTGTGACGAGGCCTTGGCTTGCAGACCGTTTTTCGGTGACCAGGATTGACGGTAACTATCGGAGGATCTCGGGCGCCAGATTTTTAAAGGGTTTACTCCCTGTTGAGGATGTCTGCCACCTCTTCACTGAACTCTGACCGATATACCGATCAAAGTACCTGGGTAACTCTGTGGAGAAGGGTTCGGTAGCCTTTAGGTAATATAGGCTAAATTTAGTGACCCCCGAGTGAGCGGGCTTTAATCGCTGACTCGGCGTGATCCCACCACTTCTGTTTTAACGAAAGGTGTAGCAGATTTTGTATGTTAAGGTGTTGGATAATAATTAATCAAAGTCTTTAATTTACCCACCCTATATTTCAGATTTGAAACTATTTACAAAACGTATATACACAGAACAATATTTACAAAATATGTACAAATACAATATGCGGATACTAACATCAATAGGAACGTGGCCCTTGCTAAAGCGGTAACGGTCAGTGCGTGACGAAGCGTACGGATTCGGTAAGGTATATATGATACGGACGGTATTTCACTCAAGCGAGGATACGGCAGGAGGGCAGCACACAACGATAGACAACATCAGACTACTAGCTATAACTTCTACGTCGAAGCAGGGGACAGCGGAGACCAAAAAGTGCAGACGGGAGAGACGGGATGACAGTTCCCGGAGACCTATGCGGACTGTGAATTCTCAGCATCTCCGCTAGGGTCAAATCGGGACGAAAACATCTTGATTACTTTAGCGAGCTGTGAATCCTCAGCGTCCTCACTAAAATAACACAAGAGCTTATACTGTATGGGGCGGAAAGCCGGGAGCCAGATGAAGTGTACAGGGCTAATTGGAAAGGAAAGTATCACTTAGAGTGACCTAGATAGGCTGTGAATCCTCAGCGTCCCTATCGGGATCAAACCAAGATGAATATATCTCGATTATTTATGTGAGCTGTGAATCCTTAGCATCCTCACAAAAATAATGCAAGAGAATCTAACATACGGGAATTGTCTATAGAACGGCGGAAGGTCAGGAAAAGCAGAAATAATTCACTTGAGAGTTGGACTGAGAAGCATGATGATTTAAAAGTATGAAAATTCGCTAAAATATGAATTACTTAAAACAGATAATTCTCAGCTATAACAATATTTTCGGATAAGGAAATCGACCAACGAGGTGCGCTCGGACGGCAAACGGAAACGGAATCGGTGCGGACTCGTGGCGACTTAATAACTTGACGGCTGAATTAACAGTACTATACTGCCTGTGCCCCGTGTTGCTTCTCCTTTTATATGAATTTCACAGCCAGCCCAAAAACTCTGCCATGCTTGGAATTTAATCACCTTATCACAACCGGATAAGATAATATGTATGAAATACCTGTTTAATTAAATATAAATCGCCTTAAAATATTTCATGGCGAAAATATTTTAGCAAATATTTATATAGTTTGTATTTGATTCTTTTCTTATTTAATTAATTACTTACTTAGTTGTTATGCGTTTTCTATCACAGACAGATAGGAAATAATACTTCATCACACACTCCCCTCACTTTACAAAAAAAAAAATTTTTTTTAGACTGCAATGAAATACTAAAAACTTAACTTAATCCCTAACCGGAACTCGCTAGTGTTCAAAGAAGTCTCTTTATCTTAATCTAACTTAACCTAATCCTAATCCTATCACAACACTACACTACACTGAACACTGTGTCTTTAGCACGTCTTTCACGAATGGGGGGGCAATCAACCACTTTGGGGTCTTCTTCGTGGGGCTCTGCATACCGACGTCGGTGCACGGCTTCCATTGCTGTCTGTTTGACTACGGCGGGTTCTTCCATCAAATGACGATGTATTGTCGCTGCACGGCGTCGGTGTGGATGGCGCGTGGTATGGCTTCAGGTCCTTAATGTGAACATGGCGAAGCCACTTACCGTTCGCATCTTTGAGGTCATATACCACTGGTGAGACGATCTTACCGACGGTGTAAGGTCCAGCATATTGTGAAGCTAGCTTGGCTGCAAAGCCGCGCGCTGCGGATGAAAGCGGGCGGTCAACTCTTAACACGCGGTCGCCTAGAGCACATTGCCAGTCGCGAGATAAATAGAGCCACAACAACAGGCTATTGTGCAACAATGTATCCTGGCCTCCTTAGAAACCGCAGTGTCATCATAATAGTGAAGTGGCGCCTGTAGGAATGCAGGCGTAAAACCAGCAAGTGTGAACGGAATATCTCCGGTGACATTCAGCATAAGCAGATCCAGGTCACCTCCAGAGACAATAGTGCCACGCCTGGAGGGGAAGCCTATAAATAGGATAAGCACCGAGATAGGAGCGTTCATTACTTGTTTCCTAGTTAGTCTGGCACATGGCGTGTCAAGTATTTTAACTATCACATATATATATATATATATATATATATATATATATATATATATATATATATATATATATATATATATATATATATATATATGTCTCATTATTGTATTAAGTAATCATTGTGTTTAAGTAATAATAAATTGTTTAAAAAAGTTAATTGTCTTAACGCTAAAGTTAAGTGGCGCAGTCGTTAGTATTGGTTAAGAAACCGAAAGAATATCGATTTCTAAGCGTATCGACGCCCAATAACCAATTAGAACCAAGTTACGCAGAAGTCATAGCCAAGCAGCCAAATGGGAGCGGAAACCATCATAGTATTGTAAGTTGTTTACTGCTATCCAATTTCACATTTTCCTGCCATATTTTTCAATTATATGTGTGTGTATTGATATAATTATATGTCAGACTCAGAAGACGAGTCACAAAGCTTAGGGAATATTGAGTACAGATTGAGATCGATAAGTATAAGCGATAATATCGCAACAGTAACTAATTCAAATAGTAGTAATAGTAGTAGCAACATGACTGACCAGTTCAAAGAATTTTTCTTAAAAGCTATTCCCGAATTTGACGGGCAACCAGCTAATGTAGGTAATTTTTTAAAGTCATGCGACCTCGTAATGAACCAATTTTATATGCCAAACGAGAATTTATATATGAATCATTTCTTATTAAATTACATTCAAACAAAACTCACGGGAACAGCGAGGCTTATAATTAACACTAAGATAATAAACACATGGAACGACTTGAGAAGCGCTATTGTGGACAATTTTTGCGATCAGCGCGATTCTAGTAGCCTACTTGCAGAATTATTCACCTTGAAACAAAGGAATGCGGAAGATGCCCTTGCATTCGCTAACAGATGCAGGCATATCGAACAATTACTCATATCTAATCTAATAGCTAACGAACAAAACGAAGGCGTTAAAGTAATAAAAATGAACATTTACCAGGAACAAACATTAAAAGCATTTTTAGGTGGAATTAGGAACCCGTTAGGTCTAGCCCTTAGAAGTAGGTCACCAGGTAGCATAGAAGACGCCCTAAAGTTTGTATTCGCAGAAGAAAATTTCGACTATAGGGACAAAACAGTACAAAAAAACTTTAATCAGAATAGGTCAGACGGACAAAAATTCTTTCCAAGACAAAATAACGCACCGTTTAACAATGTGCAATTTCAACGACCGTTTCAACCTAATTTCAGACCTTTTCAACAACACAATAACCAACAACATAACCCAACAAACTTTCAACCTAATTTTAGACCATCTCAGCAACAAAATAGACCGCAATATAATCAAACGAGTTTTCAAAATAGACAAAACCCGCAATTTATGAATAGAACAAATTTTTCAAACAATTTTAGACGACAGAATTTTAATAACCCACAGGGACAAAACCCTATAATTAACAATAGGAACTATCACGAGCCAATGGAAGTAGACAGCTCGAATACGAGGTTGTCACAAAGACGAGCAGCCCCATTACATAATACAGAGTTTAGCGATTACAACGTAACCAACGAGGGTTACGAATCAAATAACATAGACTACGAAACAAACGATACAAATTACGCAAATTATGAGGCAAGCCAGGGAAATTCACCGGCTGACGAATACGATAACCAACACGGAAATTTTCCCATCGCGAGCACCTCCCAACACGACACGTAGTCGATGTACTTAATATTAATGATTTAAATAGGTTACCATATATAGAAATTAAAGAAATTAGAGGAAAATTATTGATAGACAGTGGATCGTCGAAAAATTTATTAAACCCAACAATAGCCCATCAAGATTTCGCAAACAAAATAAGGACACAACCCTTCATGATTCGGACCCCGCACGGGACTTCAAATCACTCAGAACGCATAAATATCACCCTTAAATCAATTTCGGACAAGGCACAAGAATTCTGCCTTTTCGAATTTAACCCTTTATATTCAGGTCTCATTGGAATCCAATTCCTAAGGGACAATGAAGCCAGAATAGATTTTAAAAACGAAGTCATGCATCTGGGTAAGCAAATCATTAAAATTCAATACCCTCAATTAAACAATGTCAATCAACCGGCACGAATAAAAGCCAAAGCAGATGACCCAGATACTACAGCCACTGTAAACAATATCATAACAAAGGAGTACTTCAATTGCAATGGAGAACTTGAACTTGTAAATTACATGTTAGCGCACAAAGACGAAGCTTATGAAACACCGCGGAACCTACAGACTAGCCGACTACGTAACCAATATAAGTATCACGTTACAGATGAACGTAAGCGCAGCTCAAGGACGCCCACTATAACACAAGATACTGTTATATCGACAATTCAACCATATAATACGAATACTCGACATACAGGGAGCGAGCAAAAACAGATTAACTGCGAAAACATTATAATGGAACAAATCGACGTAGATTATTTAAACGATGAGGAAAAACAGTTATTATTTAATTTGTTATCAGAATATAAGGACATATTTTTAAACAAGGACGAACCATTGACGCACACAAATGCTATAAAACATAGAATAAGGACCATTGACGACATACCAGTCCATTCTAAATTATATAGATATCCATACATACATAAACCGGAAGTAGATCGACAAATAAATGACATGCTAAGGCAAAAAATAATCAGGAAAAGTCACAGCCCATACAGTTCACCCATTTGGGTCATATCAAAAAACTAGACAAGTCAAATAAACAAAAATGGAGGATTGTAGTGGACTATAGGAAACTAAACGAGAAAACAATACCGGACAGACACCCAATTCCCAAAATAGATGAAATACTGGACAAAATTGGACGAGCTCAATATTTCTCGACAATCGATTTGATTTCTGGATATCACCAAATTGAAATGGACCCCCGGGACATAGAAAAAACGGCGTTTACCACCGATACGGGACACTGGGAGTACACTAGGATGCCTTTTGGGCTATCAGGGGCTCCAGCGACCTTTTCCAGGCTCATGCAGAACGTGTTAGATGGTCTAATTGGCCAAACATGCCTTGTATACATGGATGACGTCATAGTTTTCTCCACGTCATTACAAAAACACATAGAGAAACTAAAACTGGTATTCGAACGTTTCAGACAAAGCAACTTAAAGATCCAGCTAGACAAAAGTGATTTCCTAAAGAAGGAAGCCGAGTTTCTGGGACACGTCGTGAGCCCAGACGGGATCCGTCCGAATCCGAGGAAACTAGACGCAATAAGGAAATTCCCGATACCAAAAACCCAAAAAGAAATTAAATCATTTTTAGGACTAGTCGGATATTACAGAAAATTTATTGAAAATTTCGCACACGTCACGAAACCACTAACCAAGTGTTTAAAAAAGAATTCTAAAATAGACGTTAATAACGAGGAATACATTGGTGCCTTTAACTCATGTAAAGACATCTTAATGAATTCACCCGTGCTTATACCACCCGATTTCTCTAAGGATTTTATACTAACAACAGACGCTTCAAACGTGGCGATAGCGGGCATATTAAGCCAAGGGGAACCCAATTCAGACCACCCGATAGCCTATGCCAGTCGTACCTTAAACGAAACCGAATCTAGGTATAGCACCATAGAGAAGGAATTGCTAGCCATCGTGTGGGCAACTAATTATTTCCGTCCATACTTATACGGACGCAAATTCACTATATATACGGACCATAAACCATTAAAATGGCTATTTTCGTTAAAACAACCAAATTCAAAATTACTCCGTTGGAGATTAAAATTAGAAGAATACGAATTCAAAATTGAATACAAGAAAGGAAAGCTGAATTGCGCAGCGGACGCCCTTTCTCGAGTAGAGATCCACCCCATAGATATAGACAACCAATCAATGGCCAATAATGTCGACGAGGAAGAAGAAATAATAGAAATAGAGGACGACGAAGGTGTAATAGAAATAAACGAGGACGAAACAGCTAATTCAAATGCGGATTCTTACTCAGCACCCGGTATACCAATATTAGAGGAAGAAATTATTAACAGTAAAACAAATCAAATAGTCTTTAAAAACACAGACAAACCAGAAATATTCTCAGTAAGGAAAGACAAACGAAACTTTATTTATGCAAACTTCAATTTAAATGACCCCAATCAAATAGAAAAATTTATAAAGGAATACTGTTTACCACAAAGAAAATATTATTGCCTTTTCGTAAATGAACAAGATTACGAACTAGTCAGTTCGGCAATCAACAAAAACTTTAATAATGTAGAGTCACCAAAATTTTATAGATGTTTAGAAATGAGGGAAGAAATCCAGGAAGACGAGCTAACGGATATGATAGTCAAATATCATCAGGGTAAGTCCAACCATCGCGGGGCTGAGGAGACTTACTTAAGAATAAAGAGAAAATACTATTACCCCAATTTAAAGAAACACATAGAAGAATATGTAAAAACGTGTGAGCTGTGTAAAACGTGCAAATATAACAGGAACCCGGTACAGATAGCATTAGAACACACTCCAACAGCATCCAAACCTTTAGAAACACTCCACGTAGATACGTTCCAAATTGAACGAGCAATATTTTTAACCATATTGGATCCATTCAGTAAATTCGGTCAAGCATTTCCCATCAAAAGCAAAAACGCTACAGAAATTGCAAAAAACTTAATTAAATACTTTTCACAGTACGGAGCGTGTAAAACCCTAATTGCGGACCCAGGAACGGAGTTCTCGAATTTAGTAGTAAAAGAACTACTAGAGACATACCAAATAGAATTGCACACCACAACACCCCAAAACCCCGAATCAAACGGACCCATAGAACGATTTCACAGCACCATCATTGAACATTATCGATTATTTAAGGAGAAATTCAAAAATATGAAACCCATAGAATTAATACCCTACTGTATATTCGCCTATAATTCCACGATACACTCACAAACACTAAAACCACCATTCGACTTAATATTCGGCTATATACCGGAAATGTTTAACTACGACCCGGAAGTAATAATTACGCAAGAGTATAACGTACAACACAAAGAAATTATGAAAATCATCTACGAATTGGTTAGAAGTCGCATAGAAACGTCAAAACAAAAAACCTTACAACGAACTAATAAAAACACGAACCAGCCGTTCAAGGAAGGCGACGTGGTATACAAACAGATACCACCGGGATTTCATAAAAAACAGAAAAACCCCTTTTCAGGACCCTATTCAATAATATCCTTATTAGAACATAACAAAGCTATTCTAATAAACCATAAAAATGACGAACAGACAATAGCACATCTAAGAAATTTACGTCTTGCAGGTTCCTTGCCGCAGGAATAACAGCCCAAATACAAGACTTGACGGACAATCCAGGTATGCTGCCAAAGAAATTAGGTACAGCATACACAGAGACTAGCAGCTGGAACTTGATACATATACATGACCTGACACAACTACACGAAGACTATAACCAAATAAAAAGACATTACATAAACACAGTTACGTCTATGACAAAAGATTACCACGACGAATACCATAATTTTATACTAACATTAAATTTTACTATAGATAATATAGACGATACATTTTATAGGATATTCTTAGGGAGAGATAACACCAATGAGAGACAGAGACGGGGCATAATCAATGGGCTAGGATCGATATTTAAATCAATAACTGGCAATCTCGATTCACAAGATGGCGAACGTATATATCAGGCAATAGAAATATTAAGTACAGACCAAAACAAAATTCATTATCTTTTTAAATCACAAAATTCGATAATGCTAGAAGCAATTGGAGAGTTCAATAAAACGATCGTAGGGTTGAGTCACAATCAGGGCACGATAATAAATAGAATAAACGAGTTAGGTAACACAGTTGATAGCCTTAGGAGCGAACAACTAACGCACTATCATCGCATCAAAATCCTAGAGCTGCTGACCCAGCTGGGACATTTATTGAATAATATTCAAGAATTAGCACTCACAACTGAGAATGCAATCACTTTTTCAAAATTAGGAATTTTTCACACATCCATATTAAAACCAAAATTTATAATAAAAGAAATCAATAGAATACAAAAATACGTAACAAATGCCAAACTAATAACAACCACTGATCTGAATCTGTATGAAAAAATATTCAAAATGAAAGCAATACAAAATAAATTCCAAATTATATTTCAAATAGAAATACCTCTAGTTGAAGAGTCAGAATATGATTACTATCAGTTGTACACATTACCTATCCCAAAAAATCCACACACCTTTACCATGATAATCCCTAGAACCAAATACTTGATCCTAAGCAGTAAACAATATGCCTTTCGAAATGAAGAATGTCAAAATTTAAAGAACAAATTATATTTCTGCCAAGACGACAATCCAACAGCCATGAATGATCAGAACCCATGTGAAATAAAACTAATAAAATTTCAAAAACCTATCGATAATTGTAACCAAGAATTAGTCAAAATTAAACAAACCACAGTTTCGAGATATGGAACCAGTCAATACATCATCTTAGCGCCAGAAGAGACAAACGCCAGAATAACTTGCCAGGAACAAGAGTGGACCAATATCATCAAGGGTACCAAATTGGTCAACCTCCAACCAAACTGCCAATTGAAAGTAGGAAACAAAATTTATAAAACCGGCCCCACTACAGCGGAAACACAACAACTATTCAGTCTCCCCAAATTAGAAACCACCACTACGAAGGAAGAAACAAATTACGAAAAGGTACCCGAACTCAAATTAGACAACGTACAGCTGCATAATATCGAGCAGATCCAACACCAACTCCAAAACATTAAGAAAAATATACCAGGCCGAATGGAACTACCACTACATCACCTGAGTATATGGACCATATTATTGTACGTGGCTATTTTAACCGCCATCATAATGATAGCCGTCAGATGGGGAGTCATAAAAAGAAGAACCACTAGAAGAACTACGAAGATCAACCCAAGAACCGACAAGGGAGAATTGAAGATCAACCCAGGAACCACCGAAGCCGGATTTCCCTTGAAAATCCGGAACGAACCGTAGCTTCGTTCTTCAAAGGGGGGAGGAGATAAATAGAGCCACAACAACAGGCTATTGTGCAACAATGTATCCTGGCCTCCTTAGAAACCGCAGTGTCATCATAATAGTGAAGTGGCGCCTGTAGGAATGCAGGCGTAAAACCAGCAAGTGTGAACGGAATATCTCCGGTGACATTCAGCATTAGCAGATCCAGGTCACCTCCAGAGACAATAGTGCCACGCCTGGAGGGGAAGCCTATAAATAGGATAAGCACCGAGATAGGAGCGTTCATTACTTGTTTCCTAGTTAGTCTGGCACATGGCGTGTCAAGTATTTTAACTATCACATATATATATATTTTTGTCTCATTATTGTATTAAGTAATCATTGTGTTTAAGTAATAATAAATTGTTTAAAAAAGTTAATTGTCTTAACGCTAAAGTTAAGTCGCGTCTTCTCAGGTTGTAATGATGACTTTGCTGTGAGAAGGCCCTGTCGAGGTTAAGCCGTACCAATTCAAATGTCTCGCGTAACTTTTCGAGGCGGTTCAAATGCTGGGCGACCGTTGGGGTAACCATTTCAGCGTCGCCTTCGACATTCGGATCTACGGCGGCTAGCATCTTCGGAACTTCTAACTCACGCCCAAAGTTAAGAAATGCTGGAGAGAAGTGCGTCGACTCGTGTTTCGCAGTATTCATAGCAAACACAAGTTCTGGTAAACGCTCATCCCATCGACTCTGGTCCTGGTCGCAGAACTGTGATATCATAGTTTTGAGCGTACGATTGCTTCTCTCTACCGGATTCGCCTGGGGTGTATATGGAGGAGTTAGGCGATGTTTGATGCCCAGCTCTTTTAACATCGCTTTAAAAATTCGACTATCGAATTGAGTACCGTTGTCACTTATGACGGTTTTTGGGCACCCAAATCGCGTAATTACTTGCTCGAATAAGGCATCAGACACGGCTTTGGCTGACGCCTTCCTCACTGGCTTAACTTCTGCCCATTTGGTAAACTTATCCAACATTACCACCATATAACAATTTCCTTTTTTAGATCGTGGTAACGATCCTACCAGGTCGACACTGACAATTTCCCACGGGCCTTTCGTGGCGAAGGGCTGCATCAACCCCGGCGGCTGTTGCTGTGATACCTTGTACTTCTGACACCGATCACATTGACGTACGTATTGGGCTATGTCACGGAACATCCCCGGCCAGTAGTAAGTGCGGGCTATCCTGCTAATTGTCTTAGCTACCCCTAAATGTCCAGCGGTCGGCGCGTCGTGGTTTTGCTGCAGCACTTCTCGTCTGAAGTTTTTGGGAACGCATACCTTCCACGGATTGTAGACGTCGGGCTTGGAGAAGTCATTGGAATCCCAGAAATGACGGTACAGTTTTCCCTCTCGAATCGCATAGTCTGGAAACAAATCGGGATTTTTCTGTACTGCTGCCAGTTTATTTTCATACCAGGGACACTTGGCGTCTTCGCGGGTGAAGTACGCATTTGTGTCAGTGGCAGACGGTTCTGGATCAGTGAGCTGGTGACATAGCACGGGAGGCGGCGTAATCGGTTCGCTATCTAGAAAACACTGAGCGGAACGGAGGTCGATCTTAAATGCATGCTCTTTTAATGTGTCCATTCCAAACAGAAGATCGACTGGTAAGGATGGTAAGTATAGCAATCTGCGTTTTATTATACGTGACCCAATTTTTAATTCGAGGTCGTATGCCTGTCGGATATTTACGGAGTTACCATCTGCAACACGTGTGATTACATCCGGAACGGTCTTTGGAGCAATGCCTAACGCCAAACAATACATGGCGACTTTATTCCGCATAAATGAGCGAGTCGCCCCGGTATCCATTAGTACCTTAAAGGCCTGTTCCTCAATAATTGCCTGGATAAAAGGGCGGTTGTCTTTTTTCGTAGTTGTTTCCGAGGACTCAACGGACGGAAACTGCAAGGGCCTCGGCCCCTCACAGCTTCGTTCTAGTTTTCCTGCCTCGCTGGGCATGGGCAATCTCTGGACAGGATGTCTTGTCGACCGCAGCGTGAGCAGAAGATGCGGGCCCTCGGTAACTGGCACTGACTTCTCATATGGCCGGGGCGGCCGCACCTCCAGCAGGTACTATTCCCACTATCAAATCTTACGGTTCTGCGGACGGGTGGCGACGTATCTTGGAAATTGTTCCCACGGTGTTCACGGTAATTTTCCCTGGTCGGTGAAACAGCATAGTACTGGTTACTGGTCGTCGGTGATGCTGCTCTGATCAGGTGTCGAGACGGAGAGGGGGTGCGGGTTGTACTGCTCTGTTGTGGGATTTGATTGGGCATGGATATACCTTGGCGTGGACAAGTTTCTTTTAATAAAGCTTCTACGGACTTGGCCTTGTCTACAAATGTTTTGATGTCCGGAATTTCGCAGTTCCATAGCATTTGCCTGTAACTTGGCAGAAGGTTTCGCTGGAGCCAAGTCAGCTCCTGTTCTAAGGACATGTTACCATGTCTCCTGATCAAAGTCTGTAAATCGGTGATATAATTTGTGACCGGCTCATCTGGTTGCTGTACTCTTTGGCTTATGGCGGTTTCCAGATCGAACAAGTAGTTTACCGGGAAATAGAATTGGCGAAAGTAGGCCAGAAAATCTTCCCATCGTCTTAATGTGCTGCGGTTGTTACGATACCATAACAGGGCAGGTCCTTCCAATAATTGGGGTAAAGCGGTTAGTAAATGGTCCCCATTAATACCGGCATGCTCACGGATCTCTTCTAGTCGTTTCAGAAAAGCAGCTGGATCGGTGCTTCCATCAAAGTGCAAATTCCAACTAAAAATGTCAAGGGGATGGGTAGTATGGAACTGGTTACCGGCGGTTTCCCTGTCTTGTACTGGTGTTGTTGGAGCTTTTAGAATCGGAGTGGCATTGCAATCATATGTCTTTGACCCTGACAACCCATTACGCAAGAACTGCACCAGCCTATTACGCAGTTCATCAACGGTACCAGTGTTTGTTAAATCGAACTTGGCCAATTACAGTTCTAGTTCTGACTTTTTCAGCTTGTATACCCATGATACTCGGGTGGCGGACGAAACAGATGCGCTTTCATTATCAGACATAGGTATATCGGGGTCTTCTTTCGGATCGGACATAATTACAAACGACAAAGTGGAACGGGGTCGGAACGGAACGGTATCGGAACGGCTTGCTTCTATTTTACAGGTCCCTGCTCGGGCGCCAAATTGTGACGAGGCCTTGGCTTGCAGACCGTTTTTCGGTGACCAGGATTGACGGTAACTATCGGAGGATCTCGGGCGCCAGATTTTTAAAGGGTTTACTCCCTGTTGAGGATGTCTGCGACCTCTTCACTGAACTCTGACCGATATACCGATCAAAGTACCTGGGTAACTCCGTGGAGAAGGGTTCGGTAGCCTTTAGGTAATATAGGCTAAATTTAGTGACCCCCGAGTGAGCGGGCTTTAATCGCTGACTCGGCGTGATCCGACCACTTCTGTTTTAACGAAAGGTGTAGCAGATTTTGTATGTTAAGGAGTTGGA
Source organism: Tillus elongatus (assembly GCA_964006375.1). Taxonomy (NCBI): domain Eukaryota; kingdom Metazoa; phylum Arthropoda; class Insecta; order Coleoptera; family Cleridae; genus Tillus; species Tillus elongatus. Next base: position 135,267,729 of record OZ023266.1, on the reverse strand, counting down.
TAATAATTAATCAAAGTCTTTAATTTACCCACCCTATATTTCAGATTTGAAACTATTTACAAAACGTATATACACAGAACAATATTTACAAAATATGTACAAATACAATATGCGGATACTAACATCAATAGGAACGTGGCCCTTGCTAAAGCGGTAACGGTCAGTGCGTGACGAAGCGTACGGATTCGGTAAGGTATATATGATACGGACGGTATTTCACTCAAGCGAGGATACGGCAGGAGGGCAGCACACAACGATAGACAACATCAGACTACTAGCTATAACTTCTACGTCGAAGCAGGGGACAGCGGAGACCAAAAAGTGCAGACGGGAGAGACGGGATGACAGTTCCCGGAGACCTATGCGGACTGTGAATTATCAGCATCTCCGCTAGGGTCAAATCGGGACGAAAACATCTTGATTACTTTAGCGAGCTGTGAATCCTCAGCGTCCTCACTAAAATAACACAAGAGCTTATACTGTATGGGGCGGAAAGCCGGGAGCCAGATGAAGTGTACAGGGCTAATTGGAAAGGAAAGTATCACTTAGAGTGACCTAGATAGGCTGTGAATCCTCAGCGTCCCTATCGGGATCAAACCAAGATGAATATATCTCGATTATTTATGTGAGCTGTGAATCCTTAGCATCCTCACAAAAATAATGCAAGAGAATCTAACATACGGGAATTGTCTATAGAACGGCGGAAGGTCAGGAAAAGCAGAAATAATTCACTTGAGAGTTGGACTGAGAAGCATGATGATTTAAAAGTATGAAAATTCGCTAAAATATGAATTACTTAAAACAGATAATTCTCAGCTATAACAATATTTTCGGATAAGGAAATCGACCAACGAGGTGCGCTCGGACGGCAAACGGAAACGGAATCGGTGCGGACTCGTGGCGACTTAATAACTTGACGGCTGAATTAACAGTACTATACTGCCTGTGCCCCGTGTTGCTTCTCCTTTTATATGAATTTCACAGCCAGCCCAAAAACTCTGCCATGCTTGGAATTTAATCACCTTATCACAACCGGATAAGATAATATGTATGAAATACCTGTTTAATTAAATATAAATCGCCTTAAAATATTTCATGGCGAAAATATTTTAGCAAATATTTATATAGTTTGTATTTGATTCTTTTCTTATTTAATTAATTACTTACTTAGTTGTTATGCGTTTTCTATCACAGACAGATAGGAAATAATACTTCATCACACACTCCCCTCACTTTACAAAAAAAAAATTTTTTTTTAGACTGCAATGAAATACTAAAAACTTAACTTAATCCCTAACCGGAACTCGCTAGTGTTCAAAGAAGTCTCTTTATCTTAATCTAACTTAACCTAATCCTAATCCTATCACAACACTACACTACACTGAACACTGTGTCTTTAGCACGTCTTTCACGAATGGGGGGGCAATCAACCACTTTGGGGTCTTCTTCGTGGGGCTCTGCATACCGACGTCGGTGCACGGCTTCCATTGCTGTCTGTTTGACTACGGCGGGTTCTTCCATCAAATGACGATGTATTGTCGCTGCACGGCGTCGGTGTGGATGGCGCGTGGTATGGCTTCAGGTCCTTAATGTGAACATGGCGAAGCCACTTACCGTTCGCATCTTTGAGGTCATATACCACTGGTGAGACGATCTTACCGACGGTGTAAGGTCCAGCATATTGTGAAGCTAGCTTGGCTGCAAAGCCGCGCGCTGCGGATGAAAGCGGGCGGTCAACTCTTAACACGCGGTCGCCTAGAGCACATTGCCAGTCGCGAGATAAATAGAGCCACAACAACAGGCTATTGTGCAACAATGTATCCTGGCCTCCTTAGAAACCGCAGTGTCATCATAATAGTGAAGTGGCGCCTGTAGGAATGCAGGCGTAAAACCAGCAAGTGTGAACGGAATATCTCCGGTGACATTCAGCATTAGCAGATCCAGGTCACCTCCAGAGACAATAGTGCCACGCCTGGAGGGGAAGCCTATAAATAGGATAAGCACCGAGATAGGAGCGTTCATTACTTGTTTCCTAGTTAGTCTGGCACATGGCGTGTCAAGTATTTTAACTATCACATATATATATATATATATATATATATATATATATATATATATATATATATATATATATATATATATATATATATATATATATATATATATTTGTCTCATTATTGTATTAAGTAATCATTGTGTTTAAGTAATAATAAATTGTTTAAAAAAGTTAATTGTCTTAACGCTAAAGTTAAGTGGCGCAGTCGTTAGTATTGGTTAAGAAACCGAAAGAATATCGATTTCTAAGCGTATCGACGCCCAATAACCAATTAGAACCAAGTTACGCAGAAGTCATAGCCAAGCAGCCAAATGGGAGCGGAAACCATCATAGTATTGTAAGTTGTTTACTGCTATCCAATTTCACATTTTCCTGCCATATTTTTCAATTATATGTGTGTGTATTGATATAATTATATGTCAGACTCAGAAGACGAGTCACAAAGCTTAGGGAATATTGAGTACAGATTGAGATCGATAAGTATAAGCGATAATATCGCAACAGTAACTAATTCAAATAGTAGTAATAGTAGTAGCAACATGACTGACCAGTTCAAAGAATTTTTCTTAAAAGCTATTCCCGAATTTGACGGGCAACCAGCTAATGTAGGTAATTTTTTAAAGTCATGCGACCTCGTAATGAACCAATTTTATATGCCAAACGAGAATTTATATATGAATCATTTCTTATTAAATTACATTCAAACAAAACTCACGGGAACAGCGAGGCTTATAATTAACACTAAGATAATAAACACATGGAACGACTTGAGAAGCGCTATTGTGGACAATAACAATAACACAAGAGCTTATACTGTATGGGGCGGAAAGCCGGGAGCCAGATGAAGTGTACAGGGCTAATTGGAAAGGAAAGTATCACTTGGAGTGACCTAGATAGGCTGTGAATCCTCAGCGTCCCTATGGGGATCAAACCAAGATGAATATATCTCGATTATTTATGTGAGCTGTGAATCCTTAGCATCCTCAGAAAAATAATGCAAGAGAATCTAACATACGGGAATTGTCTATAGGGACGGCGGAAGGTCAGGAAAAGCAGAAATAATTCACTTGAGAGTTGGATTGAGAAACATGATGATTTAAAAGTATGAAAATTCGCTAAAATATGAATTACTTAAAACAGATAATTCTCAGCTATAACAATATTTTCGGATACGGAAATCGACCAACGAGGTGCGCTCGGACGGCAAACGGAAACGGAATCGGTGCGGACTCGTGGCGACTTAATAACTTGACGGCTGAATTAACAATACTATACTGCCTGTGCCCCGTGTTGCTTCTCCTTTTATATGAATTTCACAGCCAGCCCAAAAACTCTGCCATGCTTGGAATTTTATCACCTTATTACAACCGGATAAGATAATATGTATGAAATACCTGTTTAATTAAATATAAATCGCCTTAAAATATTTCATGGCGAAAATATTTTAGCAAATATTTATATAGTTTGTATTTGATTCTTTTCTTATTTAATTAATTACTTACTTAGTTCTTATGCGTTTTCTATCACAGACAGATAGGAAATAATACTTCATCACAATATATATATATATATATATATATATATATATATATATATATATATATATATATATATATATATATATATATATATATATATATATATATATATATATATATATATATATATATATATATATATATGTATCCTTTTGATGTATAGTATCTTCCTGATTCACTTAGTGGTAATGTCAGTCCTTTGATATTTTATTTAGAGTTTATACTTGTCTTTTATAAATTTTTATACGCCACTTCACTTTACTTTGTTACAGCTTTCCCGGCATAATACAAATTTATTTCTTTTAAATTATACATTATTCTCATTTCTTTTTCTAGTATTAAAATACACAACTCTTTTTGTTTTTACATGCTGTAGCTGTATTTATATATTTTAGATATATGAAACAATCTACAGCTGTCTTGAAAATTTAGATTTATATAAGGCAATTACATTTGAATGTGTTATTTGTCTCAAGTATCATTCATGTGATACCCTCTGTATAGCTATTTTATTTTACATACTTGCTTTAGATGTTTATAAGCATAGCTATATGTATATAGATATATATATATATATATATATATATATATATATATATATATATATATATATATATATATATATATATATATATATGCACAAAAGCTGTCAGACTACCATTATATGAATGATACATCGTGCATTTTCAATACCTATGTCACAAAACAATTTTGAAAAAGAAATTTCAATAATTAAGCAAACAGCATTTAATAATGGCTACTCTGTTAAAATAATAGATAAAATGATAGAGAAAAAAGAATACAAATTAGCGATTAATTTAATTTATCCAAATATTAGAGACAAAGAAGACAACAGATGCGTTTTGATAACTTATTTTGGAACCATTTCAGAAAATATTTCAAAAATTTTAAGTACCTGTACAAATACAAAAGTAGCTTTTAAATTTTACAACACGACACGTGATTTGTTATTTAACGCGAAAGAAAAATCTTGTTTCCTGACAAAAGCTGGAGTTTATAAATTAGCTTGTACACATTGTAACGCAATCTACATAGGTCAAACTTCTAGAAATTTTAACACCCGATGCAAAGAACATATTTCTGCATTTAGAAATAACCACGCTGACAAATCTACATTTGCAAACCATATTATTGATACCGAACACAGACCTACAGTAAATAACCGCATACAACCACTACATATTTATAATGACAAACGTAAACTAGACTTTATTGAAGCTTTAGAAGTCAAAAAGCACACACACGACAATAACTACCTTGTTTTAAACGAACAAACTGATTTAATGAATTCCCCTTTCTTGGATATTCTTCTTTCTAATTAAATAAGTCAAAGAAAATAAATTTAACTATTCTTTCAACAAAGTTGTAATAAGATAATGAGTTGATGTATGTCGATATTTTAGTTGTATAGAGACTGCTTTTATACTGTTATTGTTTAGTTATTTTACTGTTATAACTGTTATCATAGTTATTATAGGCTAGTTCTATTTTTATGTTAAATATTGACATACATCACATAGACATTTTGAAAGCCTCATCTGTCATCTGTGTTTCAATTTAATTTCAATTTGATATTTTTGTTTGTTTAAAACATCATATCATAACATAGCAACAGATCTTTATTTGTAATTGTCATGATTTCTTACTAATTCAATTTTGATCTGTCTGAGAATGCTGTCAAGCAGCGAAACTATAGTCACAGAAACGTTGAAGAACATCCTAGAACATCCAGAATTCGAAGGGCCACTTGCTCCAATTAGCTTACGCGCTGGCTACGTCCTTTACCTACAAAAACGAAAACCAACAGTGAAGCCAGAGAAGTAGTCTCCAAGTCTGTATGTAATTGTTATCCAACTTTCTCCAGAAGTAAATTTTACAAAATTTGGAAAATGCCGCAAAATATATTTCCTCTTTATAAAAAGGGGCATCATTGTGCGGTATAAAGTTAAATAGAATAAACAAATATGGACGCATTAGATTACTTAGTGTTTCTAATCAGCAGAATGTTACAAAATTTGATTTACATGTTAAAAATTTAGAGGCTTTGGTTATAAAGATCAGGTACTTTAATTAAGCATGTGTATGTTCAAAGAAAGGGCTAGTATCCATCATTCAAAGACTCAATTAAACACAGATTCGTTTAAACAGCTCCAATATTATGCTTATGAGATAAGATAAGTTGTGTTATGCAAAACATGAAAATTCGTCATTTTAACGCACTTGCTGTATCCTGACTTTTTAGTCACACAATTACTTCCCTGATGCAATGTCTTCTAGGTATTTTTTATATTTGTATATGATAATTATTATAGTATATAAAGCACATTTAATTGTCTACAATTATGAGGAATGAGGAAGAACTGTCAATTTGTTATATACAGTGTGTCTATAAAGTAACGCATAAATTCAATAAAATTAAAAGTGACCATTGTTAAGGAGAATTCAAAAACATGACGATTTTTATTTTCAAAAACAAAGTTTTTTACATAAGAACCTCACCCTTATCGTTATACCTCTTTAGGAAGTAGCTACCCTTTCAAGATTTTGAAATCGGATTGTTGCTAGTGTGATACATATTTTAAAGCTAATCCAATTCTCTATTCAGCAATCCCAATTGTTGTTGTCGGAATAAAATAAGGTAAGTAAAAACATTTTTATTATCAGTAACACCTAACACAAATGAGGCCTATAAAGAATAACATAGTTCAGTCTTATCTAATCAAATGTTTGAAATGTCCACCTTCTTGTGTCCGCTTGTGTCCGACAATATCGCAAACGGTCAACAAATTCTTTCTAGACTCTATACTATACTACTTCACTATTTATAATCTCTGAAATGTTGGTACATTCAGTTCTAATTCTTGTTTTTAATTCATCGATAGTATCTGGTTTCCTTTTGAATGCCACATTTTTCAAATGATACAGAAAAAATCTAAGGGAGTTTGGTTAGATGATATTACTGGCCACTCGATTGTACCACGCCTGCCAATACATTTGTTGGGAAATTGTTGATCCAGATACTGACGAACGCTAACGTCATAATGCACAGGGGCATCATCTTGTTGATACCACAAGTTATGATTTACCATACCGACCCTGTCCGTCCATCAGAAAGTAAGTGTTCAGTAACGTCGGAATGGTATATTGTTTTTTTAAAATTATTATTTCAACAACACACCACGAGGGCTTATAGCCTAAATACTATCGTACCGTGGGTGTCGACAAGGAGGAAAGAGGCAACTTGTTAATTCTGGACTTGAAGGTTTGGAGGTTCGGGGGAGAATGAAAAACATGTGTCGGTAAGGAATTACACAACTTGGAAGCCCTCGTGTCAAAAGAGCGGGCATAACAAGATGTTCTATGTCTGGTGACCTGGACAGTAAAAGGCTGCATTCGCTCTGTTCCCCTGGTAGATCTGTTGGGGGCAGCAGGTGGAGGAACTATGGAAGAAAGCTCCTATGAGCAGTGCCCGTGCAGATAGCTATAAAAGAGAGAGATGTCACCAACGGCACGTCGGTGGGTAAGGGGTGGCAGACTTTGGGTGAGGGTAGGGTCACAGAGTGGACGTATAGCTCTCTTCTGAATGAAGTCCAGATAGCGAGTGTAGAAGCGGCAGCAGCACCCCAGATGTGGAAGCAGTATTCGAGGTTTGGTCTTATTTGTGAAGTATATGAGGTATAGAGATTAGCTGGTGAAGCTGGTGTATCTCTTATGAGAAAGAGAGCAAGATTGTGATTTGGTGTGGTTGAATTGTACAAAATTTCTACTTTCCCAGTCTATAATATTTTGGAGATCCACGGAGACAGAACCCTCCATAAATCTGCGACCCTCATCTAATTGGGCTAAAGATACAGGCTTAGATTATTGTATATTTGAGTGGAGGGTGCTGTCGTCTGCGTAACTGTGAACTGGGTTGGATGTGCTAGAGAGGAGGTCATTGATGTGGAGAAGAAACAAAGAAGGGGCTAAAGCTGAACCTTGAGGAACTCCTGCATTAATTGGATACAGTTTAGAGGAATGGCCATCCACGACAACAGAAATGCTCCGGTGGGATAGGAAATGTGCTCTCCACGTACAGAGTTTTGGTGGCAGGCCATAGGCCGGTAGTTTATTAAGCAGCGCTGCGTGCCAGACCTGGTCGAATGCTTTGGATATGTCTAGAGCGACAATCTGGTATTCACCGTGTAGTTCCAAAGACTTGTTCCAAGAATGGGTGACAAAGGAAAAGAGGTCGGGAGTTGATCTGCGCTGACGGAATCCATACTGCCTGTCGTGGATTAGACTGTGTTTTTCAAGAAATTTTAGTAATTCGGTGTTTATATACTTTTCCATCACTTTAGAGACGACTGAAAGTAATGAGTCCTTTTCACTTGTTGGCATTTCTGCGGATCTAAATCTCAATTGGCACCAACATATCACATCAATTGCAAAAGCGGCTGCTAAGAAATTAGGTTTCCTCTTCCGGGCTCGCAACTACTTTTCACCAGCTAATCTATATAGCAAGTAAAAATTCTAGATATAGTGGTCTATTTATAGTTTCATCAAAAAGTAAGGACCAATAATCCTACTTCTAACCATTCCCGCCCAAACATTTACCTTTTGTGGATATTGTGTGTGATTCTGTCGCATCCATCTTGGATTTTCCCTTACTCAGTATATTCAGTTTTGACGGTTAACTTCTCCATGTGAATGGAGAAGTAGTTCGTCGGAAAACAAAATATTCGGTACTTGCAAATATCATTATATTTATCCATTAATGTTGTACAAAACTGCATCCTTCATCTGGATCGTCATCGGATTACTTCTGCAAAAGAGCTGTATTTTATAAGGATGAAACTTTTAAAGTTTTAATACTTTATGTGCCGTCTGACATAGAATTCCATTGTCTCGGCCTATTTACCGAACACTACTTTGTGGAGTCTCTTCCACTGCCAATAAGACGTTTAATTTCAATACTTCGCTTATAGGCCCGATACCTGTTTTTGTCAAATATTACACACTAGACGTTTCTCGAAATTTCTTATCTATTTAACTCACTGTAGGTTGACTGACAGACATATCCGGATATTCAATATTAAACAGAGTGATACTCTCCCTGAGTTCAGGTCCTGCCACCATAACCAATAAACATTAAAACTTCAATTCTTTGAGCTATTGATACACGTATTTTACCAACACTAATAATTAACTTGAGCGGCCAAACGTTGAAAATTATACGTATTTGCTTTGTACGGCACCAAGGCATACATTTGCTACTATTATCTGTAGATTGTAATGTAAAAAGTATCAAACTTATGCTTGATTAGTTTTTAGAATACACGTGGCACAGCAGATAATTGCTATCATCAGCCGATTGTTATAGATACGACATAGTATACAACAAAATCTCTAGAATTCTTTTCGTACAAGAAGTTCAACATTTCAAACATTGTTTACAGACTTAGAGATATTGAAGTATCATATCATAAGTACTATATCAGTATCATAAGACTGGACTATGTAATTTTTTACGGGCTTCACTTGTGTTAGGTGTTAATGATAATAAAAATGTTATTACTCACTTTATTTTATTCCCACAAAAAATTGGTGCTGGTGGATAGAGAATTTAATTAGCTTTAAAAATATGTACCACACTACCCACTAGCCAGTTTCAAAATGTCGAAGGGGTAGCTACCATTTGAAGATGTATGACGATCAGGGTGAGATTTCCATATCAAAAAGTTATTTTATGACAATAAAAATAGACCTGTGTTTAAATTTTACTTAATAATGTTTACTTTCAATTTTATTGAATTTATGCGCTATTTTATAGACAAAATATATGTTAACTTTAACTTCATGGGTTACTATGAATTGTTCAATCGTTACATGAATTTTTGTTATTTAATGTAGAATTTTCTTGAAATGGTCATAGTCGCCTAAGCAACTGACAGCAGTATTCAAGCATCGTGCAGGTGATGGGTTCCTATTGGTTAGTTTAAACAAATATTATATAATGACAATACAGGACACTCCGGCTGATTTCGTGCTTCAAGAATATCAGCGCCCCTAGCGGATAGTACTGATGTTACGTCGTTCGAGAACGTGCAACACTAGCAATTGCTGGTGTCTAACTGTGTATAATTAAATTTGACCTGTGTTTTTTACAATGAATGTTAGTGGTTGGGTGTGTGCAATCTATAATTGTTCGAATTATAACGTGCTAAATCTATCAAAGACATTTCATAGGTTTCCAAAGGATGGCGAAAGGTGAATATGATTTAAAGCAAAAGCCAAATTGAGAATCACTTTTATGCCAATATGTACAGTTCGCAGAAGATAATTTATTGTGTAATATTTACCATCATGTACGCATTTATAGATAAACTTCGTAAACGGATGGTTGAAACATAACTTGTCTTCCAATGCATCAAAAAAAAAAAGAAATATAAAGGCAAAAAAAAGTTTTGCATTAATATAATATAAATGATATAAGAAAACTGTTTTTCTATATTCTTTTGTGTCCTTTTTTATTTCAGTATGTCATAAATTGTTACATTTTTTCAGGTTTAAAATTATTTTACTTGGTAAAGGCTTTTAATTATCGCCCCAAGACAAGTTTTTAAAGAGACAAGTAGAAATAGCAGACTCAGCCCTATAATAGATTTATTCACGGAAGTAAGATTTAGTCTCACCTTTCATCTGCACAATTTCTTAATTATGTAAGACTCGATGCATTTTCGCAACAATTAGAACCGTAGACCGGTTTCGCTCTCATTAGAGCTCTTCAGTACGGCATACTAATTGCAGCAAAAATGCACAAAAAATAACACGGCTATCGTATAGCCAGTCTCAAAATACTCAGTAAGTGGTGGATGTGCCGCCACCTAGTAGCGGAACCAAGTAGTATGCTGTCACGCCAGCTCCAAATAACACAAAGTGTTAAAAAATAGAGACTGGATACAGCTAACTAACAATTTAGAAAATTGTCAGCCCTGGCCCATTTCTACCCTAATATATGGACAAAGTATGTAAGACTCAATGCATTCTCGCAACAATTAGAACTGTAGACCGGTTTCGCTCTCATTAGAGCTCTTCAGTACGGCATACTAATTGCAGGAAAAATGCACCAAAAATAATACGGCTATCGTATAGCCAGCCGCAACTAGGTGGCGGCACGTCCACCACTTACTGAGTATTTTGAGACTGGCTATACGATAGCCGTATTATTTTTGGTGCATTTTTGCTGCAATTAGTATGATGTACTGAAGAGCTCTAATGAGAGCGAAACCGGTCTACGGTTCTAATTGTTGCGAAAATGCATCGAGTCTTACATACTTTGTCTCTATATTGGGGTAGAAATGGGCCAGGGCTGACAATTTTCTAAATTGTTAGTTAGCTGTATCCAGTCTCTATTTTTTAACACTTTGTGTTATTTGGAGCTGGCGTGACAGCATACTACTTGGTTACGCAACTAGGTGGCGGCACGTCCACCACTTACTCAGTATTCTTAATTATGTACTAACTATATCAGTTACATATTTTAAAATATTAGATTAAAAAGACAGTTTTCATGTAGAGATATAGCAAATTGAGTACTGTGCTACTATTTATATCTAGAACAATTATTTATAGGTAAGTACAGCTTGTAACTTAATGTCCTCAGAAATAGCTTTCAGTTTATTCCTATAGCTACCCTTGAAATAGTAGTTTAACGACTGTTTCAAGGTAGTACTTTAAATTATGATGAAATAAGATTATGGGTAAGAGAAATTTGCAGAATTATTCATGCTGAATTCATTTAGGTTTCAAGCTGATTGTTGATACAAATTCTATTTATAAGTATATAATCAGAAAATTTTCACTGTTTTGTCATGTACAAGTTTTTATATACATCTATAATAAACCAACTGTCTAAATTAAAAATATGCAGGTAAATATGCAATTCAAATTACCCGCTCAGTTGTCAGTACTTCACGCGAGGTGGCGCTAGTGTACTTGTCACAAATATCACCAATGCTAAAGCATAGGAGTGTCCCGTATTGTCAATATATAGTATTTGGTTTAAACAACTATCACATTGCTCAGGAACATCTCAATACTCGCTTTAAAAACCTCAATAAAAAACATTTCTCCAACATAATAAATACCTGTCATCTACTTCCTGTTGACAGTATTGTTTTTTGTTTACCTTTAACGTATATCATCATTTTTTAGCAGGACTTAAACCTACTAAAACAGTATTATCGTATTTTATTACATCGAGAGGATTTATTATCGCTTTCAATTTGTGTTGACAGTAAGTAGTTTATTTTGTACGTACGTATTTGTGTAAACGATTTACTACAGAAAACATTTAGTTTAGTCGGATAGATGTGTCCCTAACGACGTTTTGTATTGATTCCTGGTGATTTATGGCAAGAGAGTTTTTGTCATGGAGAAAACATACTTCTGTGACAAATGCGAAAAATATTTGGAGAAAGTGGATGGGCCAAGGTACATAAAGCACTCAAGCAGGCGGCAGAACTTAATAACTATACACATTATTCTCCTAACAGCCTTGACAAAGGATACTTACGTTTCCATATTAAATTTGCTTTTGGCAACCGAGTTCTGTTCGATGTATGGATACAGCAGAAGTTTGGTAGTTATGAGTTTCGGTTCAGTTATTCCTTAAAAGCTTGTCCCTTCAACAGGGTTTTGGCCGTAAATTCGTTGATAATGAATACCTTCTTTAAATTAAAGCAAATATATACAGGTGGTCCCCTAAAAGGTCAAGACAGTGCCTTGCTACAGATTGTCTGAATAAAATATGACGGCTTTGGACTGCTTACTTATTTATTTAAAAAATGTACAGCACAAGCCTGGGAAACGTCAAATTCAATGATATATTTTTATATAATTGATTAGAAAATTTTTTAGCAACACGTATTCCTAGATTTATATGAAGGCTACATGAATATGAAAATAAATTAACTCTAGGGCCCCAATATGCCTACTCGCTAGAGCGGTGGATAAGGGTGGGGTGGGGTCTTGATCTGCGTACTCCATAAATCTTATTGTAGTTCGTCTCTAAGGTTTCAGTGTGTTCAACCTTAGACCTAAGGGAGATCTGGATCCAAAAATTAAATTAATGAAAAATAGTTGTATTTACAAAATCAAAGAATACCTTAGAAGAGTAATGTCGTTGTGGCTTAAAATAAGTTACCCATGCTTGCAAAATAATTCAGTTCAACGAACCTATCTTCTAACTATTTAAATAGTTGTATTTTTTTTTCATTTTCAATAAGCAGAATCAATTAGAGTATTAATTTTGTGTGTCATGTTTGATTGTTTTTTTAATTTTGAGTTTCATACAATTAAAAACAATAAACTTACGTTTTCAGTTTTCTTCTGGAAGATTACTTCTAGTGATTTTCAGTGAGTTTTCATTTAAAAATTTCACCAATAGAGAGGTAACGATGGTGAGACTTTCGAAAAATAGTTTAAAAAAAGCGCAGATTAGGGCCCTTGAACCCACATCTAAGGTCTGTTTGATTTTTTTTATCTTGATAGATATATACATATATATATATATATATATATATATATATATATATATATATATATATTATATATATATATATATATATATATATATATATATATATATATATATATGTATGTATGTATGAATCCGAGCGATAACTAAAAAAAATACTGAACTGATTTGAACAAAACTTTTTATATATCTTCATTTTCTGAAGACATCAGCGGCTATAACAACAATTTCCTTAAGAAAATTCACTAATAAAGAAGTATCGATGGTAAGTTTTAGGAAAATTTCTTCAAATAAGCGCCAATTAGGGCCCCTAGAACCCAAATCCAAGGTCAGTTGAAAATATTTTTTTCTCACAATTTCCGGACAGCCTGTGTATATATATATATATATATATATATATATATATATATATATATATATATATATATATATATATATATATATATATATATATATATATATTTATACAGGCTGTCCGGAAATTGTGAGCAAAAAATTCAGGGGGTTATTCTACTCAAAGATCTAATGCCCCTAGTTCCTGTAATAGTTTTTCGAAAACTCGAAAATAACGGAGTTATAGGGTGTCAAAAAATTATTTTTTTTCAATTTTTTGTCGATAACTTTTTAAAAAAAAGGTCATCTTGTTGCATCACGATAAAACTAACCGTTTTCGGGAAAAATGTTCTTCAAAATTTTTTGCTGGAATTGATTGAATACGTTATCACTGCATCCCAATGTCAATGTTAATAGCGTGTGCTTTGAAAACAGTCCCGGTAATTGCCTCGGAAAAAAATTATGGCACATGTTGTGACAAATAAAGTGTTATATTTTTATTATTATTACCACGATAAAATTATCAGCAATAACGATTTTACAGGGTCTCATTTTTTTTACTACTTACTAGAACTTGCAACATTTAAACATTATAACAATAATTTATTAAAAATAATAACAATTTAATATTATAGCAGAGTTTCAAAGTGATGTCATTCCATCTCAACACATAAATCAATTCTTCTCAGGAAATTCCGACGAACTCTAGCGAATATTCCGTCTTTTTGCCTGATTACCTCACAGTTATCAATAATTCTTTGCCTGAAATCTTCAACGTTTTGAATTGTACTCCTGTATACAAGAGATTTTAGGTAACCCCAAAAGAAAAAAATCCATTGGGTTCAAATCAGCCGATCTAGGAGCCCACTGCGTCCTTCTCAGGAAATGTTTCATTAAGAAATTCCCTCACCGCTGTACTAAAATGTGGCGGCGCGCCGTCTTGCAGCAGCCACATTGTATTTCTTGATTAGAAGGTTACATCATCCAATAGAGTAGATAACTGGTTTCTTACAAAATGTAAGTATATCTCACCGTTGAGTTTTTGAGGGAAGAAATGTGGCCCAATTAGGCGGTCTCCTAAAATTCCCGCCCACACATTAACAGAAAACTTATTCTGGAAACCGCGTTCTATCGCCAAGTGAGTATTCTCATAATAATGCTCATTATGAAGGTTGATCAAACCGTCATGTCCAAATCCAGCTTCATCTGTGAAGAGAAGCGATGATACAAAATTGTGATCGTTGTTATGTATATTTCGAATTATATTGCACAAATTCACGCGAGCTTCCGGATCTTCAGGAGATAAAGCTTGAACTTTCTGGTAATGGTAAGGATGAAAAAGCTGGTCCTTGAGAATTTCATGCACAGAACTTTTCAGAATACTCTCCTGAGTAGAGACTAACCGTACACTTAAGTTGAGATTATTCTCGATTGCATTTAGTACACGGACTTCTGCTCCAGGAGTTTGAGTACTTCGCTGACGGCCAACATCTTGAAATGTACTTCTAAATGATCCGAATTCTCCCAGTCTTCGATGGATATTACTAAACATTCGGGATTGTGGTACCCTTCTATTTGGAAATGCTTCAGCATACAAACGTCTTGCAGCAAGGGCATTGCCGCCAGCTATACCATAATAATAATGTATGTCATTTAGTTCAACGTAAGAATAATTATTATTATTCATCGTATTTTATAACTAATCTCAACTATTCCGCAAGCAAAATCCCAACAAACTATTATCTGTCAAAACTAATGGCACATGATCTTGTTGACAGAGAATGTTTTCAAAGCAGGCTCCGTTGATATTGAAAATGAAATCAGGTGAGTTCGCATTCAATCATACCAGAAATTTTTTAAGAACGTTTTTCTCGAAAACGGTTAGTTTTATCGTGATGCAACAAGATAACCTTTTTTTAAGATTTTATAATTCCCTTTAATCGTGTGTTGTTAGATTTGAGATAAAGATTCAAGTAAAAAAGTTATGAGTCCTTATCTGTTGCTCAAGGGCAGCTTCGGCCTTTAAATTTAGATAGATCCATGTCAAATTCGCAACATAAATACAGAGTGATATTATATACGTGTGCACCAAATTTGAAAATAATCTATTCACGACAAAAACAGTTATCGACAAGAATTTAAAAAAAATATGTTTTGGACACCCTAAAACTCCATTATTTTCGGGTTTTCGAAAAACTATTATAGGAACTAGGGGCATTAATTCTTTGAGTAGAATAACCCCCTGAATTATTTGCTCACAATTTCCGGACACCTATATATATATATATATATATATATATATATATATATATATATATATATATATATATATATATATATATATATATATATATATCCAACCGATAACTTTAAAAAAAAAAAACGACACCAATGGAAACCAAATTTGGCAATCCCATTCATTTTGTTAATAGCTTGGACGAGTTTGTTAGACAGTTTTGACACCCAAATACTTTTAGAAAAAAATGACAAAAAACTATTTGAAAACACAATATATTTTAAATTTACTAGAAATCGAATCTACTAAAACTTGACAAGCACGTATACATTGTACAAGTCGCCCTACCTACCAAGTTTGAACTCAATTGGTTTAGTAGATCTTGAGTTATAACTAAATAAAAAATTAATAATCTACTATATGACCGGAAATTACCTCTAAAGGGCTGTCTATAATGTTAGACAAGGTCATGCAGATAACTCAGGGTTCCGCTGCCATTGCAAACAAAATCTCCAAATTAAGTTACAAACGGATAGGCTACGAAAATATGTCACAATAAACAGTCGCCAGGGTTGTGATTATAACTATCATCTAATTATTTTTTTATAGTAGAGATGTCGATGGTAACACTTTAGAAAAAATTCTTCAAATAGCGTGTATTAGGACCTCCAAAACCGATCTTCAAGATTTGTTTAAATTTAAAGTATTAATTTTAGTAATATTCCGTCCTAATACTGTACAATTATTATGAAAATTCAGTACGATAACGCACTTGCCGCCTCCCGAAATTTTGTTATAATACAGGCCTAATTTATTATTATTTTATTTTAAATATTAATGAGAGCTGGACAGGTCCGAATCTTAAACAAACCACCATATGTGATATGCCACTAGATGTAAAAAAATAAAAATACTTCAAAGGTCTGTATTTTTTAAAATAGAACAGTATTAAAAAATTATGCTGTTGATGGTATTTCGAGAATCAAACAACGTACTGTGAATTATCAGTGTTCTTTATTTTCTTCTAACTCTAATAGTAACATCAGAAAAAGCAAAAGAGAAAATTTTAAAGATATTATTTTTTTAAATCTCTGTTCACAAAATCAAAGAAGAACTTTGTAATGTAATAATAAAAAAAGCAATTCTCGTCCATCATACGTCAACAGTATAAAGAACGTTCAACAAGCAAAACTGTTACACATCGTGCTTAAAAATAATAATGATTACACCAATTTTAGAATTATAAAGAATAATTTATTCGAGTACTTCGCGTGGGTGGCAACATCATGAAATTCCGTGAAGCAACAAATGGGGTAATTCTCATTTAGACGATTGCATGCAGATATCGCACAGTCCTGCATAACACTTTATGTGTAATAAGGGCAAATTTAAATTACCATCCTTTGTACGTGTCAAGTCGTGTACTAAATATCGACCAAACTAGGATTGTGTCGGTCGCTCGGGTAAGCTATTTTATAACGTGAAAATTCAAGTTTGAATAAAATGTACTCTAGCTACTGTAAAATCGAAGTAAAAAAAAAGCACATGTACATTTTAATAGGCCAACAGCGCTAGAATCGTTAAGGGTAATTGGTTGTGGGTAGTTACACTGGAGGTTACAGTTTATAACATTTAACTAGCTTAGTTTGAATTTATGATTGCCGTTTGCATCTAAAGTGCATAGCGGTGATTACTTGGTGTTATAAACAGATGTAGCAATAAGTACAATTTGGAGAACCCAGTTCATCACAATACAGTATCAGGCCTGACGATCACTGATTTTATTGCCAGATTAAACAGTAAATTTGACACCATTTAATTAGTCATCAATAATAGAGACGCTTTAGAATTTTAGTACCGCAAAAAGGAAACCACTACTATGAGTTACATTTACTCACACCATAGGTTTCCTAAAAAACAGCTCGCTGATACAGTACTCCTTAAATAAAGAAAGACAAAACAGAGAACTGGAGTATATTAAGATCATAACTAAGTATAATGGCTAGGCTGTCTGTTTAGAGGAAAAATTAGCCAATAAACATAACACGAAGAAAATCTTAGCGGAAGCTGCGACATTCCGAAAAAAAGAAAACAGTCAAACTGTGGTCGGTTTAGCGATTAGCTGCGAATCACGAGAGGTTTTAATAACATTTTCAAGAAAAACAAACAATACTTGACAAAATTTGCTAAGTAACCCAAAGGATAAAGATAAAACTACAGAGATATCGCGAATGTATAAAATAGGTTGTAAGGATTGCAAAATTAAATATTTTGGGCAAACCAAAACATCTATTGAAACCAGACATAAAGAAAATTTAGCGTAAATGAGATATGGCACTACTGATAGATCATGTATTGCTAAGCATATTAAGAATCACAATCACCATGTAGATTAAGAAAATCTCAAGTTCATCAAAAATCTCTGGTAATCGCGACAGTTAGACCCTTACGTAAGTATATATATATATATATATATATATATATATATATATATATATATATATATATATATATATATATATATATATATATATATATATATATATATATGTATGTATGTATGTATGTATGTCTTTTGGTTTGTTCCACTACACTGTAGTCACTTTTAAATGTACACTTTATTTGTTTGCTGTAGTTTTTTGTGATTTTTTATTGGTTTACGTGGACTGCAGTTTTGAACCATCCTTGTTTATCATTAGCACGATACTACACGTAAACCGATAAAAAATCAGAAAAAGTATAGCAAACAAATAAAGGGTATACATATAATTATATATATATATATATATATATATATATATATATATATATATATATATATATATATATATATATATATATATATATATATATATATATATATATATATATGTGTGTGTGTGTGTGTGTGTGTATGTGTACGTGCGCGTGTGTGGGTGTATGTGGGCGCATGTATGTGTGTGTGTCACACCGAAACTCAAAAAAAGACAGTGGTGGTTTTGATGAAATTTGGCAGGTGTCTGGCTGCTGTAAGTGTTTTGGATAGGTTCGTAACCAAGAAAATCGGACCAGTATTTCCGGGAAAATTTTTGAGTTGTTTTCATTCAGAATTTTTTTTGAAAATGACAGAGCTATGAAAAACAAATTTAGTACACAGGTTTCTATTATAAAATGTAAGCTGTACGCCAAAATTTAGGTGTCCAAGTTCAAAGAAAAAAGTTATAAGCCTTCAACGAAAACAACGATATATTTCAGAAAAGTATTATTTTTCTTGGCGTATATACAGGGTGGTTCATAAGTGGTGGCCAAAAATGAAACCCCATGTTCTTTGAAGGTATGTCCTATAAAAAAATTCCTATAATGCTTCATTAAAAAGATACAAGGTGTTAAAGTTGAATTTCAAAAAATACAATTAAAAAGTAGTACATATATTTTGCTTAAACTTCGCATGTGTAGGCTGTTATGGAAGGCGCGTATTCTACCATAACAATTGGATCGGCTAATCCAGCAGTAGCGCGCGTACCCACATGTCATTGGTTATCCCACAAGAAAAAACTGGTACGCCAATGATATTTTTTCTAATTTTTTATTTTTTTATTCTTACTTTCATTCGTGAACAAAATGACTCTCTTGATAATTTTCTGTTCGACGCTTATTTGTCGAGTAAGCAATGAATCAGGTAAATGTTTTAGAGCACAGTTCATGATTTTTAACCAGTCGTTGTTTGGTAGAAAATCGCAATGATACACTTTTATGCCTCTATTGGCCTGAATACACGCACGACATCTTTTTGATATGGAAAATTTAATGTCTTGATATTTTTTTGTACGACGATTATCTTTGTTGTATTTTAGTAAGTAGTAGTATGGTTTGCCAAAGTTGTCATTGAGTGTCACTTGACGTTTAGGTTAACAAGTTATTATTTTGAATAGGTGTAAGTGGTAAACTTTATAAAATTGCAAAATTTTCTACTCTTTTACTTCTTATAATGGAGTACACCTCAGAAGAGTATGCAGATATAATTTTTATCTACGGATATGCTGATGAAAATGCTCTAGCTGCTTGTCGGGAATATCAACGTAGGTTTCCCACTCGCCGTCAACCTACACCAAGAGTTTTTTCTCTATCGTTTTCAAGACTTCGGCAGTGCGGTATTGGACAACGTCCTGGCGCTAGAGCTAATGGCAGAAGACAACATCAACTTGAAGACGAAGAGAGAGTGGTGGATGCAGTGATGCATCAACCTTCTACAAGTACTCGGAGGATTTCCACGCAGTTACAATATTCTCAAAGCTTTGTTTGGAGAACTTTACATCGAGAATCCTTACATCCATACCACCGACAGAATGTTCATTGCCTTCTACCTGGAGATAATATGCATCGACGAGTCTTTTGTGAATGGATGTTGGAAATGAACAATCAAAATATCTTATTCCCTAATCTAAACTTCTGGTCTGACGAATCAACATTTACAAGAAATGGTTTTTATAATTCTCATAATGAGCATGTCTGGTCATTGTAAAATCCACATGCAACAAGTACTCGCACATTTCAACATAGATTTTCCATTAATTTATGGTGTGGTATTTTTAACGGCTCGCTGTTCATGGATGTCCTGCCACAACGTTTAAATGGATCTTCGTACTTAGCGCTCCTAGAAAACCGTGTAGAAAACATTCTAGATGACATTCCACTAGCAACAAGAGGTATAATGTGGTACCAGCATGACGGTGCACCAGCGCATCTTAGTCGAAACGCTGTTACATGGCTACATGAACATTATAATGAAAGATGGATTGGCAGAACTGGACCAATACATTGGCCTGCAAGATCACTGCACTTAAACCAACTTGACTTCTATCTTTGGGGTGATTTTAAGCGACTGGTCTACAGTGAACAAATAAATACACCAGAGCAGCTACAACAACTGATAAATAATGCTTTTCGTCATATTCAAGCAACAATGAATCCTCAAGACATTAAATTTTCCATATTAAAAAGATGTCGTGCGTGTATTCAGGCCAACGGAGGCATTTTTTAACATTTATTGTAATAAATAAATTACTCTAAGCCTGATAAAAGTGTATCATTGCGATTTTCTACCAAACAACGACTGGTTAAAAATCATGAACTGTGCTCTAAAACACTTACCTAATTCAATGCTTACTCGTAAAATAAGCATCGTACAGAAAATTTTCAAGAGAGTCATTTTGTTCACAAATGAAAGAAAAATTAAAAAAATAAAACATAAAAAAATATCATTGGCGTACCCGTTTTTTTCTTGAGGGATAACGAATGACATGTGGGTACGCGCGCCAATGCTGGATTAGCCGATTCAATTGTTATGGTAGAATACGCGCCTTCCATAACAGCCTACACATGCGAAGTTTTAGCAAAATATATGAGGTACTTTTTAAAAAATTGGGAAATTTTATTTTTTTAAATTCAACTTCAACACCCTGTATCTTTTTAATGAAGCATTATAAGAAAAATTTGTATAGGATATACCCTCTCTAAAATTATTGAAAGAACATGGGGTCTCATTTTTGGTCACCACTTATGAATCATCCTGTATATATTTTTCGTGAACACATTCTCCTGCTATTTTCATAGTCTTAAAAATAGTTTCTTTGCATTTAGACAAACTTAAGTGATTTTTGTGGCGTGCTTCTGCTATCAGATTTATAACATGATCTCTAGTGAAAGTTTTTACGACGCGCTTTTTCTTTTCAATCTGGGAAAAACATCTATTGCAAGGCAAGCAAGAGTGTCCATTGACACGAAACTTTTGTTTAACTCTTGCACAAACTCCTGTGCCAACCAAAAATATAAGCAACATCAGAATAATCTTATTTTAATTCGATACAGCTTTCACAACATACCACGTGGTTTTTTCTATTGAGAAAATTCGGGTGGGAAAAACCTTTAGAAGGCAAACGCTATCTCGTTGTTACATCTTCTAGTAAGGGACTCATCCTATAAACACATAAATGCATCGTCTGTATCAGCTACATGCGTTCCAAAGCTAAAACATGACAATTGACTGCTAGAAAAAATATGTAATTGGGTCAACGTGGAAATAAACAATACCTGTTCCAGGTCAACGGAAATCACACAATCGGGATCGTCTATCGTTTCTGATTTTGCAACATCGCTGTTTATTGCCAAATCTGGCTTTTTTGGCCTTGCGATGGTCTAATTCCAGTTATGTTGTTACAGATTTCTCTTCGGGGTTGCTTGAAGAAGTTATAACTGCGCTCATTTTATTGTTGAAAAAGTCGCATTTCGACAACGTATCAGACTTTGGCCGTCCGAATGGCAGATGTGGAAAGTCTTTCTTGAACAGTGCACAGTAAAACTTGTAACTGACTGATGAGTTGGAACGATTTACTTGATACGTCAAAAACATGCCGTTTTTACTCAGATCTGGACTCGAGAAATTTTTACAATACTTTCCGCGACTAAAATGATTTTCCTTCTGAGGGAAATGGTTAAGTTGATCTTTGACGTGCTGACGTAAATCTGGATTAAATTTTTTAGTCTTTTTTTTGTGCATCGTTTCTCTGTGTAAGTAGTTTCCCCATTTTTTTTTTCTTTTCAAATAGTACTTGTACTCTTTTATGGCTTAGACTATACACATTACACTACATTTCGTAGACCTTAGCATGTTGGACTTTATCCAGGATAAGAAAATGAATATTTGCTACTATAACGCACTTGCTTAGTCCAGACATTTTGTAGGCTTATTTCCGGAACAGATTTAACTTAGCAAGAAGTCTATTGTTATATTTCCTGGTTTTGGTTATCAACGCATAAGGACTTTAGCATTGACATTTATCTTAATGCGAGATGTACTGGTGGTGAATTTGACACACTGCGTAGGTTACCATTTGTATGTTTGGGTGAACTTGTAAAGCAGATGTCCTGGTAGCACACCTTAGGGTTTATTGTTTTCTTCGTAGATTTGAAAAAAAAGTAGATAGCACCTACTCATTTACTTCCTGAGATATCTGCAATGAAAAGTACTAGTGCTATCTTTCTTGTTAGGGCACAAAGCGACTAAAGTTTTTTTTAACTAATTCATAAAAAATAAACATAGGTAACAAAATCTGCTTTTCATTCGCTATATTTAATCAGTTGCAAAGGTAGACCATAAGTATGAAACTCGGCACAGTATCTATGCTTCTAAGACAGAGAAGGTAAATAAAACAGTGACGCAGCGCTCTTATATGTGTGTGTGTGTGGTATTGTTTTTGGCATTGAGACTGTTTCTCATTATCCACAAGTTGTAAATTTATATCTCGTTTCATTCCCGCCAATTTTTGTTACTGTTCGAACACGACGGCACCCATATGAAGCAATATGCACAGCAGGTAATTACTACATAACTAAACACATAACTATTATGTTTTTACATAAATATATGCACACATATGTATCCAATGTTTTTTTAAATAATTGTTTTATTATTATATATATATATATATATATATATATATATATATATATATATATATATATATATATATATATATTATTGTTTAATTTTTTTATTTTTTTATTGTTTTTTTTTTCCTTTTTTTTTTTCAATTAAAATACATGGGGAAGCGCTCTTATACTTATCTACGTACAAGAGTTTACAGTTCGATTCCAATTGTAATTAGAAAACTATGCACTGTGAGGAAGTTCAAACAGAGATTGAAGGCATGGATTATTCGTACATCTCGGGACACGATTCATGGAATGGTCGATGCAAATCTATAGTTGAGATGCATTTGCAAAAGTTTTATTTTGTGTATTTTGCTTGCTGGGATATTTTCCTTTCTTTTATGATTGCGTGTCTGTAAGGTGGCCCATATGTTTGTGTGAATATGATATGTTTCGGCGGCTGGTATCTATGCGTGCTGTGTTGCGGTTTGCGTGCGTGCGTGCGAGAACGCCTGAGTGTGTGAGGGTATGTAGGTGAGTGCGTGTGGGTGTGTAAACTAAGTTTTACATCTGAGGTCGGTTACGTTTTTATTGAATTCGTTCTGGATGCCTCGGCAACAATGGTGGTTCATATTTTTTGTTTGTTTGGATTTTGTTTGTGTAGGTTTCTTAGGTTAGTCCTAGTTTAAATCTTGATTTAGTCTTAGTGTGTACCATAGTGTGATATACAGGGTGTTTGGTGAGTCGCGTTCATTAGAAGCTTATGACCTTCTAGTCCGAATTCGAAAGATAAAAATTGGGTTTGGCCATAAGCGGCTATGTGGAAGCTAAGTAAATTACTATTAAGCACATGGTACTTCCGCGTATACCGGAAGTACCATGTACTATCCTTATTTTAAAGGGAACACCCTATATATTATTACAGTTTTAAATTTCGCATCTAATTTCAGAATAAATTTTATGAAGGCACCATATGTCAAAAATGTGACGTTTTCAAGTTATTTCGATTTTTTCGAAAATTTTAAAAATGTCACTACCATGTTTGATCAGATATATCTCCGCTATCAGACAATATCGGAGATTCTACCTTAGTGAGTGAGCTAAAAAAGCTTAGTTCTAAGGAAGCAATGGATAATATCTTCAAGAACTTATACATAGCGTTCTATACTAAGCGTCCAACTTGAACTACTTCTTTCATTCATGACTTGAATATTTCAAATAGAACACTCTATATTTTTAGCTTATCTTATTAGCCATTTAAATCTCTTTGAAAATTGTTTACACTTTCCCATACCTATCTTTTACCATTTCTGAGATATATCGATTTTTCTGTTATATTTTGGCGCATACATTAGTTATCTGGTCATACGTAGTTGCCTTTGACTGAAAATGTCAAAAACAGAGTGAAATTCAACTGGCACATCCTAGGCGGTTTCATTGTTGCATGCTTCTTGTTAATTTTTTGTTATCAGAACTGCTAAAATAATATGGATAAGAATACCTTTTATTTTCGTTATTCTGCACATGATGTTTTCAATTTGTTTTCAATATATGGTGAATGTAACAGAATAGTTGAGAGAACAGTTCGAACATTTAACAACAGATTCCCTCATTTGGCTCTAATTAATAGAACAAAATTCAGCAGAATTAAAAGTATGTGGTCAAGTCATGGAATAATACCGACACGACGCGTTGTTAAACGTTACAAAATTGAAGACAGTGAAATGAATTAAATTATAGTTCTTGCATATTTTGGAGCATATTCACAAAGTTCGTTAAGAAGTGGGTCTTAAGATTTGGGTTTATCTATCTGGGCAGTACACAAAATATTGAGAAACACAATATGCATAATTTCCCACTTCAGCTGGTACAAAAACTCCACCCCAGTGACTACCAACAAATGATAAACTTGTGTGAAGATTTATTAATAAAGATTTAAGAAGATTCTTCATTTTTGAAAAAATAATATGGTCAGACGAGTCTAGGTTTGATAGAGAAGGTATTGTCAATCGCAATAACGAGCATTATTGGGCTAGAGAGAATCAGCATTTAACGAGACATCAAAATTTCCAAAACTAATTCAGTTTCAATCGTTTCTCCTTAATTTGTGACAATGTTGTGTGTTATTATATTTATGACGAAAGCTTTAATTTTTAGAGGTATTTGTTGGAGATTCTTAGAAACATAGTAACAGATTTTATTGAAAATCTGCCAGTCAATACATTATTTAGTTGCTGGTATCAACTAGACAGGCTCCCTCTCATTGCTCGAGTGAAGTACATCAGGAAGTAAATGGGATGTTTGAAGACCGATGGATAGGCCGCAACGGTCCCTGCAGATGGCAGCCAAGATCACCAGATATAACACCGTGTGATTTTTATCTCTGGGGATGATAAAGAGTAAAGTCCATACTACTCCAGTGAGTACACGCGATGAACTTATTCAACGGATCGTCGAGGTCTTTCAAGGACTAGATCCACACGAAATAAGCAAATCAACTTCACACGAAGTAACTTCGAGAATTTTGAAATGTCTCGACAGGAACGGGAGACATATTGAAAATTTCCTATAAGCTTCTACCTACCTATGATTTATTTTTACGTTTGCTATTTATTATTTTTGTTAACAGTTTATAAAATTAATGTTCTTGTTCGTGTTGTTTTTTTACTAATGCCTATTTATTTTACAACCACAGCAAAATTTGTTAAATTTAATGCATAAGACAAAGCCAGATTTTAAAAAGTGAGGATTTTAGATAATTGAAGATTTTAGATAAGTGAGGTAGGTTTAACATAATGTAACAGAAAAATCTATATATCTCAAAACGTTGACAACAAGCAGCTACAATGAAAGTCTGGTTCCAAGATATAAGAAGTGACGGACCCTACCGAACCGAGCTATAAAAGGGATTCCATAGGCGGAGACATTTATTTTTATAGGGATATAATATTCTCTATTAATTTTTATAGGGATATAATATTCTCTATTAATTTTTAAAAGATAATTCGTTCAACACAACTACTACTATCTAATCGCAAGTCCAATATATATTCACATACGCCACTTATAACTACTATCAATTAAAATACAACGATATACGGTACAACCTTTTTAATCCGAACACGCGAAAATACTAGACCTCCCGCTCCTTCATAAAGCAGTTCAAATTCTGAGAATAT
Source organism: Tillus elongatus (assembly GCA_964006375.1). Classification (NCBI taxonomy): domain Eukaryota; kingdom Metazoa; phylum Arthropoda; class Insecta; order Coleoptera; family Cleridae; genus Tillus; species Tillus elongatus. The sequence continues at coordinate 135,241,439 of OZ023266.1, read as the reverse complement.
CGACATCATTCACAACCGAACCTAGCAGTTTCGTGGACATACAATACAACCCCAGATATAGGTTTTATGAAATATTAAAGCGGATATATGTCGACTGTAGCTACACTGTAGCCCCATTCAAGTGTTTAAAGAGTTTAAAGTATTTAAATTGAAATGGACTAATTTTTATAAACAGAAGAGCAAAGGATATCTGCGCCTATGGGATGGGATTCTATATCTTCTCCTCTGTCAGCGAAGTTACGTACATGTTAAGGCCATATTTCTTCGTCACCGCTTTATAGCCATTGTTCGTAATTTACCGTTGCAGCTCGGTATACACACTTTTACCTTGTTGAGAGTTAAATAGTTTATATCATTATTTCTACTATGCGCAAACTTCTTCTGCCGATATGTAGCGGCAAACTTATTGCAATTATACACAACGATATTTCAGAATTGTGAGCGAGTTTAGACACAAGTTACATCGTTTACTTTAAAACCCGACTATAGGAAGAGTCAGTTGAATTTCACCCTGTTTTTGACATTTTCAGTCATAGGCAACTAAGTATGACCAGATATCTGATGTCTGCGCCAAAATATAACAGAAAAATCAACATATCTCAGAAATAGTAAGAGATAGGTATAGGGAAGTGTTAACAATTTTCAAAGTTATTTAAATGAGCAATAGGATGAAGTATAAAAATCTAGGGTGTTCTATTTAAAATTATCAAGTTATGAATAAAAGAAATTGTTCAAGTTGGATGCTTAGTATAGAACGCTATGTATAAGTTCCTAAAGATATTATCCACCGCACCCTTAGAACTAAGATTTTTTAGCTCACTTACTAAGGTAGAATCTCCAATCTTGTCTAGTAGCGGAGATATGTCTTATCAAACATAGTAGTGACATTTTTAAAGATTTCGAAAAAATCGAAATAACTTGAAAACGTCACATTTTTGACATATGGTGCCTTTATAAAATTTATTCTGAAATTTGATGCTTAATCTAAAACTGCAATAATATATAGGGTGTTCCATTTAAAATAACGATAGTACTTGGTATTATAACCTTCTAATGAACACGACTCGCCAAACACTCTGTATATGTATCTTAGTTACTATGTATTTAGAGAAATATATATCACTCCAGACACAACGTCAACAAGTCTCTGACTTAGGCGAATGTCTTGTTGAACTTTTTATTTATTTGGTTCAATAAAATAATAATAATAAATAATAATTTATATTTTTGATTTATCTGCTGGCAGAAATTGTGCCAAAAATCGTCACTAGAAGTGGATATAAATAGCTTAGGTGATCAAAATCGCCTTGTACATACTAGTTACATAAATTATGTTTCCTGATGAGAATCAACTTGTGTACCTTGTAGAATAAGATCGTAAAATAAATTACATTATGCTTAGAATTACATCAGCTATTTCCACGGTATCCGAATTCAATTTCATATTATAATTCTCTTGGAATAATTCAAATTCATCATCTCAAGGAAAGCTTTTATTATCCCGCTATCCACGTATATAAAATAGCAGTTTGAATTATCTACAAAATAGATTTGTAAAAGACACGCAACATCATTGATCGGACTCCATTTAAAGTTGACCGAAATGGTGTAAGTTCTTGGGACAAGATTTATGTATTCGCCCCTCTCGAGGAAGTGTTAATTGATAGATGAGTTGCGAATCTTAAGACCCTGGTACACGGTATCAACCACTGATGGATTAAGGGTTAGATTGCATCATTGATAGTCTCAATTTTGATTTAAAACAAGGTTGATATTTGTTGGATGGGTTTTGAGCAAGATGCAACATGATGTTAGTTTTCTGGACTAATTAGATAAATGACAACTTTCCTACTTACTATCTTATTGCAAATTAGTTTCAATCAGTACAAAAATGAAGATGTTGATAGGGCTCTGAATAAAAATAAAGCAAATAATTACAAAACCCACTTCATTTTTAGCGAATCTTCATAGAAAATTTTCGCTAATAACAAAGAAGATAACGACATTCAAATTTTGAGAATTTCTTTAAATGCTCGCGTATTAAAACTCATATTCGTGGACAGTTTTAATTTATATATTTGTATATATATATATATATATATATATATATATATATATATATATATATATATATATATATATATATATATATATATATATATATATATATATATATATATATATATATATATATATATATATATATATATATATATATATATATATATATATATATATATATATATATATATATATATTGCGAAGCACTTCCTTTTATACCAGATGACAATGCTCAAATAATTCCCAATCTATTCACAAACCTAATTTTTCATTGGCATAAGCTAGGTTACCGGGAAATTATAGGGCCGCCAGCTTTTACACAGTGGAGATGGGCGTTTGATTGTTTAACCTCCACTCCCGGATATTCTAATAAGATGTTCACTAATATACTTCCTTGCCCAGATCCAACACAACCAAGAATTCTTGGATCACACTGGCAACTCTAGCCAACCACAATCGAGCACAGTAAGCTGCAAGGGAGTTATAATTATGGTAAAACAAACTAAAAATCAGAACGGTATGGTCTCATAGACCCACAAGTAAAGGTAACGGTAATGATCTAATAACACTAAGTATTCTGAACAGCCCTGAAAACAAAACACAAACACAAAACCAAAACACACCTATAATATGATAAAATAAGGGCTTTTATTACTCTTCTTTGGCATACATGAAATTATTAAAAGCTGTTCTAAAATTCTGATCTAAACTAAAGAGTCTCTATTATATAACTGAAATGGCTTATTACAAAATAATCAAGACATCTAATGAGTATGCATGAATGTGCTCCAAAACTATAATTGTTCTATGGAAAAATCCCACTTTTCGTGCATGCAAAGCTTACAACTTATTTCCCAAATAGTAATTAATTACACGTTAGTTAAGTTAAGTGGCCTGATTAAATATCAAGTCCCAAAGAATAATCAATAAGCTTAACTAATGCTAACAATATATAATAAACTGTGGTAACTATCAAAAGTGAAGCAATTATATTAACAAGGGTCTCATAAAAATCTGTACCACATTTATTGAAGTTTAAATAAAATAAATTCAGTTTGATTTCAGATTTAACAGATGTGAATGTTTAAAATTTTAGCTTATCAAGATTGTCTCTCTTATCACTCTACTCTTTATCACAAAACGGAAAATTCTTACTTGAACATCCTGGACTTCTAGGCCATAAAATTACCAACAATTTCCATACCAAACTGTGGCCTTTAAGGGTACGGAACTGCAACCACGGAAACAATGCAACAAACGGAAAGGCAATGCAACAACGGAAAGCGAAGACCTCCTCACTGAGATCCTAATTCATAAACCACAGATCTCACAGCTGACGGAAATTATCGTTGCTCTCGACTAGCACATAAAACTTCATTTAACTCAATAGCCGTACTTCGTTCGGTACATGAAAATTCTCCATTCCATGCGAGACTTATTCCACTCAAAATTCTCCTATGATACGTGAATTCGCCAAAGGTACCGCCCAATACAAGGATTTCTCTACCCGGTACAAGGAATTTTCTACCCGGTACAAGGACCCTAAAAACAATAAGTAACGGAATGCTAGAGGTGTTATAGTTACGAGAGATGATGATTTCTTACCTCCAAAGAGGGCATACGAAACTCCAACCAACGTGACAAGATCAAAGTGGTCCTTATATCCTCAAACGGGTTATCTCTACAGTCTTCAACACCAAATACATAAATTACGATATCACCAAAAGACTGCAGATATTTTCTGAGTGCAATTTAATCCACTATGGGGATAAATAATATCCGACTTGCTTTTCAAAAAGAACCACGTGTTAGCTCAAACTACTACCAACAAAATCTCTCTCGAACCTTCCGGAATATTCGCATTTCCTACATGACAGCCAGTAGCGCCATCGTTCGCTCTCACTTCATCCTATACGTCCCCAGCCATCTATCTTTCTCAACATGCGGACCATTCTCGAACCACCAGCATCTTTAGCCACATCGCAGGCGCGGCAGCCGACAAGATATACCAGGGGTGGTTCAAAAAGAAATGATTTAACGGAATATCTTAATTTCATTCAGTATACGAGGGATATCCAGAAGAAATAACCATGATCGTCGCCAATAATTCTCTGTTTAAAGCAGAGGAGGAACCACAAATACATCCAATCTAGCCTAGCTGTTAGCTACTCAATGTATACTGTTACAATATATATATATATATATATATATATATATATATATATATATATATATATATATATATATATATATATATATATATATATATATATATATATATATACAGGGTTGTCCAATAAGCGCGCGTCGGTCCATAGTTACTAAACCATTAACCTTGAAAAAAAATTCTCAATGATAAAACGTATAAAGTGTGATCTTTGCTACAACCCAAAATTATTTTTAGGTATACAGGGTGTACAAAAAAAGAGTAATACAAAAAATTATGTTTTTCTTAAATGGAATACTATAGTTTTTTTATGTGGTAAATAAAGCCCCTGTATGTTCTATATTCAACTAAAGATTTGTAAGATTGTCAAATGCAGTGTTGCCGAGTTATTAAGTTTTCTTTAAAAATTTAGTCAGAAACATACTTTCTTCAAACTGATATATCTGTGCCACTGTTTGTTAGTGGCCCTGAAAATTGTACGTACAATCTAGTATTGGCCTAGTTTATCCTTAACTGTCTTTACATTTGGATTCGTTCATACAGTGTGTTCAAAATTTCTCTTCAAATATCCCTACATTCACCTTCATTTTAATTGAATTTCTTAAATGCAACACCCTGTATATTATTTTGCCGTTAAAAAGTTTAAAGTGTGCTCATTCAGAAAATTCCATGTTTTCCGTATCTATCTCAACCTACTTTTGATGTATTAAGCTTTCCCTAAAAATTTACAGAGAACATAAGAAAAATCACAGGCGACACGGCACAAGGAATCGAATCAATTGCTACTCGTTGTCATAATAATGTTATTTCTTTTTGTATCGCAAATTTATATAATATTCATTAAAATAATGAAAAATCATTTAGAATAAAAGATTATTAAACGTAACATAATTTAGGTAACTAACAAAAACACAATAACTACTTCATAAAATGTTCAAACACTCTACCATTTTGTTGTAGACACATATTGAACCTGCCTGTTAAAGATTTATTTACATTTTGTAACATCAAGGGAGTAACTGAATCAAATGCTTCTCTAATTCTTTCCCGCATGTTTCCTGCCGTTGTAGGGGGTGTTTTGTATACCAGATCTTGAATGTATCCCCATAAGAAAAAATCCAGTGTCGTTAGATCTGGTGACCTTGGAGGCCACGGAATAGGGCCTCCTCTTCCGATCCAAGGGCCTGGAAATTTTGCATCCAGCGTATTTCGGACTCCAATGCTGAAATGTGCAGGCGCCCCATCTAACTGGCACCACATCCTTCTTAACAGATGTAATGGTATATTTTCCAGCAGATTATCAGGATCTTCGTCTAAAAAATTTGGAAAAATATTTCCATTGAGGTGTCCATCAAAAAAATGCGGCCCTATTATGTGGTCTCCATTTATCCCCCCTCTTACATTTACACTCCACCTATGTTGCCGGTCAACAGTTCTCACAAAATGTGGATTGGAATCAGCGTAGAAGTGTACATTATGCCTGTTTACAAGACCACTGTTTTGGAATGTGGCCTCATCGGTGAACAATACATTATCCCAAAATCGTTCCTCTTCCCCAATTCGAGCAAAACCCCAATTACAGAAATGTATCCTATTTTCGAAGTCTTGCCTATTAAGTATTTGAGTGAGTTGCACACGATATGGATGGAACCTATTCTTACTTAACATTCTTTTCACAGAAGTTTGACCTAAGATCAACATATCACTTATATCTACTGTACTTCTATGTGGGTCTTCAACAACAGATGCGACAACATTAAATTCATTCTCTTCGTTTAGCACTAGCTTTATTCGTTCATGCCTTTCGTACTTAGCTGCCCCCGTCCGGTCAAATCTATTCTTTAGTCTTTGAAATGATCTTGCATCTGGATGCCTTCTTTCACGAAATCTCTCAGCGTACACTCTGGATGCCAGAAGACAATTCTTTAAGCATTCTCCAAGGACATAAATCATTGCAGTTAATTCTTCAAACGTGTACTTCATTTTTATTACAAAATACTCCTTATTAAAAAAGATAATATGCACAAGATGTCACCAAATGTCACAAGATTGTGGAAATAATTAGTTACATTGTCATGTGTCAACGAGCAGCAATTGCTTCACTTCCTTACGCCGTGCCGCGTGTGATTTTTCTCATTTTCTGTGTAAATTTTTGGAACAAGCTTAATATCTCAGAATTATATTTAGATAGATACGGCAAATATAATATTTTCTGAATGAGCACACTTTAAGCTTTCTAACGGCAGAATAATATACAGGGTGTTGTATTTAAGAAATTCAATTAAAATGAAGGTGAATGTAGGGATGTTTGAAGAGAAATTTTGAACGCCCTCTATGAACGAATCCAAATCTAAAGATAGTTAACGATGAACTAGGCCCGTATTAGATTGCGCGTCAATTTTTTAGAGTAACTAACGAACAGTGGCAGAGATATAACAGTCTGAAGAAAATATGTTTTTGACAAAAAAATTTAAGAAAAATTATTAACTCGGCAACACTGCATTTGACAATCTTACAATTTTTTATTTGATTATAGAACCTGCAGAATCTTCATCTACCACATAAAAAACTATAGTATTCCATTTAAGAAAAATAAAATTTTTGGTATTACTCTTTTTTTGTACACCCTGTATACTTAAAACTAATTTTGTGTTGTAGCAAAGATCACACGTTAAGTTTCATTGGGATCTTTTTATCAAGTGCAATGGTTTAGTAACTATGGACCGACGCGCGCTTATTGGACAACCCTGTGTATGTATATATATATATATATATATATATATATATATATATATATATATATATATATATATATATATATATATATATATGATGTACAGCGTTAAATAAGTGGTCTCCAAACAATATGTAGATTTACGTATAATATTATTTTATTCTGCTTGAAAAGCAGTAACAACAGTTTGATATACACTGCATGCAGAGCTTGACTTGGACCTGGTAAACTTGGTGTTGAACTTGATAGTACAATAAACTCAATTGGCCTGTATATTGTGTAAAATTCTGTATTCTGCAGTTCTGCTAGTGTTATCGATCTTGAAAAGCCTGGACGCAGCAAGTGCGTTATGGTAGTGAATTTTCATAGAAATGATCTGGCACAAAATATTTTATTATAACTTTTTTTTCTTGTAACATAGAAATCTAAATTTTGGTGTATAGTTTACTTTTTATATCTTAAACCTACCTACCAAATTTGGTTATCATAGATTTCTTATTTTTTAAGATAAAATTTTTTTTCAAATTAAAACTCAAAATTTTCCCGGAAAACCTAGTCCGATTTTCTTGACTAACAAACTTGTCAAAGCCATTTACAAAAGAAAGGTACATGCCAAATGTTATTAAAATCGGCTTATTACTTTTTGAGATAAGAATTTTTTTCGAATGAAAACTCAAAATTTTCCCGGAAAACCTCGTTCGATTTTCTTGACTAACAAACTTGTCAAAGCCATTTACAAAAGAAAGGTACATGCCAAATTTTATTAAAATCGGCTTATTACTTTTTAATATAAGAATTTTTTTCGAATGAAAACTCAACATTTTCCAGGAAAACCTCGTCCGATTTTCCTGGCTAACTAACTTGTCCAAGCCATTTACAAAAGGAAGGTACATGCCAAATTTTATCAAAATCGGCATATTATTTTTTGAGTTATCGGTGTGATACATATATATATATATATATATATATATATATATATATATATATATATATATATATATATATATATATATATATATATATATATATATATATATATATATATATATATATATATATATATATATATATAAACATATAAAAATTGAAACTGACCCCGGATATGGGTTCTAGGGGTCCTGGATCGCGCTCATTTGAAGATATTTTTTCAACATTCAAAAGTCGAGATCTCCTCATTAGTGAATTTTTTCTAAGAAAATTCACTAAAAATGTGATTACTTTGCGTTAGAGGTTCAGGACATACCAACGATACTTAGCTGTTTGTTTGTATCTCGTTCTAAAGATATTCTTAACATACCTTTATAGTTGCTAAAACAATATACATACGATACAAAATTAATAAATGACTAGATTTAAATATCACATCATTGTGAGATAATATAATTTATTTTTGAGGGATTCTATCTCAGATTAAAATGCCAAGAAAATAGCTAACTAAGGCAATTGTTGTTATCTGAAGATCAGGACTGAGTTGGGAGTAGTTGGTGATAGTTTTGATTTTCTTCTCAAGGTAAATTGTAGGATCATTAGCGATTTGTTTATAGTCTACGCCTGTAGCGTTGCCTTTGTCTGCTAGTAGGATTAGAATTCCCGTCTTCCGGTTGGGTCTCTGATTGATTGTCGTACTTAAAAATAAATGTTGGAAGGTGGAGCCTGGCAAAACGTAGAATTATGGCAATGTCTTGTCTCGTAATTCTAGCATCGTGTGTGTTTTGTTTCTTTAACGTCGTCCGCGACTATGGCCAATCACCGACGCCAGGGAGCAGTTTCACTTTACTACCCTGGACATTTTGCCTAAATCCTGCCTTTTTGTAAGGGGGGTAGGGATATTAAACATGCCCAACATCTCATGGACACGGCACCGATGGCTTTATGCCCCATCCTAAGGCCAGAACGTGCAGACATTCAACTTGCTCAAATACAATGCAGAACCTCGGTTGATGTTAGTGTTACAATTTGTACTGAAAGAGTGAAAGGAGAACCCTGGGATCGAACCCAGTACCCTTCGGTTCAGAGCTAGCATCGTCAGTCAGTAGTTTTGTTAGAGCATCTTCTGATTGGGGAATTATCTTTTCAATTTAGCTGAGTTTAGGCGTGGGTGTAAAAATTAAATGGCGACGTCAATCAGATGCCTAAACTGGAACATAGAAATTGTAATTGAGATTTGGGAAGTAGGCAGATCGAGACCCCGTAATCGAGCTACAACTACCTAACACATCCCTATTTACCCCACTAAGGAGTAGGCATATTGAGACCTCGAGAACTTTCATAATCATTTAACCTTTTATAAATTGATCCAAAACGGTAGCCGAAACGTCGAGTTTTAACAAATTCTGGACGCGGTTCAACCCAAGAGAACCAAGTATGTCTTTCACTAATGATAGCGGCAACCTTTCCGGATATATATATATATATATATATATATATATATATATATATATATATATATATATATATATATATATATATATATATATATATATATATATATATATATATATATATATATATATATATATATATATATATACAGTGTCGCCCATTTAAGGTCAAAGCACCCGTGTAACTTTTGTATTTATAATTAAATTTCAAAAGACATAAGATGGAAAACTCTATAAGTGCTGTTAAAATTGTCTGTCACGTGACCGAGGCCTAGTAATGCAGTTTTTCTATGTAAAAAAGGGAAAATGGGTTAGGGCCATTCCTAGGAAGAATATACGCCACTCTATTCGACATCCCTCAACATATAGCAAATTTCATCAGAAAAGAACAATTACTAACTATTTCAGAAACGTTTTTTTATAATATAGACACCCTGTAACTGTTGTATTTATAACGCGATTTTTTAACGCTATCTCAAAAGTTAGAAAGTGAATAAATCTATAAATTCTATAAAAATTGTTCAATATGCCATTCGATCACGGCCTACTAAAATTATTTTCATATGTCGAAAATTGTAAAAAATAGGGTTAGTTTTAGGGAAAAAAAGTACACCACTGGATTCGCCATTCTTTAAAACTATTACCACCAAATTTCATTAAAAAATAATTACTGTATCGAAATATCATAGTCAACATCTCAAAAGTTGAAGAAAAAATACCGTGAGAAATATTTGTTTCAAAGACCTACTAATGCAATTTTTCTATGTCCAAAATTGCAAAAATTGAGCTCACAAACTTGGTAACAAGTTCAGTCGTTTTGTCAGAACTTAAGTATGTGTAATTACTGTTCTTTTTTCGTTGTTACCATGACTTTCTTTCTTTTTTTTTTGCATTAAATAATATTCATAACATAAGTTACACTTCTGCAAAATAGTTGATAACAGTATTTTTTATGAAATTTGGTAGGTAACAGTTTTGAAGAATGGCGAATCCAGTGGCGTACTTATTTTTTCCTAAAACTGACTTTAAACCTTTTTTATAATTTTTGACATATGAAAATAGTTTTAGTAGGCTGTGACCCAATGACATAGGAAACATTTTTGCGGAATCTATAAACTTCTTCATTTTCTATCTTTTGAGATATCGTTAAAGAAATCGCCTTATAAATACCAAAGTTACAGAGGTGTCTATATTAGAACGGCAAGATAAATAAACTTCTCTGAAATGGTTAGTAATTCTTCTTTTCTGGTTGAATTTGGTACAAATCCATTCTGAGGGATGCCAAATAGAGTGGCGTACTTATTATCTTTTTAAAAACGATCCTAACCCTTTCCCATTTTTTGAGATAGAAAAACTGCATTAGCATTGGTCAGGGACATAGAGAACAATTTTCACCGCACTTGTAGTGTTTTTATCTTTTGAATTTTTTGTTGACCAAAATCGAATTATAAATACAATTATAAATACAAAAGTTACAAGGGACTTTCCATCTCAAAATACATTTTTAATAACATATCATTGCAATATATATATATATATATATATATATATATATATATATATATATATATATATATATATATATATATATAGATATATATATATATATATATATATATATATATATATATATATATATATATATATATATATATATATATATATATATATATATATATATATATATATATATATATATATATATATATATATATATATATATATATATATATATATATATATAATATATATATATATATATATATATATATATATATATATATATATATATATATATATATATATATATATATATATATATATATATATATATATAGTTATGGAATCAGTTTCACCTCACTATCATAGAAATTTTTACTCGTGCCTGTCTGTAAAGAGGGTAGGGATCTTTAACAACATCATATGGACACGAGGCCGGCTGTTTTACGCCCCTCCAAAAGGCGGAACGTTCAGCCATTAAACTTTCTCAAATACCTTGCCACCTCCTCGGTTGATGTTAATGTTACAGTATGTACTGACAAAGTGAAAGAAACCCCGGGATCAAATCCCGTACTCTTCGGTTGAGAGGCACCTTCTTACCACTGAATCATCAAGACTTTCTTTGTTTTCTGTAAACGCTGCTACTTTACCCCTTAGTTACTAATAAAGTATTGATCTACAATGTTCAAAGAAATTTTGACTCTTTACTTAAGGAGCTAAATTAGCTTTTGGGGTACCATGATATTTCAACAACTAGGAGTTCCAAGGGGGTACAAACTGTACCCCATGTTTTCTTTTTGTTGAATTTTCAAGGATTATAGAAAAAAAACTTTTTACCGCAAATAAAAAGTACTGCTGCAAATTTATTCACAACTTCCACTTAACTGTCATAATCTAGTCTCCTCAGAAAGACATTCTCATGAAATGAATTTAGGGTCCATGACTTGACCACAAAGGAAATATTCATATTCCTGTACGCACAAACTTCTGAAACGTTATACTACTCCAGTTTTAAGAAAAAAAAATATCAATTTTCACCAAATCACCCTTCATTTATGCCCTACCCACTAAAGCGATCTTGCCCATAAATAATTCGAAGCGTTTCTTTGTCAGGTGCTAACAAGATGCCAAACTTGAATGGCCTACTAACAGACAGATGTACAGGCCGACAGGCCGACCGACATAAGTTTTCTATATGTTTTGAGACTTTGTTCGCCATTTTAGCAAAAAAATCAAAATTTCTGTCACCGATATTCAACCCTCACACACTCAAACCCTAATTTAGTTTCAGTATAGAATACCAGATGCTATATTACTCAAGTTTTACCAAAGCACCCCATATTTCACCCCTACCACCTGGACCGATATATCCAAAAAACAATCCGAACCGTTCGTTTGTCGGGTGCTAATTGTGTACCAAATTTGAAGACGATATCTCAATTCGTTCCAAGATTATCGTGGCTACAAGCAGACAGATATACAGACCGACAGACAAAAAAAGTTCTTTTCCAAATCATGCTTTCTATGTTTCGACACTTTTTACGGCGTCTAAGCGAAAAAACTTTTTGTCGCCGATGCCATACTTCCACACGTATCTACGATGTGGAAGCAGTAACAATTTTGGTTACATGTATTTAAAGAAATATTGTTTTATTGAGCAGGAATGTAGAATATTGTTACAAACTCAGAAAATATGATCAAATTAAATTTTGCATTTATTACGGTAATTAATATTTTGTTGTTTCCCATGATCTTTGCAAAAAAGTTTCTACATTCGGCACAATATCTACGGCACTTTTAATCGTTCTTTCTTGGACAATAACTGCAACGTCCAAATGACTTTTTTTGGCAAGGTGTTATTGCGTTTTCAAGATACCAGCTGTCTCAGAGTCGCTACTATTTTTTGGTAAGCCGTTGACATTTTTCATCCTTATTTTGACATTTTGCATCCTTATTTCAACTTTCTGTTTTATAAGCTGAACACCTAGGGCAAGCTAATACAATATTCTTCGCTCAGTTTGGTTTTTGTTTCATATATTTCTTTAACTGCCTATAACTTTTTTGTATTTAAACATACAGATCTGAATTTTGGTACGGGATTTACTCTTTATAATGTAAATACGCGTACCAAATTTGGTTGCCTTTAATTTGTTATTTCCGGAGATATAATTCTTTTACGAAAAAAAAAAAACACAAAATTTTCCGGGAAAACCTGGGCCGATTTTCCTGATTAACGAACTTGTCCAAGCCACTTGCAAAATTTAATCAAAATCGGCCCATTACTTTTTAAGTTGTGGGTGTGGTACACACAGACACACACACACACACACACACATATATATATATATATATATATATATATATATATATATATATATATATATATATATATATATATATATATATATATAAATTGAAACATATAAGTCTGAAACTGACCTTGGTTCTAGTTCGCGTTCTATGGAAGATTATCGCGTCGCCTCAAATCTAGTTTGAAACAGTTTGACCACAAGAAAAACGTTTCAAAAATCTGACCCAGTTGATAAAGTGCGAAAGCTACAATAAAATGTAAGGAGTTGCCGGAAACAGAGAGTCGTGGTTGCGATGCCCAGACAACATCGCATTTACAATGTAATGATGGTTATTTAATTTTTATGAGTGGAATTTACACTGGAGGTTAACTGGTGCCCTAGTCACGAATTTAATTAGATGTGTCTTTTTATCTAAATTCTGGATTTAAAATCACAGAATAGAATAAAGTATGATATAGTTATCTGCGTAATCATACTGTGTAAGTCTCAAACTGCTTACAAACATAAAATACGGCCTACATTCATTTCCTGCATGTTAATAGGATTATAATTTGTCGTCATTATTCATTCTCTTTTACACCAGTTTTCTCCTAGAAGATGGAGCTGCTCTAAATTCAGGTGGCAAAACGAGTTACTCCCATGACAATCGTTCTGGGATTCCACTACATCATGTGCTTGCTTAATATTTATTATGCCTGAGATCTATCTTGAATCTTGCACTGCGTTTTTCCCGCTTCTCATTTTTTTCTGTCTAATTTGATGTAGGTGCGTTATTATTGTGGGTTACTTATTCATGTAATAACATCTATCTCTTCCGAGTATCCACATCAGCTGCTACAGTCTTTTCTCATGCAGGTGGCAGTGAAATTGTTTACAGGCTCTTTTAGCAAGTTTTAGTAGGAAATATTCCCTTATAATGACAAAACGAGACTGCGAAACTTGCCCGACCCCCCTTCCAAAGTAGTTCACAACTTCAATCACTTCAAAGGAAACCTGCTAATGATTAAGTTTAGCTAAAGTATATACTTACTTTTTCTGGGTCGATTTTGATCAAAAGCTTAAATTTTTCAGACGTTTAATACAAAATTCTGACCCTTTAGATCGGTAACTATTAATTCGGGATCTCGATATTTACGATAACAATATATTGTTTTTATGCTGCTAATGAGCTTAAAAAACCCGGTAAGGAAGTTTGTCTCAATAACAAACAAAAGTAAAACACAAGAATAGTTTTTATTAATTGTATAAAACATAAACAGTGACATAAATGTTAACGTGTCAATTAGACAAAAAAATATGTATAAAACGAAATTCTAGAAATACATTGAAAATACGGAGGTAAATTTTAAATATTTAATTACATAAATTACTGCAAGTAATTTGAGACCGTACCTTAAATAAAAACAGTGTTAAATTATAATTATATAAGTATTTCAGCAATGCCGCTTTAAAAGAACAATTTAAGAAATGAACGGTTCCTAAATGGCCTTTACTTGCTTCCTTTTTGTCTAGAAAAAATATTAGGATATATATATATATATATATATATATATATATATATATATATATATATATATATATATATATATATATATATATATATATATATTGCGATGGTATTTTGTGTGTCCTTTAATTTATATCACTTTTAATTGTAGAGCATGAGGATTCAATTGCGTCTTTATTTAAAAAACGCTAATATGCTATATGATGCTAATATGATGATCCTGAAATTATGCCAAAATTGTTTACTTACTGCTGTGATTTTAAATTTTTCTTTCATCTCATGGTTCTGTGCTTAGGCTAGCATATTTGTTTAATATATGGTTTTTACAAATTATGGTACTCCCGAGGGTTTGGAAGTTTCAAAAAATTTATATATGATTGGGTTCTTTTGATTTTACTTTTAATTAACGGTGAAAAATAGCCTTACTTTATCATATAACAAATATTTGTTTCATTTGAGGTCAAAATTAAACATATTGTGTAAGTAGAATCTAGTATGTTTTATTTTTTATTGACTAAATTAACAAATTTCCATTAAAAAAAGTTATATCAAATTTATCATCACAGATTGTCGATAAATCAATACAAATAAATTTATTTAACACAATGAATTACCTAACTATGATATAGTGATTCGGCCTTTATGTAATACCCCCTTAGTGAACTAAATAGACATTATAATCATCAATTAGACAAAAATATTCTTAAAAACCATTTACACTATAGAAAAAGAGTCAGCACATTTATTTCGATAAAGCTCATAAAACGACTTACTGAATGTTGTCTTGATTGCTTCTTCCATTTGATGTGTACTAATTACTTTCCATTTGATCTACTGTTTGGATTTAGTAGCTTGTCTGTGATTATTAATTAATTTCCATTTTATTTAAAACGGTCTTAACAAACCGTGTACCAGGTATTTATTTTAATTTTCTTTACACAAAAATTGTATATGATTTTATTATCAGACACTTGCCTTTTAGGCTTTACTTCTTAACTTTCATATTTACAGTGACGTCGCACGTCAACTAAACTCAAGTTTCACTTGTGGTAGTTGAATTACGAATCCCTTCCATCGACCTGCCTTCGACTCCTTAAATAAACTATACCTGTGTTACAAAAAATCTTTTCTCCTGTACCTCGGTAAAACAAAGTTTATAGGCCTCGCGTTTTTCCATTGTTCAACTTTTTATTCGTTGCACTATTTTGAAACAAGCACCAAAAAAACTATCCTTATCAACTAACACTGCGTCTTTTCTTACAATTCGTATTAACAAAAAACTTATTTTTACCTTAATATTATAAATGTATAATATAGTAAATGCACTTACTGCCTAAGGATAAAATAAAATGGTTATATTCTATTTAAAACTCATAAATAAAAACAAGGCTATTGTTCTTTTGGTTCTATTGTATTTTAACGACTTTTGCTTCGTGAAATTAAAATGTACTACATGTAAAAAAAGAAATTATTGTTCTGTATTCTTTTAGCTGTCCTGCTACCCCTTATTTAAACCTAAAATATTTTACTCTCTCAATTATACAGGGCATTTAAATATTAGGACGTATTAAACTTATGTACTGGGTGGCGATTTAAGCGAGGTAAGCGGCTATATCTCGGAAACCGTTTACCATAGAGCTTTGTGGAAAAAATATCTTAAGTAAAATCGTTGGAAATTATTTTCAAGTTCGTCGGATGCCCGCTAGGGAGCGTAACACCAAGAGGAAATGGAAAAAATAGGATATCTCAGTAATATGTCCAAATAGACTGTATTGAAAATACCTGCAAATCAATTTCGTGTGTATCACCAACAATTTATGCTTTAACTATGTTTCTCTAACTCTTCAGATAAAGTGGTGGGGGTAAGACAGACATTAATTAGGAAAAAATGCAATATCTCGGAATCGCCCCATTGGAAGATATTGAACTTAGTGTCATTTAAAAGAGTATTTCTTGCTATATAAAATGCATTGCAAGCCATGTCTTTGTTGTTGTTACTGTAATCACAAGATGGCGCTTTTTAAAAATTTAACACATTTTATTATTTTTCTCAAGAAACCTAAAAACAATGATATAAATATTACTACATAGATAAAAAGAGGACTAAAGGCCAAAGCAAGTGGTGAAAATTCCAAGTCTCTATCTTTTGCTTAGCCGGAGATATTAATGAAAAACTGAGAAAACTGAAATTTAAACAAAACACTTTCAGCATTGACTAATTTAAAGATTGAAAACATAAATTTTTTAATTTGCAAATATAGTTTTATAGTTTTTTGTTAAAAATAAGACTTATTTACGCATTCCTAACGCAATTATAACTTATTCGTTCGGTCCAATAATTATACTCTAAAACTGAAATAGGTAGGCTTTGGAAAAAAGACAAAACTTTAAACAAACGTCAAATTAGTTACTCTGTGTTCTTTCGTGTATAATTTAAATATAAAAATGTTGTTTACAAATGATGAAGCCGTTGATATGATTGGTGTTTACTTTGAGTGCTTTCAAAATGCGGCAGTTGCTGAAAGAGTGTATGCAATGCGGTATCCGAATCGTCACCATTACAACAGAAGAGTTTTCCCTCGCTTGGTGCAAAACTTACGTGAAACTGGAAGCTTAAGCGGACCGGTGCTGCGGAGACGCCGTTTTGCCAGAACTGAAGAAAATATTATCAATGTTTTGGCATATATAGAATTTAATCCTCATGTTAGCACAAGAACATTGCATCTTGACTTGGGAATATCACGGACCACCATCCAAAGTATTTTAAAAGAGTATAGGTAAGCTTATTATATCGTGAAATTCAAAATAGTTATTGTTATTTATCTCACAGGGATCATAATGACGGTTGTGAAAATGATCAGACGACAGTCGTAAAAATTATGATATGGTAACACGACATGTTACCATAATGATCGTTTATGATCCGAGTAAGATACAAAACTTTATCTGCTGGCATTCATTAAAACTTAAGACCCTTAAAAGATTTGGATTTTATTTGCAATACGATGAAACTGACATTTGTTTACTTAATTTCATTGGTGTGAATGTAGCGTTTGTTTGTTTTTATTATTGAATTAGTTAACCAAAGATTCGTGTTTGGGTTCTCGTTGTAGTAGCAGTAGTGCTATAGTGAATCTCATTATGGCACTATGGGCTGTTCACCCAAGCTAGACAGTTACATCATCAACCACCAAAATCTTCGCATATAAATAACAAGTGCGTTTTCTCAAATTTAGTTGATTTTTGGTATATGTGTACTATTTTACTCAAAGTCTATTGACAACATTCAAATTACCGCAACTGTTCAACTTTCAACGTAGTAACAGTTAAGCTTTATGAATTGTTGATGACGTAACTGTCTAGCTTAAGTGAACGCCCCTTGTGGTATAATGAACAGCTTTATGTTTCTTAAATCCGATAACATAATGCGTCTATTATGTCAGCAGATAAACATATTTTTATTACAATGTCCTTTTGAATATATAATGATACTTATTTTGATTTTTAGACTACACCCTTATCATATTGTTTTGAATCAAGCGCTGAATGAGCAGGATTATGATCGGAGGCTGGATCATTGCCATTGGCTTTTAGACATGATCAATGAAAATCCAAATTTTTTAACGCAAGTTCTTTGGACGGACGAGGCTACTTTTCATAGCGACGGTAATGTGAATTTGCATAATATGCATTATTGGTCTACTGAGAACCCCCACTGGATGCGAGAAGTTCAACATCAAGGACGTTGGAGTCTTAATGTATGGTGTGGCGTAACAGGAGGTACAATTATTGGACTCTATTTCTTTGACGAGTCTCTTACTGGTAACCTCTTCTTGGAGTTTCTAAGAAATGATTTGCCAGTTTTATTGGAAGATGTGTCCCTTGAAACCAGGCAAAATGTGTTTCTGCAGCTCGATGGTTGTCCAGCACATTTTTCCATCAATGTGAGAGAACATCTCGATGAGACGTATCCAGGCCGATGGATAGGAAGAGGAAGCATATTTCCCTGGCCAGCGAGGTCACCTGACTTAACATGCTTAGACTTTTATTTGTGGGGACGAATAAAGGACATTGTCTTCCAAACAAAGCCTACGAGCAAGGAAGATATGAAGAATAGAGTCCGAAATGCAATTCGTAGTCTGTCAACAGCGGAAGTGGAAGCTGCCGTTTTTTCTACCCGAAATAGGCTCGAGCAGTGTGTAGAACGTGACGGCAGACACTTTGATCATTTAAGTAGACACTAGAGTGCTAATAGTTTAGAATTACATACAGAGAGAATGAAATATTTTGTTTTAGGTTTCAGTATCAGTTTTTCATTAATATCTCCGGTTAAGCAAAAGATAGAGACTTGGCATTTTCACCACTTGCTTTAACCTTTCTATCTATATAGTAATATTTATATCAATCTATTTAGGTTTCTTGAGAAAAATCATAAAATGTGTTAAATTTTAAAAAAGCGCCATCTAGTGATTACAGTAACAATAACAAAGACATGGCTTGCAATGCAGTTGATAGAGAAAGAAATACTCTTTTAAATGACACTTAGTTCAATATTTTCCCATGAGGCGATCCAGAGATATTGCATTTTTTCCTAATCAATGTTTGCCTTACCCCCACCACTTTATCTGAAGAGTTAGAGAAAAATAGTCCCAACAGAAATTGTTCGTGATACACACGACATTTATCTGCAGGTATTTTCAATACAGTCTATCTGGACATATTACTGAGATATCCTATTTTTTCCATTTCCTCTTGGTGTTGCGCCCCCTAGCAGGCATCTGACGAACTTGAAAATAATTTCCAACAATTTTTCTTGGCCACATTTACTAAAGATATTTTTTTCCAAAAGCTCTATGGTAAACGGTTTCCGAGATACAGCCGCTTACCTCGCTTAATTGGCCACCCTGTACATTGCCCATTTTACTCCACAATAATGTTTCTAATTTTCTGGCATATTTGCTATCTATAGCAATATATATATATATATATATATATATATATATATATATATATATATATATATATATATATATATATATATATATATATATATATATATATATATATATAATTAAGTATGTCTGTTATGTATACTACAGATGGTTGAGTAGCTATACTCCGCCATTTGTGATACTATTTAGTCCATCTTATGTGTATGTTCTTTTTTAAAGAGCAAATAGAGTTCAAATTTGTTGGCTGAAGTACTAGATATATTCTTAACAAATAGAAGCAGTTTATTGTTATTATTATAACTCATATTTGTTAATTATATTTAACTTTATACCGTAAAATAATGTCATTTTCTAACGAGGAATATATTTTGCGGGATTTTCTAAAATCTATTAAAGTTAATTCCGAAAAATCTGGATTTTAGTTACTCAACAAACCGAATTTTGGGTCACTCCATCCGTAGTTTGATGGGCAGTTAAGTGCACTTGGAGAACCCAAATCACCACAACACATTTTATAAACCTGACGATCGTTTAACTAACCAAGTTATCGCCATCAGTGGATGAATAATTCTAAATGTTTTACGTCTACAACTATCTTTATATTCTCTGCAGATAGTCGGATTAGACAATTGAGGCTGGTTCAAACAAAACAAAAAGTTCTTGCGTATCGTTTGGTGGACACTCTAACTATCTGAATTCGGTTACCATCTTTCACACGTTCCTCTTGTCGGTATTTCTCGTAAAGTAGCCAATCAATAAACTGGCCATAGGCGGCGGTGCTGATTTCATAGTAATATATATATATATATATATATATATATATATATATATATATATATATATATATATATATATATATATGTAAGCTGTTCTAGTTTTCTAAAAGTTGATTAATTTTAGTTTCTCTTTATCTACGTGGAGATTATTAACCCAAATATGTCGGACAACGGAAGATCTATCTATAGTACTGTATCTTAGTTGTGCTAAATGTCCCTTAAATCTTACTTCAATAGATATTTTTGTTTGTCCAATGCATCCAAGATCACAAGCCTTACAACTTATTGCATAGATCCCCGACATTTTATTGGTATTTCTTCTGTCTTTTGGGTTACGTAGCAAGTTTTTTAAAGTATTGTTTATCTAGCCATTTTTTCCCCGTACGTATCATTTTAGTCGTTCTGGATGTAAGTTAGCGTGGTGCTTTCCTCTTTATGAACATTAAGATCTAAAGTGTGTTTCTTTTTGATAATTAAAATATCCAGAGATAGTTTGTTATTATTTGTCAATTCGTGGGTAAATTTTATAGTTAACTTTACTGTTTAGTTTGGCAATAAAACCGTATATTTTGAAAATGTCTGTGTTGCACATTGCGAAAACATCATCCATATAACTAACTCATACTCTAGAAAAATAGTCGCTTTTACTTTTAAGATCCGTTCTAAATTTACTCATGAAAAGGGTCGCAATAAATGAAGATAGGGGGTTGCCCATTGCCGTGACTTGGGTTTGTTAAAAAAACTCATTGCTGAATTGAAACATATTTTTTGTAATAGAAAGATTTGTTTAAGTTAAATGTTATTTGCGGATCTCTATTTATGTTATTCATCTTTAAGAACTATTCTAGGTACGTTAACGTTTGCTCCGTTTGGACGTTAGGAAACAGAGAGGTCACATCAAATGAAATCAAAACCTCGCTCTCAACCAACATTGGCAATCGCTTAATTATTTTCATTTGATTAACATTTATGTTTTCAGTGGACTTATTTTCGTTCAGGCTTTTGAAATTTCATCTTTACATGCGTTTCGAATAAAGTTTTTTGCAGATTCAGGTAATTTTTAATTCCTGTTTCAATACTAGCAATGACTGCTACTATATCGTCTTTTTGTGACCGATTTTCAGCTTGTTTAAGAATTCGATTTCATTTTTATTAAACGACTGTGAAGCAAGTTTTAGAACTACGCGTAGACAGCAAAAGGACTTGAGGCGCCATGCTGAACGGCCCCGAGGATAGACTGGATAAATTACAGGAATGTGACAACAGTATCCCAAATTAAACTAATAATAAATTAGTTTGGGCCATTTCAGTCACCAGGCCCGGTTGACATTATACCAGCCATGCCGCAGAAGGAAAACGAACTTTTGCTTACAAGCATATTCATAGTACCCGGAGTCAGTTTGGTATTGAACTTCTTGCTAAAAGTATGGAAGCTGACCAAGGTAGCGTTCTTACCAAAGACCGGTCAAGAGGACTACTCACAGGCAAAATTGGTTAAACCAATTAGCCTTGTGTTTATTTTACTGAAGACGCAAAATCGTTTATATCAATCAGTCTTATGTCTTTTGTACTTTAGACTCTAGAACACCTGATCGACGAACATATAATAACTGGGATACTAATGGAAAATTCGGGGCATAAAACCAGTTGACGTTTAGAACAGGCATGCCAACAGAAACCCCTCTTTACGAACTTTTGCTTACAAGCATATTCATAGTACCCGGAGTCAGTTTGGTATTGAACTTCTTGCTAAAAGTATGGAAGCTGACCAGGGTAGCGTCCTTACCAAAGACCGGTCAAGAGGACTACTCAAGGCAAAATTGGTTAAACCAATTAGCCTTGTGTTTATTTTACTGAAGACGCAAACTCGTTTAGACCAATCAGTCTTATGTATTTTGTACTTTAGACTCTAGAACACCTGATCGACGAACATATAATAACTGGAATACTAACGGAAAATTCGGGGCATAAAACCAGTTGACGTTTAGAACAGGCATGTCAAAAGAAACCCCTCTTTACCGTCTTGTACGCAGGGCAACGAGTGCAAAAAATATAACGACATTCGTCTAGTTGTATTTTTGAAGATGAATCAACAGCACTTAAAGGAACCTCGGCATAGATGAGACCCTATGCAAATGGATAAATGAGATGCTGAAAAATATGGCGGTATATTATATTATATTATTAATGGAGGACGCCCTAGCTGCTCGGGTTGCAAAAGGCTGTTTATAAGGACACGTGTTGTACCCCCTGTTGTGGAGACTGTTCCTAAATGGGCTGCTGAATAGCCTTAGTAACGAATGATTTCAGCGACTAGGATATGCGGGCGACTTGGTTATTCGAGTTGGAGGAAATTTTCAGGAACTATTAAAGAATGCACCCAACTCTGTCTAACCCTGCTAAAAAGATCGGCCATCAAGAACGGCCTTCGAGTTGCTATGGAAGCGAATATTGATGAGAACGTGTTTCCATCCGAAACGTGTAAGTTACCTAGGTAATAAAAGTTTCAGGTAATAAGAAATAAGAGTATTTGGTGATAAAGTTAATAACAACAATACGTCAGAAATTCTCAGGTTAATAATCTATATGTTTGCAGTTAGACACATTATAGGTATTAATCGCGTCTTTGCTGCTGGTTTTTTTTTTTTTTGGTTTCGAAACTTACTTTGAAAGTTTTGGCACTTGTAACACATAAAATATGTTTTTTTTTGTCAACAAAATTACACAAAACGATCGTTTTTTAAAGATTTGTGCCCTTCCGTCAGATGCAAAAAAATCAAATTTCTATGTAGCTAGGCAATTACAATTTGGAAGATACCATAAAGATATTATTGTAGTCTCTAAACGCGACTTTATTACAAACTTTATTCAGATACAGACCAATTACAAAATAATTTTGTTGTTGAAAAACTGATCCGATCGGGCTTTTGTCCTATTAAAGCTATTTAGAAAAGAAACGTACTTGCCAAATGACAAACGTGGCAGGTATTTTTCTTTTGTTAGTCGATTGGATGATTTTATCTTAGCCTATCAAATGCAACCGGTTCTTAAAAAAAGTTTTCTTAAAAGCAAAATTAGATGACTGAGGCTTATTTTTACAGATTAAAAAAAAAACGGTTTTCTAAAAAAGTTATCCCTGAAATATTTTTATGAAAATTCGCTACCATGGCACACTTGTGCGATATACTTTCGCTTAACTGGGCTATCCAAAAGTTGTTAGTCACGTTGTAATAAGACTTCGTACTGCACAATATAAATATAACTGTAGAGCAAAAAATAAATAAATAAAAGAAAACCGTTCATAGCCATTGTTTTATTTGTGTCACCATATACATATCTCATTAATAACATTTTCACCATATTACAAGCATTTGTCATTGCTAGGGCTGCAGAAGATAATACAGTTCAAAACGTAGTCACATTTGTCACATGTATATCTCATCATCCGGTTTTTGTTTGGGATTTACAGTATTCGTGTACAAAGCAATTTAGCTAATGAGGCAAAACAATGTTATGAACCCTGTCATATGCCACCGAAGTAAATTACCTCCGGGTTTTCGAGACAACCGGCAAGAACTTTTTACCAGACATTTCACTGCGACGTGTAAAGTATTTTCCTATATAACAGTATCAATTGCATTAGATCAAGGATCGTTGAACTTGTTTGGAGTATAATAATGTACACATATAAAAGAATTTTGACGTATCAATTTGGAAAAACTCGTAATCATAATGTTGTAACATAAGTATGGTAAAGGTACCTGACAGCTACAGCGAGGATTTGAAACGACTTTTCGTTTAAAACATGATGTTTACTAGGTATCTTCTGTTAACCTTTATGTGGCTGAAGGTGGTACCCGGGTACTGTTAAGACGTACAAATTGGAATTTTGAATTTTCGAGAAACACAATCAAGTCGAGCTTCTAGGACATCTTCAACCAGATCATTTTATATACAATTTGTAAATTTTAGACATTAGGAATATACAGAACCCCATTTTTTGCCTTGAAAATTAATTAGCACCGTCCTGGCGGACGGTGTTACCGGGGTACCACTGAGTAACTAATACAAGAAAACAGTAAAAAGGACTTCACTTTCAATATATTTTATTATATTCATTGCTATATTCACAAACGAATCTCCCAAATATCAAATGGGGCTTAATCCTTGCATTAAAGGCAATGCACTGTTTGATCCGTGTGCTGGAGGCATACAGGATTCTTACAAACGGCGCACATCTTGCGATTTTCTCTTTTCAGTTTGTCGTCTCCGCGATAGCACATTTTGCATATACCTTTCACCGAAATGCGTCCAGAAGAATCTCGATCGGGTACAGGATTGGAGTTATGGGGTACTTCCAAGGAAACAGCCAGGACGCTTTCAATAGCGTTTTTCGTCAATCGATTTCTCAATTCAACTGTATTTACACTTCTTTGGGTCACAGCAGGCAAACACAAGTCACGAGCTAGGTCTTTCAGGAAATTTCGCCTTTTATTAGTGCTCTGGTAACAAGTGGGATTGTTTACTGTGTAAAATATATAGGCGGCCAAAGCTGCTACATTCAGTATGTTGAACAAAAAAGCCAACGGCCACCGACTTGTTCGCCTTTTGCAGGTATAAGTCCCCAACATTTTGTTCAAAATGTCTACACCTGACATAGTTCTATCATAAAAAGAAATTACCTAAGGTTTTTTCTTCAAGGTGCGATCAATTACGTCTGTAGATTGCATTTTGGATAATACGATTAAAGCTTTGTTCACCTTTGGGACATATAAACATAACATGGCATCTCTATAAGTGGCTAACAATTTTTTAAATTGTTAGTTAGTTGTATACTGTCTCTATTTTTAACACTCTGTGTTATTTGGAGCGGGCGTGACAACATAGTACTTGGTTCCGAACTAGATGGCGACACGTTCACCACTCACTTAGTGTTTTAAGACTGGCTATACGATAGCCGTGTTATTTTTGGTGCATTTTTGCTACAATTAGTATGCCGTACTGAAGAGCTCTAATGAGAGCGAAACCGGTCTACGGTTCTAATTGTTGCGAGAATGCATCTAGTTTACATACTTTGTCCCTATATTGGGGTAGAAATGGGCCAGGGCTAACAATTTTTTAAATTGTTAGTTAGTTGTATACTGTCTCTATTTTTAACACTCTGTGTTATTTGGAGCGGGCGTGACAACATAGTACTTGGTTCCGAACTAGATGGCGACACGTTCACCACTCACTTAGTGTTTTAAGACTGGCTATACGATAGCCGTGTTATTTTTGGTGCATTTTTGCTACAATTAGTATGCCGTACTGAAGAGCTCTAATGAGAGCGAAACCGGTCTACGGTTCTAATTGTTGCGAGAATGCATCTAGTTTACATACTTTGTCCCTATATTGGGGTAGAAATGGGCCAGGGCTAACAATTTTTTAAATTGTTAGTTAGTTGTATACTGTCTCTATTTTTAACACTCTGTGTTATTTGGAGCGGGCGTGGCAACATAGTACTTGGTTCCGAACTAGGTGGCGACACGTTCACCACTCACTTAGTGTTTTAAGACTGGCTATACGATAGCCGTGTTATTTTTGGTGCATTTTTGCTACAATTAGTATGCCGTACTGAAGAGCTCTAATGAGAGCGAAACCGGTCTACGGTTCTAATTGTTGCGAGAATGCATCTAGTTTACATACTTTGTCCCTATATTGGGGTAGAAATGGGCCAGGGCTAACAATTTTTTAAATTGTTAGTTAGTTGTATACTGTCTCTATTTTTAACACTCTGTGTTATTTGGAGCGGGCGTGACAACATAGTACTTGGTTCCGAACTAGGTGGCGACACGTTCACCACTCACTTAGTGTTTTAAGACTGGCTATACGATAGCCGTGTTATTTTTGGTGCATTTTTGCTACAATTAGTATGCCGTACTGAAGAGCTCTAATGAGAGCGAAACCGGTCTACGGTTCTAATTGTTGCGAGAATGCATCTAGTTTATATGGCATCTCTATGAAAAGCAAACATTGTCGAAAAGGCGAGCCGTTCCTTATTAGGTAGAACATCTTTCGGAATAAAGGATTGGTTCTTCCTTAGTGTGCCAATCAAAGTGAGCCCATCTGATTTTAGGATGCGAGCAAGAGGGAGTGATGTAAAGAAGTTGTCGGTAGTAATATTACGCCCTGAACGTTTGTAATGTTGACATAAGCGCATCACAGTTTTTTCACCGCTCATTGCCTGCCAACCTTCCTGTGTAAATTGAGCCTTGACACGGGTAAAAAGTTATTGCATCACATACCCAGAACACCTTTATGACATACTCGGCAGGTTTTGAAGGAAGGTACTGAGTGAACTTCTCCGTGGTAAGGGAAGAGTTGTTCGTCAACAGTTAGATGTTCATTAGCCTTGTAAAACTTCAAGAGATTTTGGTTTAGAAGCAACCAAATATCGCTTATTGCAGCAGCTTTGTCATCTTCAAGTCTAGTTAGTCGTGTTGTGGGGTTATAAAATCCACTAAAGTTAGTAGTGTTAGAAGCGATCCATACTCATTGCTGCTTTGCTTACTACTGAGTAAGGCGTCTGATTTCCACAATTCATTAATGTGTTCAGTATTACATTTATAAACACCTGCCATTAGAAGATCCCAAAGAAAGCATCAGGTTCCTCATAAGTGATACGTTTCCACTGTTTTGGTTCTGATGGTGAGTTCTTATTGAAATTATAATACACTTGATTTGCCTTGCGATTCGACTCCCTTATGATAATCTATTTCATTTCGGGTACCACCAAAGAATTGAATGTTTCGGTACGAGTATACAAAGCTGTTGCACGACTCGGGCCACCTAAAATTTACACACAGGAGATTAAAATCAAAGTTAGGAAAGAACAGAATACTATTACACACCTGACTCTCGAATAATATTATACGATCAGGTTTGGGATGATGGTAATGGTGTTTTATTCCAGAAAGTTGAATCGGGACTCCGATATACATCAGCTGGTGGTGGCGATGTTTTATGTTCTGCCTCTGGGATCAGCTCCTCCTCTACGTCGCTTTCAACCTCCACTTCTCTTTCGATAGGAACCATCTCGCCTGTGCGAACGTCTTCAATATCTGATTCTTCATCGTTTGCCAGCGGCACATAATCCTTGTCATCATCTTCAAATGGTTCACTGAATTCCTCATCAGACATCTCACATACCCTGAACATCTGTTAATCTGTTATTCTGTATCAAAAACAGAGTATATTACCGAAGGGAAAAAGTTTTGAGTATAATTGATAGCATAATGTGCTGCATATTAGCTAATCTGTCACGGTTTCTGGCAAGTAAGTTATAAAAGCAACGAAAATAGTACATCCAAGATATATGAATTTATGACTGTAACATCTCATTATTATTAGAGCCTCAAACCCTCCGTTCCCAGGAGTTATTTTATAAACTTGTGCGAGACGAACATATTACACAAGAACAAGGTTTCTAAATAATATCCACTATAAAGACTATAATAAATTATAACATACAAAGAATAAAATGTACTTATTTAGTTGAAGGTGACGTCTGGAATCGCACGGAAAATCATCAACAATGGACCGATGGGTGTTATACTTCTTAGAAGCTCCACTGCACTCTCCGCCATCAAATGCACCTGCTGTGTTGGTTTGAAAGCGAGACATTTTTTCACAACACACACTAAATGCAAAATTGTTGTGGCTATTACGGTAGGCTTGCGCAGTCGCACACCTATATGATACACGACACGGCTCACTTATTAAAATGCACAGTGGCACCCAGGTACCACCTCCCGCCATTTACGTTGCATTATTTGTGCCGCCACATAAGGGTTCTATTCTATTTCTTTATTTTCTGTGTTGCCAAATCCTAATGGGGATGGGTACTAGGCATAAAAACAAACTAGTTGAGCAAATTTCGAAAATATTTATGGTCAAACTACAGAAATTATTACCCCAACGAGCTACAGCAATTAACACACCAGATTCAGTGTACATAAAAGAATTGCTGGCTGCGTTTCTTGCTAAAACAATTTCAAGATGAACAAATAACTTAAAAATACCACAAAATTTTACAATGGAAAGCGCGTTCCATTCTATAAAATAAGAATACTTGGTCTAAAACAAAAAAAAAAAACAGAATCACGGCGGAGACCACAAAAAATAATAACAGAGAGTTATGCGCTAGATACGTATTTCCACAACGAACTTGTCTTCATCAGTAGCTGTCTTTTTATGGTTTTTGGGGTGCTTCTGCATTTTGTTTCAGTTTCCTGCCACAATGTCCAAACTCAGTCTTTTATACTTGGTCTAATTTTTATCGCAAAATCTAATAGGTAAACTGGCTTTTAAGAAAATCGGAAGACACAGTAAGAGTCGCCGAATTGCAATGAAATTTTGTATGTTACTCGGTTTTGTCTCTGAAGTAATAACCATATGGACAAAAATATTAGCAGGTGTATACTTTTAAATTTTGTTTTGCCCAAAAATTATGTCTTGGAACGTGCGTTACGTTCACTTTGAAGCAATGTGTGCTCAATTTATTAGGTCATGAAGTCATTATGTCTAGGCGCCGCGTGTCAAGAGTATTACAGTGTTGATTGAGGTGTTATGAGAAAGGAATAACGAGGGTAATGTGATGTACCCGGACGACCTCAAGCAATCAGCACGGCAATTGTCATTTGAGGATTCAGGTTTTGCAAGACGGAGTTTCCACAACATGCTCGACTATAAATACTTGGTTGAGAGTTTTACAACAAAGAGTCTCTATGGCAACTATATATCTCAAAATACGAGCTTTGGATTTCGTTCGTATAAACCATTTTTATGTCTCCCACTCGACACCTCGACATCGTGCTGCTCGGCTTGAGTGGTGTAACGGCAGATCAAATTAGAGTGGTGACTGAAATCGTATTGTGTTCACTGGCGAGTCCCGATTCTGTCTTTGGGTCCACGATGGTCGCAGAAGAGTAAGACGATGAGAACGGAGAAATTTAGAATTTGCTATGGAATAGCATACGGCCCTTGTACCGTACTGATGGTATGGGGTGCAATAACATACGGTAGCAGGTTACTTCTAGTCTTTATTGACAGAAATTTGAATGCAAATGATGACATAAGAAACGTAATGCAGCATGTTGTACTGCTATATAAACGAGGATTAATTTAACTCATTTTCCAACTGGGCAACGCAGGTCCCCATACAGTAGGGTTACTACAAAATTCTTACCAGAAAATACGGCGACGCCGCTTCTATGGCCTTCTCGTTCCCCTTGCTTGTCTCTTGTCTCCAATTGCACATGTGTCGGATATGATTGGCAGTCGACTGGGTTATTAATCCCAATCACCAAATAAACTAGTTGACCTTCGTCACCAAATTGAAAGATTCTGTTATGAGGATAACATAAATCATTTAATTTAAAAGGATAATTATTTTTAGTGAATTTTCGTAGAAAAAATCACTAATGTAGAGATCGTGACCTTTGAATTTTGAAAAAAATTTCTTTGAGTGAGCGTGAATTTAGCCCCCTAGAACCCATATTCAATGTCAGTTTCAACTTTTATATGTTTCGAAACAAAACAAAGAAATTTTTCGGGAAAACCTAGGCCGATTTTCCTGGCTAACGAACTTATCCAAGCCACTTACAAAAGAAATATATATATATATATATATATATATATATATATATATATATATATATATATATATATATATATATATATCACATCGATAACTCAAAAAACAATACGCCGATTTTGGTCAAATTTTCTGAGTACCTTCTCTTTGCAAGTGGCTTGGATAAGTTCGTTATCCAGGATATCGACCCAGAAACTTGCCGGAAAGACAGCAAAATTTCGATATTCTACAATGCTTTACCCCTCTGGCCGCACTTGTGATCGTAAGGTAAGTAAAACATCGGAACGTATTTCTAGTCCTCCAAGATTCAAGTTGATTCGCCAGATATGGCCGTATGGTGGGTTTCTATTAGGGTACTTTGAACTTGAAAACTTGGAGTCTCCTGGTTGTCACAAATAGCTACTTATTTTTACAGGTAAATACAAAGAAAAATAAATATGGCTGACAGAGAGAAACAAACACTCTTTTACGTAAATAAAAAAACTTATGGACAACAGAAACACAAATTCGTTCGGCAAAACTCTGAAGATTGTGGTCAGAACAGTAACGGGACATCTGGGTATACATTATGGCTGGTATACTAGGAACTACATAAAAACTTAACCAGTGTAACATATTATAAAATAACAATTAAACTTAAATGAAACAATACATTTCTCACCACTCTTTACTGTGTAACCTCATTCAAATAAAACGTTAATACTGTCAATATATATATATATATATATATATATATATATATATATATATATATATATATATATATATATATATATATATATATATATATATATATATATATATATATATGTATATATATATATATATATATATATATATATATATATATATATATATATATATATATATATATCTGTAATATGATGTAGTATAGTGTAGTATGATGTAGTAAGCGGAAAAGCTGTTACCTAAAGATTGACCTCAAGTGGATCTAAATCCGGTTGGTAGTGAGCTCACCATTAGCTGTTGAACTCTAACCTAATGTATATATCTCTCAGATTTTATTATTTGCAAGATGCGAAACACTGATAGGGTTACAAGATGTAAAAAAAATAAAGCTTACTACTTACCTAGTTCTGAGTTGTTCTGTCAGAGGTCCCATATTTGTTGGATCCCCTGATCAGAACCTGGTTACTTTTAGTTGTAGATATCTCGGAAAAATTAGTCAGAATTATTTATTGTGTCGCCGTAAAATGTGAGTAATATTGGTTAGAAATTACTTTTCTATTAAACAGATATGGTAATGTAACAATAATATTGAATTTATTCATATAAATTAATTTTGAATAGCAAACAAAATTAAATAAACATGGTTGGTAAATCTCAAATAAACATTAATCGTACACAAATAGAAATCACATAAATAGCAAAAACTTCAAGAAAAATAAATTATCATTTCACATGCATATGACAAAATAATAAGATAAAAATAATGGTTGTAGGTTATAAAATATTAATATTAGCTACTTGAGGTATATTAAAAATCAAATGCTGTATTTTACAGTTCAAAAGCAAACACAAATTATTAGGTAAATTACATGACGTTTATCAATCAATTCGCTTAATTTTTCAATGACTCAACTGGCCAGATCCCTGAGTGAGCCTCCATTTAAAAAAAATATTCTTACGTGAAATTTCTACATAAAGGATTGAAAATGAAAGATATTAAAAATAATGTACAGGTTAGATATTTTACAGACGAAATTTTCTAATTACAATTTTAAGAACTATGTATTTAAATTCACAAAATTGACAAAATTCTAGGATTAAACAGGAAATTTACAGTTATCCTTACAGCACCTCCCTGGTACTAATTTGGTTCAAGTTTGATTACGTTACTTTGAAAGTTCAAGTTGTAAGGGTTCAAATATTAGATTGCTGCTTAAGAAATTCTGCTGGTTTATATAGGATTTATATCGACTCACCAAGTCCTCCTGCATTGAGTTACCTGATGACCCTACGAAGATGCTTTCAAAGTGGGATCAACTATCAGTGCCTGACACAGGTTTACAGACTCCATTAAGAGAGGCAATGCTAGAAAGAATGATTAGGACTTCCCATTAGCGGTTGTTGGGCCGGTGGATTTAGTTGCTCCAAAACTAGGAGATAGTTTGTCCCCTATGTCGATACGCTGAATTACTTTGACGAAAACTTTTCAAACAACAATTAAAACGCAAATTGGCTCAAGTGAAATTCACTGCCAATTGACTCAAAATTCGGTGACACTCAGAGACTCTTTCTGGTTAAAGTAAGAAATGCACCAGGTCGGAAACAAAGAGGTCACTACTTATTTCGCGTTTTTATGCCAAACACGTCGTTTATTTAGATTAAAAAAACCGCTTAAATGACTTTAAACAATCACTGACAGTTATTATTAGATAGTATAGATAACAGAAATGATTCTATCACCCCTTTTTTAAAATAATTTTTGGCCACGCAACTAAAAGGTGT
The DNA here is from genome assembly GCA_964006375.1 of Tillus elongatus. Taxonomy (NCBI): domain Eukaryota; kingdom Metazoa; phylum Arthropoda; class Insecta; order Coleoptera; family Cleridae; genus Tillus; species Tillus elongatus. Next base: position 135,208,943 of record OZ023266.1, on the reverse strand, counting down.
TCACACGGCAACGTTCCAGCTCCGACTCCTCTCGAGCCAGCGTGCTGTTCGTTCAGCTCTCACCCATTTTTCCTGACGTCTCACCTCCCGTATCTACAATTCAAGGTGTTGCCGGGAATGTTCAACGGTTCAAACGGTCGTTTTTAGGTGACATCATCGATATGGAAAATTACAGACCAAAACGATATTTAGTTCTTGGAAATATTCCTCTAGCAAAATGCGACGCAATTTTCCTTGGCAAACATATATTGAATTTTAACGTACAAAAATGAACAGAAATGCAGTAATGGGGTTTACGGTACTTAAAGATTTAGCAACTTTTCATCAAAATAATTTTGAAAACAAAACATGAATTGCCTTACAGATACTGGATTATTTGCTATTAATTAAGTCTCTTATGGGTTTATTTTGAATATTTAAAGTAGTAACGATACGCAATCGTTACAACTGCTGGTTTTTGGACCAAAGGTAATTATGAATTTTACGGAGTTTCTGTTAAAGAACGATGATCGGTACTTTAGTTAACTACGGCTTTACAACTATACTTCTAACAACCCTAGGCCGACACGTCGCTTTATATATGGTTAAAATTCTACATATTTATTAAGTTCTAGAAGCTTTTGCTTCTTTGTTTGTCTCATTGTACCGGTTAAAAATTGTATGCTTAAATTTTGCAAACTCATACATTTTCTGTGGTGATATCGGAATGATAACCTTCCGATGCTGATTTATAATTACTCAAAACATATCTTTCATGACATTTTCGTTATGTACCGGTGTTTTGAAATTTTTTAGTAACTTAAAAATATTACATATGAAAATTTAAGTGTTTTGTTTTGTGAATAAAATGTTAGATTTATCGTAGCGGAACGGGAATTTTGTTACAAGTTAGCGCTCATGTAAAGGGAAAGGAAATATATTAGAAGATACCTTGTGCATATCAAAATGTATTCAATATAAATTTATTTAGAGTATTTGCTGCGGTAGCCAATGTTGCACTATAAGAGTAAATGATTGATTATCTGTAAAATGAATGTAAGTTACCGTGTAATGTTGAGACATGTATGTTTTTGTAGTCTTTAGGTAAATTCTGTAATATTTACCAATTGAAGTGATAACAAATTTTATAAAAACTTACAACGGATACCCTCAGCGGAGAGCACTTTACTTAAATTCTCAGGAGGGTATGGACATGTTCGTAAACGCTGTTGGTGAGGGAATGAACTCTTGAGTGTTGGGCGCCAAGTGATTTTCTAAGATTACTTACTTCGATGTGGAATAATCACTAAAGACACACCACTCGATAACTATAAGCACACTCAAAGAGTCGAAATCTCAAGCCTCACCAACCCGGACCTGCTGAGATGTTAACGAATGAAAGACAGATATAAAAGAGTTAATTATGAAACTTTAATTGAATTTTTTCTCAAAAAATGTGACTTAAAATGTAATTAACAAAATTTAAATGGTCAGGCTAGCTGATTGGTTGCTATACAATGTAAACTTAAAATTATTAACAAAATTTAACAATTGAGTACACTTTGAGGGGATGTACAGTAAAGGATATTGAATACAATTCAAAAAGAATTAGTAAAAACAGCAAACTATTGGTGAGCTAAAGTGTCACAAATTGCTGAACGTTAGGTTGGCAGTGCATACAAGGAAATATTACTTATCTTCAGGTTTATTGGACTCCGCTGCAACCTGGGTGTTGAAGACAGGTAGAATTCCAGGCTACGAAGCGCTCCGTGAACCCCAGAATCTGTAATAATTCAGTACCAGCAGTAACAGTCCACAACAGAGTTCAATAATACAAGATAAAGCTGAACACTCCAGGTTCCAGCAGCCTGTGAGAAATAGCTAAATGTACAGAAAAACAAAATATTTAAACAAAACGGTTGGCCAGGATCTCTTGAAGGAATTTATTGAACTTTATATTTGAAGAGATGACTTCTCGATGACCGGGACTAAGCAGGTAAGCTACAAAATGATCAGGAACAGGCGGTGTCTAGGATGAACGCAGAGACAGGCTGACTCGGGCAAGACAACACTTTCAGTATATTATTAAAAGTCGCCTACCATACATCCACGATGAGCCAGGTGCCTCACTTCCTTGGACGGTTTCCACTATATTGTGGTTAGTTATTACTGACTGGACTGCCACGTTAACCTTCACTCCGCCTGACCCTATACCTCTGCCACAAATGAGATAAATATGTGTATTACACTATGCTGGATATATGGGCCGGCACGAAGACTCAGCAGGTCAAGAATTTCTATTACGGGGGCACCACCTTAAGCTCACACGGATACAGGCCGACTTCACAAGATCTGGAAGATCAAAAAAGACGCACACAAGTCTCTTTGTCTGTCTGCTCTCTCTGAAAATAACCAGAAAACAACGACCAATCCCAGCCAAAGACAGTCAAGCCAAACTAGCTACTAATCAAAAGCCAAACTATGTTCTAACTACAGGAACTGGTAGAGGTTTCTTGAAGATGTATAATACAACAAGCTAACCAAAAATCAAGCTGCTATCATAATGATAGGCATCACTATATAATTCAAAATGGAGAATTTCTCCCTAAAAAACAGTTTACCAAAAAACGTACAACAGCCAAACTGAATAAAAACAGAAAGACAAATAATACTGGCCACCTAAACAAATCGTTGACCTTCTGAAGGAAGGCCACGACCCAAGCTGAGTGTCCTTTACCACGAGGCTACAACATGCAATAAGCTGTTTAAAAATCTATTTTAAATTATGGCAAAAAGCAAGCTACTAATTACTCAAGAAAATTAATGAACAGAATGTCTAAAAAGTATTATAAAGAGAGGTTAAGTTGCCACCGCCAGTAAAGCAAGGTAAAATAAAAAATGGCGTTAATAAAAAAAGAAAGTACAGCTTACTTACATGCCGCAGGCACTCGCGACTCCGGAAAAAACTGAAACCCCTTCCCAGAAAACTCAATTTTCAAAACCACGTTCACTATATTATCTCTAGAACATGCTCAATAAACGCTTGTCAGTTACGACCGCACCATCTGCTACCACCGAACCCGTTGAACGTACTATCTGTCCCTATACAGGGAAGTTATATACAGGAGGTCAGAAGAAAATGAACACAAATTAATTCAAAACGACGCCGATCGTTTCAAACTATAAAAACGACGTATCGTAAAAAGTTTGAACACGGCAGGTGCGTTACCGCAGCGAATTTTCAAAAACATATTTCAAATGGATGAAAATATCAAAATAATTAATTTCTAAAATACAAACTTTTTGAGACACAACTTATTCTGGAAACAGTTTGGGTTGACCAACGAATTCGTCCAAGCGCTTAATGAAGCCAAATTTGTAAATTGTGCAACTTGGTGCGATGGTGGTGGTAAACAAAAGGTGGTACGGCCTTGACTTACCTGTCGTTATCTACAGATTTTATTTCAAATTACTTTCTCGTTGGAAGTATAACGCTAAAAATTCTTGACAGACCAAAGTTACACACTCTGGCTGTAAACTGAAACAAAAAGCGGAATAATCTCAAGAATCTCAAAATAATACCGGAGAGTTATGACCTAGATACGTATTTCGACAACGAAGTTTTGTTCATCACTAGCTGTCGTTTAACTTACTGTATGGACAAAATAATAGTTTAGCTATATAAATAGGATAATGTTTATATACCCAAACTATATTCACTACAAATGATGTAACACCAGTGATGCAATACCGCCTGATACAATACGGGATCATGCAATACCGGTGATGAAATACCAGATAATGTAATACCATATACTGCAATACCTCATGATGTAATACTGAATGTCTCGGTACCAGGCGATGCAATACCAGACGATGCAATACCAGATGATTCAATACCAGATAGTGCAATACCATATGATGCAATACCTCATACCCCAATACCAGGCAATCAGGATGATACAATACCAGGTAACGTAAATCAAGGATTATTGTTGCGTTAGTGGTGATGCCATTTTTGAGTGAGGAATCTCTACCAGACACGCTACACCGTAGCGTATGGGAATTTGAAGTAGTGTAAGGCTCGCACCCACTAACCCACTAATCCCCCCTTCCTTGGAGTACCGGATCTTGGTACACAACTCCGTCAGAATGACTTCACACATGACGTTGGGATTTTGAATGTTTCTATGCAGTTTGTCGCGGAGGCGTTTTCGGGCCAGGATAAGCTTTGGATGCTTATGAATTAGTAGAAGTTGCTCACCGTAGCCGGTGGCACTACGGTATTTGGATGTGATGCGGCTTTGGCAAACCGAGTGGTGAAGAGTTGAGTTATAAACTGATGTATTGGTGGCATTTTCAAATTACAGTGAATCAAACTGTTTCTGACAAACCATGGCACTCCGGTAACCATTCTCAGAATTTTATTCTGGGCAATTTGAATGATCTTGTGTGTGTCTGCCGCAGTGGCCCATGGGAGAGATGCATAGCTCAAGGCTGGACGTATACGGGAATGGCTCTGTACATGAGCAGTTTCTTGTTCATGGACAATTTGGAGATTTTGCTAAGAAGTGGAAAGAACTTAAAATGAACATCGAAGCTTTCCGTTGGGCATGCTCAACATGGGGGCGCCATGTTGAGCGTTTGCCGAAGAAACCCCAATGGTATTTGGCAAAGTCTTACCAGGGAATTAGACTATTGTCTAATAATATGTGATGATCGTGAGATGTGTGTCTCCTCTTAGAGAATAGGGCTGTTGAGCATTTGTCTAATTTTATGGCTAGACATGGTATATCAGTCTTGCAGCGCGTCTACGGCAGTTTATAGACGTTGGTTTATTATCATCGGCTGCGTTGAGCCGATGAGGATGGTGGTATCCTCTGAGTACAGTGCGTATGTCAGGTTTTGAGGCAGTGCGGCAAAGAAATTGATAACAGAGGAGAGATAGAAGACCTCTGCAGGAGACCAGCCGTGGCTCAGTAGACTCTAGATCTGATTCTCAGGTGTTTGACCTGGAGCTTCCTGCATTTCAGGTATGACCGGATAAGAGGTATTAGAGGGAGCAGATAGTGAAATGATAGAAGTTTGTTAAGGAAACCTGCATCACAAACCCTTTCAAAGGCTTGAGCAATGTCGAGAAATATTGCATCAGTTGACGTATTTTTGTTGAAATTTGTTGAAATTTTCGGTGATGTGATCACTCGAAAAACTTGGTCTGTGGTGAAGTGCTGGTGTCTGAATCCGAACTGCTCGTCCGGAAGGATATGGTTCTCCGAGGTATATAAAGCTATTTTGCCGATGATGGGGAGTAGGCTGTACCTATGCGGGAAGAGCGAGTATTTGCTGGGTTTTGTTATATTGAAGATATCTGAAAGTTTCCACATGAATGGAAAATGTTGAAATCTTAGTAAGACATTCATAATCTTTACTATGAACACTACTACTTTGCAGGATAGATTTTCGGGACTACGTTGAGGATTACGTCGTATCTCAGAGGTTTCCTATTTTTTCAGGCACTTAGTTATTTGGAACTTCTTCGTAAGTAGCGGTCTCAGTGTTTGTCTCTGGTATGGCCTGGAGCTCACTCCTGGCATAACGGTGCGTTCTTGCCACGTGCGCCAAGTTGTAGGTTATTGTAGTTCGAGCAAAATTGTAACTCTAGATGATCCGCAAATGCAGGCGTTCCTCCCAACGATTAGAGCGCAGTTTTTGTAGAAGGGTTCGTGTTTGTTTGACAAAAGTGTTAATATTTTGTGTGTCGGTGGGGTTTCCGGTGCGTTGAGCTGGTCTACGAACGCGGTTCTTTTCTAGTATCATTTCTTTGATACTGGACGGACAAGGGGGTAGATTTTTTGAAGCTAGGTACGTCGTTGATACATGTTCGATAAAACATTGGGCGCTACTCCCCACGGTTTTGGCGTAGTTTTTGTAAAAGGGTTCTTGTTTGTTTGACGAAAGTGTTAGTATTTTGTGTGTTGGTGGGGTTTCCGGTGCGTTGAGCTGGTCTACGCACGCCGTTCTTTTCTAGTATCATTTCTTTGATACTGTACGGACCAGGGGGTACATATTTTGGGGCTAGGTACGTCCTTGATACATGTTCGATAAAACATAAGATGTCGGATTGTAGTTTATCCACTGCACCCTCGAGTCCGATTATGCTGCGAATAACCGGGATATATTTTTTCTTAACTTTAACGCCCCCTATTTCCGCCACTATGGCCAATCACCGACGCCAGGGAGCAGTTTCACCCCACTATCCTAGAAATTTTGCCGAACCCCTAATTTATGTAAGAAAGGTGGGGATCTTTAACGTGCCCAACATTGCATAGACACGGGACCGACGGAGTTACACCCCCTCCGAAGGGCCGAACGTGCAGACATTCAACTTGCTCAAATACAATGCCAAAACTTTGGATGATGTTAATTTATTACAGTTTGTACTGAAAAAGTGAAAGGGGAAACCCTGGGAATCAAACCCAATACCTTTCGGTTCAGAGGCACACGTTCTTACTCCTGGACCACCGAGGTTCATAAAACTGGGGTATTGCCAAGGTTGTTTTTAAGGTGATCTGTGAACACTGGTTACAGTATTTTTCATTGAGAAGTCGGGCTCGTCGTTGTCACAACCGAGCTGCAATATGACTGGACAGTGTTCCGACAAGAGGACGTTTAGTGTGATTATTTCGTGAAGAAGGGTAATGTTCGACATCATTGCTATGTCGAGAACGTCGCGCCGCTCTTGTCAATTTATTAACGATTTTATCCTTTCTTAATATATCTGCAGTTTTACTCCCCCCCCCCCCCCCCCCCGGAAAAGTATATTGCTCCCTGAGCACCTTGCTATCTTTTCCTTCCGTTGTTGATAAATCGTGTGATATATCCACGCGTGAGCATATCAACTTCTTAGGGCTTTCTATAATATATAATGTAACTGCTAGCTATATTGTGGCATGTATGCCTTTTCGCAACATATATATGTCCTAGATGCGCCCCTCTATTCTCTATATTCGTAGTTTGTCTTTAGGAAAATTCAAAGTGACCGAAAGTAGTCTACCCTTTCGTCCAAATACGAAAATAATAATGTTGTTTTTTCTTACTCTTCTGCCAATGGCATCAAATACTTAGATGTATTGATGCTCCAGCCATTGTCATCCAAACAAACTTCAGAGTGTTTGTAATTTCACAAAAAAAAATTACACTTTTCAGCCGATGCTGCTCAGTCAAATCGTTAGACGCAATATTGTACAAACCGTGTTAGCTTAACCACTTATTTTTCGCTATGCCGACAACAACTAATAGCATAGGAGTAAATTTATTTGCAATGTGTATAAAAAGCTAGGTCATTTATAAATACGCTGTGTGAAAGTGCCAGAATTTAATGTCTTTTATAAATCCCTTTTTATTGCCCACAGAAGTACACACACTCGACCCAAATTCAAGTTTCGAGCCTAATATTAGCCGGGGCCAGAGTTGTATATTATATTGTATCGTTGTTTGTGTATTATGTGTCTGGTTTTGGTATGAATGATATATTCACGTACAAGAAATGTTGCAGTTCACAGCTGCGGTAAGCCCAGGGCTTACAAGTATAATCCATTATTTGGAGGCATCATTCGCTTATATGTATTACATGCCGTTGTTAAAGCAAAATGTCTTTCACTCAGCATATCGTAGCTATGTAGTTATGTAACGTATAATTATAATCACCCTAGGGTAGAGATTAGGTTATAGGATTATTTCATCTTAGAGTGAAGGGTTCAGTAGGGGGCAATTGTTACATAGCTTTCCGCAAACTAGTTAGTTGAGGTAATTGATCTTGCAAAAACAATTATATTTTAAGCTTAATATTGTATACCTAAAAGTTAATATCCGATTCATTAAAATAAGTCTTTTGCTCCAATCATAAAGGAAATATGATATTGATAATCTAATTTTGATAACACTGCGGTAGTATTGCTGCCGTTGTAAAATACAAAAGTTTGGGCACAGCAAGTGCTTGTGATAGTGAATTTTCATAATGTTTTTAATAGTAAATACGTTTTGCTTAATAAAAACATGTTGTAAAACTTGGTTACCAGTATAACCTATATATTAGAAACAATGTACCATATTTCATCAAATAAGCTTTTCGACAAAACTCCCAAAAAGGTTTCTTAGCATAAAAATTAACAAATTTTTTTTTCACAAAAGATCGATTTTTTTTTAATAACTTATTAAACATTTATTATTATGCCCTGCACTTCTAAAACAAAAAATACAGACTGTTCTATTTCAAACAATTGAGCTACGATAATTTGATTTTTTTTTAATTCAGTCACTAATTGAGAGCGCCCTCTGCATGGCAAACGAAGACCTGACTGAAGACGTCATTTGCACTAGACTCCGATTTTTGTTGGTAAAATGCCGTATCACAATTTTTGATATGTGCCAAAGATCAGAAAAGTTGCAAAACAATTGAAATAACTCGAAAACAAACATGCATGGCAATTCGATGGAAAATGAAAAAATGCAATAATATAAGCGGTGCTTGATTTAAAAAAGAAGATATGTATCACCAGCGACTTATTGACAACCTGTGATTGTCGAAATAATTTTTATAAGATGCAGTTCAAATTGCAGGTAGTCCAATTTGAAGCATTCGTTGAAAATTCTCTACCATAACGCACATACTGCGTTCCGAATTTCTTTTCCTACAAACATACATTATATTTCGATGTAAAGTACAAAAATGTAATCATAGAGGGCGTGTTCGATAAAAAAAAGTATCAGCAACGACTTATAGGTCTGTGATGGTAGAAATGATGTTTAAAGATGTAGTTCAAGATACCGTATAATTAACGTATATAATTGTTTTTCGTATCTTGTCTGATAACAGTAATAATGTTGACCTTCACTGTAGAAATGCGTCACCTGTATATATGTAACCAGATAAAAACTGAAACTAACCCCGGAGATGTGTCCAAGGGGTCCTAGTCGCGCTCGTTTTTTAAATTGAAAAGTCGCGGTCCGTTCACTAACGAATTTCTTGTACGAAAATTTGCCAGAAATTATAGAGAACTGAACCATAAACTCTATGACTGAAGCTACTGCTAAATCATCAGAGAAAGGGTCTATTTGAAATAAATTTTCTGGAAACATTTTAGTAAAATGAAGGACCATGATGGTTGAACCTGAAACCTAAGGACTTTTAAACCACATTACTTGCAACATTTTCTTTACATAGCCCGTATTAGCTTCAGGTTCTTTGTCTAGGCGTTGCCAATTTTGACGTTTCAAATAGCGATTTTGAGGTTTCAAATCGCTACTTTGACGTTTTAAGGAGAAAAGTTATCAAATTCTCAAACTATTGTTTCTGGCAATTCTTCATGTTTTTGCGCCAAAAAACTTAGTCTTTGTAACATACATATGGTTTTGTATGTATGTTACCAAATATTTCACTTTTGTGCGTTTATCTAGTCATCAGTGGCACCCAACATTTTTTTCTTTAAATGCCTATAAGTAATTTTCCTTTCACCCTATAGGTCTAAATTTTGGTACATAGGATACTCTTTATGACAGAATGTTTATTATTTCCGGAGATATAATTTTTTCCGGAAGAAAACACAACTTTTCCTGGAAACTCGGGCCGCTTTTCAAAATTTGAATCGCACCCATAGGTTAGGTTAGGTTTGTATGTGAGTGGGCCATACCGGTCCCTCCACCGCGACCATGAGGTCTATTGTGGCTCACGCCTAATGTCTATATTTCGCACAACAAATCCAGCCTCCTACAGAGGTCGATAATATTTGTGGGCGAAAGTTGATCCAGATCCTCTGGAGCAAGCTTTACCTTGCCAAAGAGCAGGTATCTAGTCCTGTCCGCTGCCGGACAGGAACACAGCACGTGCTCTGCTGTCTCATCACTCTCCATACACAGCCGGCACTCGGTCTTATGACCGACCCCAATACGGTGCATGTGGTGCCGCAAGCGGCAGTGTCCTGTATACAGGCCGACTAGAGTACTCAGTTGTTGTCTGTTCATCTCTAGAAGTTTTTTTAGCCCTTGACTCAGACAGGCCATTTATGAAGGCCTTAGAGTGAGCTAATCCTGGAAGATTTTGCCAATATTGGATTGTCATTCTTTCTGTCCAGGTCTTTAAGGTGCGTTTTGATGTGCATGATGTTATCCCCAGCACCGGTTCTGGTCCGACAAAGTCTCTCTGGGCACCACTCCAGGCAAGCGCGTCGGCCACAACGTTGCCATCATGGTCCGAGTGACCCGGTATCCAGACCAGCGACACCTAATTACAGCTGCCCAATTCGTTAAGGCAGATTTAAAACTCCATACAGTCTTTGAATTACACCGGTAGGAACCAAGAGCCTTTATTGCAGCTAGGCTATCTGCATATATCTTAATCGATTTGTGTGTGCCCAGGTTTTTTATACTTTCCCTTGCACACATCTCGATGGCATACACTTCTGCCTGGTGTATGGTTGCGTACTTGCCGATGCTAGCTGATAGTCTAGCTTCGGTGCTGCCCCCATATGCGCCGGCTCCTACTCCCAAATTGGTTTTGGAGCCGTCAGAGTACCAGCAGAAGTCCGCTCTCAACAGGGTCGTTTGATTTCGTTCCCAGTCCTCCCTTTCCGGGAGGACGATGTTGAAAGACAGATCTCTGCTGATCTTTGTAGGCATCAAGTCTGATACCATTCCCAGAATCCTGTGACCATCAATGTCATCAAGTATACCGGACCCTCCCAGACTGACTTCCTTCGGCATGCTGTCTGCCGTTTGCTTTAGTCTGTACGTTGTCCACCTCGCCACCCTCTCCAACCATATGTGAAGAAGTGGAATATTAAGGAGGACCTCCAGAGCGGCTGATGGTGCGGTGCTTATCGCTCCCGTTATCATCAGACAAGCTTGTCTCTGTAGATGAGCCAGTTTGGCCCTCGCGATACCATGAAGTGCCTTAGGCCACCAAACTATGGCTCCATGTGTTATCATTGGTCTGATAACCACTACATAGAGCCATTACATCTGTTGGGGGTTTGTTCCCCAGTTGTTACCACAGATTCCCCGGCAGGTCCACAGGGACAGTTTATCCCTGCGGATAACATTTCTTAACTGTATGTCCCAGTTGAGCTTCTTATCTAGGGTAACTCCCGGATATTTTGCTTTGTCCGAAAATTGAATGGTTTCCCCCAAAATAATAGGGGATTTTAATTTGTCCAACCTTCTTCCTCTGGTAAATGGAACAATGATCGGTTTGCGGGGGTTCACAGACATCTTTTCCCTCCGGCACCAATTATTGATTACATTTAGTGCGTCTTGAAGAGTACTTGCCAGTTCCTTCTCAGATTTGCCTCTAACCATTATGACGAGATCATCAGCATACGCCTGGACCTCAACCTCTCAGAGTCCGAGGATTGTCAGCAAATCGTCCACAAAGAGGGACCACAGCAGGGGGGATAGAACTCCCCCCTGAGGACACCCCCTCACCGCCCTGACGCCGACCACCTCCCCCCGCAACGAGGTAATAATGGTCCGATTGTGCAGCATGTTTCCGATCCAGCCACAGATGGTAGGTTCCACCCCCTTAGCGATAGTGGCCTCGTAGAGGGAGATCGGTAATGCATTATTAAATGCTCCTTCGATGTTTAGAAATACCGCCACCGCAACATCTCCATTTTCCACAGAGTGTGTGATTTTCTCGACGAGGTTATTGAGCGCTAACTCAGTTGATTTGCCAGTTTGGTAGGCATACTGGTGGGTATTTAGGGGGTTGTTGGCTAAGATGTTCCCCCTAATGTGTCCGTCCAGTATTTTTTCCAATCCCTTCAGGAGGAATGATGTAATACTGAGAGGTCTCAGTGATGTGGGTAGGAGGTCCTTACGTCCCAATTTGGGAATCTAAACCCCCCCTAACCACCGTCCAGCTGGATGGATCGCACCCATAACTCTTGTGTCCAGAGGCACACGTTCCAACTACTGGACCACCGGGGCTCTATCTTATATATTGAGATTAATTAAATTATTCCTAAGGAATCGTTCACCTTTTCAGTACGTCCTGTAAAATTAACATCAAGCGAGGCTGGGGCATTGTGCATGCTTCGCCCTTCGGAGGGGGGGGGGGTGTCGGTGCGTATAGCCGTCGGTTCCGTGCACCATGCAATATTGAACACATTAAAGATCCTTACTATACTTACAGAAAGACGGGGGTTTGGCAAAATTTCCTTGATAGTGAGGTGAAACTGCTCCTTTTTTGGCGTCAAGGATTAGCCATAGTCGAGGGAATAGATCGACGTTAAAGAACGAAAAAAATTAATGTAGGAGATGTATTGTGTTGCCGTCTGCATCTATGCAGACGACATTAAAATTTATTGTAATACATTGCGAGATCATGATTCATTACAGGGAGACCCTACAAAAATATGCAAGTGCAGTAAAGATTGGCTTCTTCCCCTAAATATAGGGAAGCGTGTGGTGCTTTACATTGGAAAAAACAATCCCAAGCTGACCTATCTGATGAATGGAGGTGTTTTATCGTAGGTTTTGGAGCAGAGGGATTTGGGGACTACTTGTAATTTAACTTAGAGCGGTACTATAACGGAAGCATGCAACAGGGCCAAAAGGTTTCTGTTTCTGTCGAGAAAGGTTTTTCGTTTCCTTCAGTTGATACGATAGGCTGCTTGTATAGGACTTATGTGAGACGGATGATCGAGTTTGCATCGGCTGTTTGGTGTCTATTATTGCTCGGGACAGAGCTTTAATTGACTCTGTGCAACGCTTCGCTACTAGAATTCCCTATGGGGCTCAACGACCATCATATGAGTAAATATTGAGGATGCTGGATCTCTCTACAATGACTTCGCGATTTGTGCGTTATGACTTAATAGAAACTTATAAAATCCTACATTGGACATTTTCTGCTAACTTGGGTGAAATATATGTGATGAGTACTAATGACCGTCTACGTATACATAATTTTAAACTTGCTCGCCAAGTATACAGTGCAAAGACAACATTTTTTGAGTAATCGTGTTTTTAATAATTAGAACTCACTACCTCAGGATGCTGTAGATGTTGCTACAAGAAACCATTTAAAAAATAAATGAGATAGCAATGACTTTACACGTTGAGTTTTAAATAACTATTTACTTCCTTTTCTTTTTTTTTTACTTGACGCTTTGTGTGAATCTTTGTTTTTTAGTTATAGGGCAACAAACATACACAGATTGTTTATCTGTACTATACGCTGTTACAGTTAAGTTCTTATTTTTATGTAGAGTAACGTTACTTGTATTACCTTTGCGTATCAGCAAATAGGCTTCTAGCCTCAGTTCTTCTTTTTTTGAAGAAATAAAAATAAATAAATGTTCAAAACGACGTTTTATATGATCAGAATATGTAATTACGAAGAATTTTTACCAAATTTTGATAGAAAAGATTAAATTAATTCTAGGAGCAGGTTTTTTGTTGTTGCCCCAATTTAGTAAAATCATCACATACCTAATACAGCCGTAGAGACTTTGTCTTACTTCACATGTGCTTAACTTTTTTCTCGATTTCGATCTCTTTTGTGAGATAAATGCAATTATGTTTTATTATGTAGTATATTGACTTTTTTAACATCTCTAAGGTCCTTAATTTAAATTATTTACTGTTTAAAAGTAGCTGAATATAATCACAGCGAGTCTTAAAAATGGTCACCTACAGCTTTGTTACAAACCTTTAATCATCGATGCAAAAATCTTCTTACCCTGCACAAATGCGAGGATTTTGCTAATGCTGGTCCTATGAGTGGTAAAAGTTCTTTAAATGTTTATGCTGGTGTGTAGTAAACAAGCTCCTTTATGTGTGTCCATAGGTAAAAATGTAAAGGATTCAAATCATCAAATCAGGGGATCTTGGTGGCCATGCTACTGTGGACCACCACGATAAATCAAGCGATGACCTTGTGCGTTAGAAAGGTACTCCCTAACATTTAACGCAAAGGCGCCAATGCAAATACATAATCTAATCATATTACCCAATAATCAAGAGACGACAACCACAGAGTAGCAAGAAGAGTAGCCAGAGTCGCAGAAATATGAAAAGAAGTCACACAAGCAAAAATTGAAGATAGCTAAAATAGCAACATTGTTCATGATGGCCATGGGAAGAACAGCAGCCACAACGTTATTACATTGAGTATCCACAGCCAGGGTTTTACATTGAACATATTTCACATGTAAAAATTGAGAGGGGAACGTTTAGAATTGAAAAGGAAAAACTCTGGAACGACACAGAGTCAGCGAGGTCGATTGTTGTTGAGTTAGAAAAGCTTTGCAAACAAAGCAAAGACATTTCCTCACTCGCTATTGATTGTGCCTTATTAATGATACAAATTAAAGTAAAACAGATTGAACTATTATGGATAAAAGAAGGGTTAGATACTGCCCTTAGGAAGAGGGAGAAAATTTTAATCCTTGGACAACTCCTCACATCCGTATTTGAGGTGAATGATGACGTATAGAAGGACATAGATAAATTAGATAAAAATCGAGGTTGACGCTTCAATCATCATCAATGTTAAGTACACTTTGTGAAAACCCAAATCACCACAACACTTATTTCAAAGATCTTACGATCGTTTCGTTGACAAAGTCAACATCTTCAGAGGAAGATAAATTCTAGACTTGTCAACGAAACGATCGTAAGGCCTTTAAAATAAGTGTTGTGGTGATTTGGGTTTTCTCAAAGTGTATATTAGTGATCATCACAGGTTCCAGTTTTCATTATCAATGTTCAATGATACAGAGCAAAGAATATACCACACTCTAAAATATTTCGAGTCCAAACTGAACCAAGGCATATAAGTCGTCAACAATATCAAACCTTGGTACAAATCAGTACACAAGAATTCATTAAATATTCACATACTGAGTGTATATCAGATAGCTGACCGATATCTAGATTAACTCATTCATCATTAGAGAAACTTGCTAAACATACATATGGACCAAGCCAACATTTACGACATTCTTTAACCAGCACACATTGATCAATTAATAAGCGGTTCACCAAGAAAACATCCACCGCATCTGGAGATCATATCACATCCGATACTACGTTCAGAAATAACAGTGGAAAAATATATTCATGTGTACAGTTACTTCACGATGACGAAGGTAACGCAATTTATGATAATAAAGGTCACTCCTATTCCATATAAAGTCAAGAACGAAACATGTTGGTCAATGTAAGTACCTAGTCAAATTCCAGGAGTGGATTACAACACCCAACGATATTTTGAAATAGCCGACAATGAATTAAAACACAGTATTCCATTATCAGAGAACCTAGATGTGTGTTCACCAGCTATGGTAAGAAGTATAGAAATCAGCCTAGCTGCATTAAGATAAATATGCCAGAGAGAAGACAAAACCACATGTACAATCAATTACCAGGCAGTCAAGTCAACAAACTGGAAGCAGCTTTACACAAGAAACCCAAGAGGATCTAGATTTGCAATCATATGTAAAGGCCAAAGAAAATAGGTCAAGATAAAGCAGTCTGGAATAATATCCATACTCCAAGGTAGTATCATTAAGACAAAAACTATGGTGTTAACTCCCAGGCAGATAGAGGGTGTGCCTATCATAGGTGGATTCGTGAAACCAGTACCAACGAATTTAACGTTATCAAGGGCACTAACAGCTCCAGTGGCAATTTCCCAAGAAGTAATGATCAGACCTATTGACAATTTGAAGGATATCGTTCAGGAAGATCGACGACCAGAAGGACCATCTCCAAGAAAACCGATGGCACGCGATCACGCGTCATTTACTGGTAACGAACCTGACCACCACAGTAGTAGCAGCCATTTTAATCATAGCCGCTTTCTATATACTCCGCAGCATTCGAAGGAAATTTAAGAAAAATAAGCACAGCCAAAGAAAAGAAGAAGCAGTAGCGACAAGGCCGATCAAGATGTCGAACCAATAGAACTGGCAGAGTTAATCAAGCTAGAAGACGCAGCTGATGATCAAGTCCACTGGAACCTAGTAAGGGGAAAGTGGTTCTTTTGACTCGGCAGTATGTTCAGAAACAATATCTTACCAAAAAAGCCCTCCCAAAGTTACATATATTATAATATTATTTCGAAGAAAATCAGTTAATTTAAATTCATATAATTGACCTTGGTAGGATACTAATTATGTGTGTCAATGTTCTAAAATGTCACTCGTCGCAGTGTATTATAACTACTAGTTTGCAGTTTTAAATTACAGAAGTAAATTCATACGTATTAGATTGCAAATTTCTCTGGAGCAATTAAACGTTTGTTTATCTCGATGTTTTAGAAACCTAAGCAATACTGCAATCATTGTATCTGATGTGCGTTATTATTGACCTACATAGATCCCGTATGTTTTGTATAGGTGTAAAATTTATCGAGTTCTTTCATTAAAATAAGTTTGTTGTAAACATGTCTTCTGCTAATTTATATACAGTGTGTTTACCATATTCAAATCAGCTTTACCCTATTCACATCTTCTTATTTCTTAAACAGTATCTGATGGATTTTTTTTCATGAATATGCCGTGGGCTTCCTTCCAAATGTAATAGTATCAGTGTTATGTAAACTTTTTTATAATAAATATCTACAGATTAAGTTATATCAACAGTTTCATGTGTTCAATGAATGTCCAATAATTACATAGCAGGGCTAGTCCGTGTACTATTACGGCCAATAACTGTGATTTTATAATTTGCCATACGAAAATAAATATTTCAAATATTAATCCAAATATTTGTGAATGTTTTCATCGACTTAGCCTTAATTCAATGCATTCTTTGACTTATGGTATTAACAAAAACTGATAATATAATGATAATAATAATTTTTTTCCGTGATGTCAAACAATTTTTCATAAGCCTTAGGTGGCGATAATTGTGTATCTCACCCTATTTGTCACTTTTTGACACACTTTTGTGCCATCAAACACCTGTTAATTGAAACTAATGAAATAAGAGATATGCGTGATTTTAAAAAGTTCGGGACGCAGCAAGTGCGTTATGGTAGTGAACTTTCATTTAAATGTTTTTAATAGCAAATATGTGTGTTTTTTTTTTAAGAAAGCAAGAATCAAATTTGGTTACCAGTATAACCTATATAGTAGAAACAATGTGCCATGTTTCATCAAAATAACTTTATTGTTTGAAAATGTAAAAAAAAATTCCGAAAGTAAACTTAAATTGTTCCGGAAAAAACTCGTTTCTTGGTCAACGTTATAGGTTAATAGCAAATTTAGCTATTTAAATATGAAGCATTTTATCAAAATTCGCTACCATAATGTACTTGCTGCGTCTAGAATTTCTTTTCTTACAAACATGCATTATATTTCGATGGAAAATGCTGAAATGCAATAACATAAGGAGTGTTTGTTAAAAAAAAAAAATTGTATCACTAACGACTTATGGGCCAGCCTGTAATTGTAGAAATATTTTTTTAAGATGCACTAATAGAGAGGTATCGATGGTGAGACTTTGCAAAAATTCTTTCAAATGAGTGCGAACTACGACCCCTAGAACCCATATCCGGGGTCAGTTTCAATTGTTATATGTTTATATATATATATATATATATATATATATATATATATATATATATATATATATATATATATATATATATATATATATATATATATATATATATATGTTTGTGTGTGTGTGTGTGTGTGTGTATCCAACCGCTAACTCAAAAAATAATTAACCGATTTCGATGAAACTTGGCAAGTGCCTTTCTTTTATTAATGGCTTTGATGAGTTCGTTAGTCAGAAAAATCGGACGGGGTTTTCCGGGAAAATTTTGAGTTTTCCTTCAAAAAATTTTTTTCTCCGAAAGTAACAAAGTTGTTTTAATGAAATTTAGTATATAAGTTGCCTCAGAAGAGACTGTACTGCGTACCAAAATTCAACTGTCTAAGTTTAGAGAAAATTGAGTTATTCAGATTTTAAATTTTCTTTTGAAACACTTTTTTTTTCTCCAAAAATTACAAAGTTATTTTAAAGAAATTTGGTGGATATCTTGTCCTAGGAAATATCTTACTACATACCAAAATTAAACTTGCTAGGATTATAGAAAACTGAGTTAATCAAATTTTTATAGCTCACTGCAGTGTTAAAATCAATGGTATTTGCCTCACTATGTTAAACACGTGCCTGGGGGAGTGACCGAATTCATTCCCAGTTGCTTTGTTCTACTCATATTCTCTGAACATGTTGAAATACGTGGTATCTACTTCATTCCAAGTCACTATTAACCGACTATTTATGAAATCAAATAAGTAAATTAAATCGATTGTCATTTTTATATGTAGTGTATTAAGACTAAGGGAAAAAGAAATAAAACATATATAACTGTCCACATTTTGATTATATTTTAGGGTGTGCGGCGCACACCTAGCTCACTAGGAGAAATCGCCACTGCTTGAGAGAGGTATTGTCACAGCATAATATCTTATTAAAGTTCATTTGTAAATAGGTTTAATTTTTATATGTTTTTATATATATATATATATATATATATATATATATATATTATATATATATATATATATATATATATATATATATATGTATATATATATATATATATATATATATATATATATATATATATATATGTATATATATATATATATATATATATATATATATATATATATATATATATATATATATATATATATATATGTATCCGTCTGATAACTCAAAAATAATTAACCGATTTCGATGAAACTTGGCGAGTGCCTTTCTTTTATTAATTGCTTGGATGAGTTAGTTATCCAGAAAAATCGGACGGGGTTTTCCGGAAAAATTTTGAGCTTTCTTTCAAAAAAAAATTTTTTTCTCCGAAAGTTACAAAGCTCTTTTAATGAAATTTACTATATATGTTGCCTCAGGAGAGATATATCTACATGCCAAAATCCAACTTTCTAAGTTTAGAGAAAATTTAGTTATTCAAATTTCAAATTTTCTTTGCAAAAAAAATTTTTTCTCCGAAAATTACAAAGTTACTTTAATGAAATTTTGTGGATATCTTGACTTAGGAAAGACCTACTACGTATTAAAATTAAACTCTCTAAGTTTATAGAAAATTGAGTTATTTAAATTTGAAGCATTTAATAAAAATTCACTACCATAACGCACTTGCTGCGTCCCGAGTTTTTATTTTAGTGAATTTTCTTAAAAGAAATTCACTAATGAGGAGATCCCGACTTTTCAATTTTGAAAAAATTTCTTCAAATGAGCGCTAATTAGGCCCCCCAGAAAACATATCCGGGGTCAGTTTCAATTTTTATATGTTTATATATATATATATATATATATATATATATATATATATATATATATATATATATATATATATATATATATATATATATATATACATATATATATATATATATATATATATATATATATATATATATATATATATATATATATATATATATATGTATATGTATCACACCGATAACTCAAAAAATAATGGGCCGATTTTGATCAAATTTAGTGAAAAAATTCCTTTTGCAAATGGTTTGGATGAGTTCGTTAGGAAAATCTGCCCAGGTTTTCCCGGAAAGTTTTGTATTTTCTTTTGAAAAAAATTTATATCTCCGGAATTAACAAAGTAAGGGCAACTAAATTTGGTACGCAGGTTTACATCTTTATATGTAAGTTACCTACCAAAATTTAGCTATGTAGGTCAAAAGACAAAAAAGTTATAGGCATTTAAACAATAATAAATTGAGGTTTTCCTCAAAACGTCAAAGTGGCGATTTAAAATGTCAAAATTGGCAACATTTACGCAAATAACTTAAATCTAATACGGGCTATGGAAATAAAATGTCTCAAGAAGGATGTTTTACAAACCCTAAAGTCTTAGTTTCAACCGTCATTGTCCTTCATTTAACTAAAATATTTGCAGAAAATTCATTTTAAATAGACCATTTCTCTGATGCTTGGCAGTAGCCTTAGCTATAGAGTTTATCATTTAATGGTATATAATTTTTGTCGAATTTTCGTAAAAAATCAATAAAGCTCAATATATCCGTTATTATATAAGATATGAAGAAAATTTGTATATATTAATTATAGGGTGTCTTGAGCTACATCTTAAAATAATATTTCTACAATCACAGGCTGGCCCATAAGTCGTTGGTAATACAAATTTCCTTTTTTTTTTAAATCAAACACGCCTTATGTTATTGCATTTTTGCATTTTCCATCGAAATATAATGCATGTTTGTAAGAAAAGAAATTCTAGACGCAGCAAGTGCGTTATGGTGGCGAATTTTGATCAAATGTTTCATATTTGAACAGCTGAATTTGCTATTAATCTATAGGGTTGACCAAGAAACGTGTTTTTTCGGGAACATTTTAAGTTAACTTTTGGAAATTTTTGTACATTTTCACACAATAAAGTTATTTTAATGGAACATGGCACATTGTTTTTACTATATAGGTTATATTGGTAACCAAATGTGATGCCTGCTTTCTTAAAAAAACACATATTTGTTATTAAAAAGATTTTTATGAAAATTCACTACCATAACGCACTTGCTGCGTCCAGAATTTTTAAAATAACAACATATTTGACCACAGAAAAATTCAGACAACCTCTAAAGTCGCATTGCGGAAGAGTTCGACTGGTTAATGTTTACAAGACTTATGTCAAGCGAAGGCTTTTTAATACCCATATTATATTTCCTGCATAGTTTCAGGGAAGGTATTTCAATTAAAACCGTGCTAACGTTATAAGGAAGTTAGTAACAGAGAGCCGACTGAGCTGGCATAGTCAGTACTGGCTGTATTATATTCAATTAGATAGGTGGTAGACCTGTTAGTGTAAGTGTGTAGTTAGAGGTCACTTTGTTGGTAGAATAACATAACTGCGGTTAGCCTGCCACAAAGGACGAGGGTAACTGTCTTGGAAAACAATTGGAACGACGACCTCGCTGCTTAACCACACCTTCTCCACTCGACAGTTTATCTTGACGTGTTTAATTATTTAACTAATATAGTGCTGTAATTTAGCTAGAGAAGACGTAGTAGTCTACTAACGAAGAAAAAGTGAGAGCATTATGGGCCATTTAGTTCTACAGCGAGAAGGGCTATGCCTGATTAATTTGTTTATAAGCTTTAAAAGTATGGCATGGTATGTGACCAAATTTTTTATTCGTCCATTTTGCGTTTTATATGTATGTTGCGAAAGTAACAAAATACCTGTTATAATCTAATTCAAACATAAATCTTTAATTATAGCAACAAAAAATTCTTCCAAAGGACAACTATGGAAATTTATTACAATAAAAGGAAGACATTGCTAAACACTGGAAACCCTACCCAGAAGCGTTATATCACAAAGATGGAAATATTTTTAAGAAGAGTATAGTGTGAGGGAAACAGGAAACGTAAGCCCAGATCTGGCTAGCCCATTTCAAAGGAAGGTCTTGAAAAGGCACTTAAAAACTTAGACAAGAAAAACTACTGGTGTAGAGAAAGTAACGACGTAAAATTTTCAAAAGTTTAGTTGAAACAATAAAACACTGGACGAAGCAAGTGCGTTATGGTAGTGAATTTTTATAAAAATATTTTTAAAAGCAAATATGTTTTTTTAAAGAAAGCAGGCACCAAATTTGGTTACCAGTATAATCTGTATAGTAGAAACAATGTGCCATGTCTCATCAAAATAACTTTATTGTTTGAAAATGTACAAAAATTTCCGAAAGTAAACTTAAATTGTTCCCGAAAAAACTGGTTTTCTGGTCAACCTTATAGGTTAATAGCAAATTGAGCTATTCAAATTTGAAGCATTTAATGAAAATTCGCTACCATAACGCACTTGCTGCGTCCCGAATTTCTTTTCTTACAAAGATGTATTATATTTCGATGGAAAATGCAAAAATGAAATAAGATAGGGCGTGTTCGATTAAAAAAAAAAAAGAAAATTTAAATCACCAACGACTTATGGGCCAGCCTGTAATTGTGGAAATATTTTTTAAGATGTAGCTTGAGACACCCTAAAATTAATGTATACAACTTTTTTTCGTAACTTTTATAATAACGGATATATTGTGCTTTAATGATTTTTTACGAAAATTCGACAAAAATGATATACCATTCAACGATAAACTCTATAGTCAACACTGCTACTAAAGCACCAGAGAAAGGGTCTATTTGAAATGAATTTTCTGGGAACATTTTAGTAAAATGAAGGACAATGACGATTGAAACTGAGAGTTCAGGCCTTGTAAAATATTATTCTTGAGACATTTTCCTTCCATAGATCATATTAGTTTCAGGTTCATTGCCTAAATATTACCAATTTTGACATTTTAAATCGCGACTTTGACGTTTTGTGGAAAACCCAAATTTATTTTCTTTAAATGCCTGTAACTTTTTGTCCTTTAACATACAGAGCTAAATTTTGGTAGGTAACGTACCTATAATGACATAAACCCGTGTACCAACTTTCGTTGCCCTGACTTTGTTAATTCTGGAGATATAATTTTTTTTCGAATATAAACTCAAAATTTTCCCGGAAAACCTCGTCAGATTTTCTTGACTAACGAACTTATCCAAGCCATTTACAAAACGAAGGTACGTGCCAAATTTTATCAAAATCAGCCTCTTATTTTTTGAGTTATCGGTGTGATACACATATATATATATATATATATATATATATATATATATATATATATATATATATATATATATATATATATATATATATATATATATATATATATATATAAACATATAAAAATTGAAACTGCCCCGTATATGGGTTCTAGGGGTCCTAGTTCGCGCTCATTTGCAATTTTTTTTTCAAAATTCAAAAGTCGGGATCTCCCCCATTAGTGAATTTTTTCTACGAAAATTCACTAAAAGAAGGATATTTTGAATTGTTTGCGAAATGTTATAAATCAGAAAGACTACCCAATGGGTTTATAAAGAGTTAAAATGGAAACAGTAAACGCGTCAAAATAACCAGCGTAGGAAAATTAGTGCATGTAGTGATGCGGCGAAGATTTTGCTAATTTTAATAAAAAATAGAAAACGAAGTAAGATCGAGAGTTTCTTGGCTAAAGATCAATTCCGATATAGACCTAGAAAAGAAACTCGAGAAGCAACGATACTGATTAAAACAATAAAAGAGAAAAAGCTTGATAAGAAAATATATGTTTGTTGCTTTTGTGGACTTGTAAAGAATATTTGATAATGTGGGTTAAAATAAACAGTTTTATAAAATGAAGGGAGCTAGATTGAATTAGAAGAATAGGCACATTACACCTAATTGATAAAAAGTCAAGGTACAATAATATACCGAGTGATTCATTAGCAATAGGAAATCCGTAAGCTGTAGATACTACACGTCAAATTGTGACCATTGCCGCAAACATGCCTGATCCGAAAGTTGATATTTTCGAAAATAGAGGGCGTTGAAAGTTAAAATTTTAATCGTTTTTGTTATTTTTTTTTAAATATAGATGGAAAAATAGGAAAAATCGCGCAGTCATGTTTTTTATACAACGAATAAGATACGTTTTGCAAATATCGCGTTGCTCATAGAGGTCGCCACGTACAACTAATTTCACCGATATTTACAGTTAATAACTTTTCACTCTGTGTGTCTAACATGAAATTTGATTTACAACCTGAAAGAGCCACCATCTTTCAATGAAATATGCATTCTGGTTTCATTTCGGTATCACGACCCGTTTTCGAGAAAAATCGATATAACGAATATTATGTTTTGATAATGTAAGTAATTAAAATTGAAACAAACAAGGCCTATGCCCAGTTTCACAAAGGCCGCTTAAATATTTAACGGTCGATTAGTTAATCAAGGTTTAGACGACTAATCACAGGCTATGATTTGCGTTTTAGTCAAGGAAGCCAACAATTTTAAAGCTGTGATTGGTTACCTGAAGCCTTGATTAACTAATCGGGCGTTAAATCTTTAGTCGAGCTTTGTAAAACTGGGCATTAGTCTCATAACATAAAATATCATCTTTTCCGCCATAGAAACCGCTACATAATGGCGGATGATGTCAATTGAATTATTTGCTTTAGTTTTGCTTATAGTAATAATTATTTGTGATAATCTTGTGAAAATGCCGCGTCCAAACGAACTTACAGATATGATCTCTGTTTTTGCTCATGAAAATAACAACGACCCTGTTTCAGCTCAAAGATAATCCAAATTATATCCGAACCTAAGATAACCAAATTAAAAACGCTTTAGAACTTTGTACAATCGTCTTCGCGAAACAAGTTCTTTCCACCCCAAATTTAATAACCGCGCTCCAGGAAGTATTTAGGTTGAGCAGGAAGAGGATGTTTTGGCTAAAGCTAACAAATATTCAGGTATAACTACTCGTCTTTTAAGTGCTGCTACAGGCATAACGATTTGGCTCAAGATCTTCCTGCTCGTCTACGTTTTGTCCAGAAAACCAACGATCCTACTTTTTCGTGAAAATCTTATTTAACCACGACGCGACGTTTACTTACTGTGGTGTCTTTAACTGGCAAAACAATCATTTTTGGTACTCCTAGAATCCCAAAGATGTAAAAGTAAGGTACTTCAAAAACGAGTTAAAACAGAATGTTTGATGCGGTGTAATTGGCAATTTTTTTGTTGGGTCTTTTGAACTTCCTTCCAATTTAAATAGCCAATAGTATTAAAATTTTCTTTAATGAAATTTGGCAAAACAGTTTAAAGAAATTCCACTTTATTCAAGAAGAAACATGTGGCTCATGCACGATGCAGCGCCACCGCATTTTTATCGGCCAGTGCGAGCATATTTAGACGCCGTTGATCCAAATCATTGGACTGACCGTGAAAGCATTTTTAATTGGCCATCCAGAAAACTGGGCGTCAATCATCTTGATTTTCAGTGAATTTTCGAAAAAAATATATTAAGGTGGGAGATACTTTAGCAAGTTTGCTAGGTGACCCAAAAGATAAGAATAATACCGCTAAAGTGTCGGGATTTACGAAATAACTTGTATTGAAATAATATCTAAAGAACATTTAGCACAACTAAGAGGCGGTACTATAGATATATCGACGTATTTGCGATAATAATCACCACGTATATATATATATATATATATATATATATATATATATATATATATATATATATATATATATATATATATATATATATTACTTTAAAGTATGGACACATCTGAATATCTCACAAACGAAAAACGATGTAAACAAGATTTTGACACACGTTGCAAGGTTGCCGTAGGTGCGTCAAAACATACAGGATGATCCTGAAAAGCGTAGTGGTTGCAATGATTGATTTTTTAAATGGAACAGCCTGTACATTATATCATTTTATGAATCCTTTCGAATTCTAGAATTACTTTGTTATAAGATGCCCTTTGCCAAAGTTCTATGTTTACGCAGATATGGGCACTTTAATTACTGCATTACATGTATTGATAAAACTAATAGTAACACATATAAATCTTATGCACGGAAAACAACAAACCTTTTCGCACGTATTGTAGGGTTGCCACGGAAATATAAAATACGCGAGGTGGTAATGAAAAGCATAGCTAGTAAGCCTCACACTGTTTATTCTAGTATTACAACTTGAATCCAATTAATAAAGATAATCAACATTTACAGAAATAAAGAAAATTAACCAAACAAATTCGAAAGTAAATGTTCAAAGTGCAAATCTTTTACGATTTGAGAGTATCCATGTCTTTTACAAAATTGTCTAATGAAAGGCAGCACCATCTTGTTGGTACCATATGTCACCAGAAGGTAACATGGGATTGCTTGGATTTGGAAATATGGCTGCTATAACCAGCAGGATATTATTTCTTAACAGGTCTAGTTATCTGTTACCATCTAAATTACTTTCTATATAAAAGAGTCGGCTTATGTGATTATTAATAATCTTCGCCCAAACATTTTTTTTCTGTGGCCACTGCGTGTGTCTTTCCCTCATCCAGCGGGGATTGCGTCTAGACCAAATCCGGCAATTATGTCTACTTAGTTCTCCGTTGAGGCAAAACGTTGCTTCATCAGAAAATACAATTTGTTTTTCAAAATTAACATCAACCTTGTTTTTTCTTCAACTATTTCACAAAACTGTAATCTGCGGGCTGGGTCATCTTCTGTAAGTTCTTGTTTGTAGTGAATTTTATAAGCTTTCATTTTTTCTGACTTCAAAATTCTTCTTACGGACGTCGGAGGAATATTGTTGTCTAGCACCAACTGATTTTAAGGTATTTGAGGATTTTCCTTAACTTGCAGTAGCACATTTAGTTTTGTTTCATCTTCTGTAACAGTTTTCGTCCTGTCAGGTTTAGGACAATATTTAACATTTCCGGTCTCTCCATATCTCTTGATAGTTTTAAAAAGGTTGATCTGTTAATAACGTGTTGAGGATTGAATTCATTAAATATGCTTGTAACTTCTTCATACGTTCTTTCCTTGCCGCCAAAGCCTCGTAAAATTAGGGTGTCTATGCGTTCTGTATCACTAAGATATGTCACTTTATAAAGTGATTGACATTAACTAATTTTGACAGTTCACTAATATTTCTTTACAAAGCAGAGCCAACTTTGTGAGAATAAGTACTTATTATGTGATTGTAGATATCTGCGTAACTATAGAATTTGGGCATAGGGTACCTTTTAACAAAGTTAATCTAGAGTTCTAAACGATTCATAATATCATAAAATATACAGGGTATTCTATTTAAAAAATCAACCATTGCAACCACTACGCTTTTCAGGACTACCCTGTATATTTTGGGTAACCTTGGAAAGACGCTGCTACGGCAACCCTACAATGCCCGTGAAAAGATTTTTATTTGTTGTTTTCCGTGCATAAGATATTTATGTGTTACTATTAGTTTTATCAATACATGTAATGCAATAATTGAAGTGTTGATATCTGCGTAACCATGAAATTTGGCCATAGGGTACCTTATAACAAAGCTAATCTTAGCTGAATTAAGCTGACAGTAGAAAGTCATTTCAGAGCGTTCAAAAATTGTATTGTCACACTTCCTATTGTTGCGCGCGTTATATCTTCTCAACCGTTCTGCATATACAGAAAGCTTCTGTTTTAAGGCGTCCAAACATTCTTGTGCAGTGTGGTTGACTGCGTCTTGTGCTGCGTGTTGCCGAACTTTGCCTATTATTTCCTCTACCCTCTTCTGCAATTTTCTTGTCTGTACTCCCTCAATGTATTGTGTCAGTTGTCCAATTTCTTTTCGAAGTGTTTCCACTCTATTTATCAATATTTTTTCCACGGGGGCACTCTTTGAGGCGAGTCTCTGTGATTGGACCTTCGATCAGAAATATTAATGCCTAAAGTTTTAATTGCTGCAGTTGCTGCAAAGTAAATCAGTGCATGCATGTGCTCCAATGTATTGATCTCTAAAAGGTGCGATGGCAAAATTATTCTGTTCAAAAGTTCCAATATAATTGCCAGCTTTCTAGATGATCTTAGCCTAGGTAATGGTGGCCTCGTAAGAGGCTTTGTTCTTTCATACTCCGCGGCTGCACGACTCGCTTCTGTGGACAATTTGTCGATGAGTTTCTCATTTTCTTGCGTACCCTCGATGCGTTCTTCTTGCTCAGTGTGTACAGGTTGAAGATTACCACCCTCAAACAGGATCTAGTATTTTCCGTAACAGCGATGTTAGTAATTTCATTCTCAACTTTCTGTCTGATGGTATTCAGTCTCGTTTGTAGAATAAGGCTATTCCTAAGTATGACACGATACTGGTCCGCTACTCTCTGTTGAGTCAACTGTCTGTGTGGGTACATTCTAAGAAATTCGGTGTAGAGTTGTTGCCTTATATCCGGTCGTCTGTTGTCCGAGTTGTGTTACCTTGTAGTAAATGCGCATGATGCGCATTCATATCCATAGTGCATTTCATGCACTATGGATGGTAATCTCATCTGGGTGAGCGCTGGCTGATTTTCCAGCACAGCATCCTCAGAGGGTGGAGCTCTTAGTCTTACTAGACCCCCTGCTGTTGATTTTGGGCTGTAATTTCTTGCATGACAGGGCCCGCCTCATCAGCACCCCGCCACCGACGTCCCCCATGCTGTCATGTCCAAATCCGGCACCAGACGTGCCCTGGCGAGCCTCAGGCAGCGGCACTTTTCCGAGGCTTTGGTTTTGCTCCGTTTTCATGGGTGTGACACCAATTAACCCTGGTGGCCCAGTTAGGGATGAAGAAAGGAGTAAGGTAATATGGTTAAGGAAAAAGAGGCTAAATAGGACAGTTGACAGCTGGCGTCGCTGGCTGTATCGTCTACGTGGTTACGAGTAGCGGTGCGCACACTGCTGGAAACATTACACTTACCGGCCAGACAGACCTGTCACCCTAGACAGCGGCCCTTACAGGGTGCTACAGTCTGGGCCAGACGGACGCTGGTTTTCTAACGTGGTTGTTACTCTACCCACTCCTCCTTTCTCACTTGGGACCGGCGATGGCGGAGTTTCATTATTATTATTATTATTATTATTATTATTATTATTATTATTATTATTATTATTATTATTATTATTATTATTATTATTATTATTATTATTATTATTATTATTATTATTATTATTATTATTATTATTATTATTATTATTATTATTATTAATATTATTATCGACTTTAGCCTGGAGGGCTTTCACACTCCCTCACCGGGGAACATTCACTCATCCCAGGTATCTCAGATACCAAAAGGACTGGGCTCAGATGGAACCCTTTCCAAGTTATCGGGCCCTGGACGACAATGCGACACATCCTCATTTCCCAGGAATATCCGCACGGTGTGGGCCGCCTTCTGCATAACCTTATAAAGATGCTCTCCAAGACCCCGTATCTTAACGTTCTCTCGAAGATTCTTAGAAACCACACCAGTTGACGACATGACTATTGGAATCACTCGGACACTATCCGCCCTCCACTGTCTCTTTACTTGTATCTCGAGGTCTCTGTAGTTAATGATGTGTTCATTGTACTTTATCTCTAGATTATTGATATTTGGAATGGCCACGTCAATCAGCGTTACTTGGTTGCAGGACCTATCCACTATTATTATATCTGGACTGTTGTGTGCAACTCGTTGATCTGTGAGCACGGTACGATCCCAGTACAACCTGTATCCTGAGTTCTCTCGAACATGATCAGGAGTGTATCTATAGTAGGGCACCTTACTAAGAATTAAAAGTCCCAGTTTTAGAGTCAGTTCTTGATGAAGTATTTTGGCAATACTTTATACTCCGTATAAATAGTCTCTGTTGATTGACACACATTTGTAATTTTGGACCGAATTATCTCCAATTATTATTATTATTATTATTATTATTATTATTATTATTATTATTATTATTATTATTATTATTATTATTATTATTATTATTATTATTATTATTATTATTATTATTATTATTATTATTATTATTATTATTATTATTATTATTATTATTATTATTATTATTGTTGTTGTTGTTGTTGCTGTTGTTGTTATTGTTATTTAAATCGGCTTCCTTTCTAAATCAATAATTCCAAAATAGGGTGTAGATCGTCGTACATATTTCAAATAGATTATAAGGGTAATTTTTAACATCGACGATACAGAATTTAAAAGCAAATTGGAAAACCCCCTTTGTAATTAGACGCTTTAAAAAATTCACTGCAATAATAAAAGGGATTACACAAAAAGGGCTTGTTAAAGCTAAGTCAAACATAATTAAAATTTGCAAGGAAGCGTCCTCCAGACGTATCCCGTTTTTACATTAAGCTTTAGCTTTCTTCATAAGTTTTTCTATACTATAGGATATAAAGTTTCTGGGGATAACGACTAAGGATTCTCAAACTTTCTTATCAGTTGCTAGGTGGATTTGCGAAGTTCTCACTTTCTCCGGGGTAAGTAGAGCTAGTGACGTGGCTTTCGCACTTAGCTTTCAAATCCTACTTTCACTTTCACTCAATGAAATAAAACACTGTCAGAGATAGTCAGAACCGGTGGATACATTGACTGTTAAATGTGGGCGAACATTTGGCATTTCTCTTGTAGTCTTTACAAGGTTAGGCTGTTATCTGTTATCTTTTGATGTTACATTAAGCATTAGCTGCAAAAGAATGGGAGTTCTTAGTGTAGAAAGGAACGAAAATGGCGTGGGTAATATATTATGAATATTGCATAAATGTTATTTTATCAAAAGGAATGTAATAGGTTGTATTATATGTTGTATGAAGAAAGTAGAACACAACATTATCCAAACTGTTAATGGGGCCATTATGGTGAAAGATCGAAAATACTAATTTTTTGCTGTTTATAATGCAACTCTTTATAATAAATACGCGATCTCTTGAATCCGTTCATCCGTATTTTTAGCGAATTTGTTATAAAACTGAAAATTTACTAATGAGGATATATATATATATATATATATATATATATATATATATATATATATATATATATATATATATATATATATATATATATATACATCGTACCGATAATTCAAAAAATAATGGGCAGATTTTGATGCAATTTGGTACATACCTTCCTTTTACACGTGGCTTGGACAGGTACGTTACCCAGGAAAATCGGGCCAGTTTTCCGGGAAAATTTTGAGTTTTCTTTCGGAAAATGTTTGTATCTCCAAAAATAAGAGACCTATGACAACCAAATTTGGTATCTACGTTTCTAACATCAAGTTATCCCGCATTCCGAAATTCAGATCTGTAAGTTAAAAAAAAAAAGTTATAGGCATTTAAAAACAAAATTGGGTGATCAGAGGAGAGCACAAGAACAAAATCTTTTGTGTGATCAACAAAACCAATTGATCATTTTATGCAACGATTTTCTTGACGCAAAAAAGTCAAGAAGTAGCAGAAAAAATATTTTGAAAATTTTATAGTTTTTCTTCTTAAAGCGTCAAAGTCGCGATTTGAAAGGTCAAAATTTGCAATTATCAGACAAAGAATCTGAAACAAATATGAATTATGTAGAAAACGTTTCAATAAATGAGTTTTACAAAGTTTCAGCTTCAACCATCATTGTCCTTCATTTTAATAAAATATTTTCGGAAAATCGATGTCAAATGGACCCCCTTTCTGGTGCTTTGCCAGTAGTTTCAGCTATGGAGTTTATGGTTTAATAGGCCATATTTTAGCAAATTTTCGTAGAAAAAATTCGTTATTGAGAAGACAAAACAGACAAAAACTGAAACTGACCCAGTGTATGAGTTTTAGGGGTTCTAGCTGGCGCTCATTTAAAGAAATCTTTTAAAATTCATAAGTCGCGACTTATGAATTTTAAAACATTTATTTAAATGAGCGCGAGCTAGAACCCCTAAAACCCATACACTGGGTCAGTTTCAGTTTTTGTCTGTTTTGTCACACATATACAGTGAGACGCATTTCTACGGTAAAGCTCAATATATCTGTTATTATACAAGATATGAGAAAAAATTATATGCGTTAATTATAGGGTATCTCGAGTTACATATTGTAAACTTATTTCAACAATCACAGGCTGGCCCATAAGTTGTTGGTGATACACACTTTCTTTTTTAAGTAGAACACCTATTATATTCTTCCATTTCTGTATTTTCCGTCGAAATATAATGCCTGTTTGTAAGGTAAAAAAAATGATATCGGATATCGTTTTTGAGTTATTTTAATTGTTTTGCAAATTTTCACGTTTTTGGCATATATCACAAATTGTGATACGGCGTTTTTACCAATAGATAGCGGAGCACCTCTCAGAGAGCCTTTTTCTTGCATTAGTCATCGAAAAAATCAATCTACCGTATACAGGTACTTTCAAATAGTGGATGAATTTGAAAAGTTTTTGCAGAAATGTTTTTAGTGTTTCCGTAGTAATTATTTCTTGTAAGATTTTCGTGATAGGTTGGTAATAAATAATAAATGTTTCGTAAATTATTGTACAAAAAATTTTGCCGAATTTTTATGAAAAATATAATTTAGTGTAACATTACTGAAGGCACTAACTGTAAAAAGAATGGTGATTTTTTGTAAAAGAAATTTTTGCGAATGTTCATAAAATTTTTTTTTAACGTTAGGTCCTAAAGCTGTTCGTCAATAATTATATTTTGTCAGATGCGTAAATGGTTTGAAGAGGTTCGTTGGTCAGGAAAATCGGACCAGTTTTTTCTGGAACTTTTAAAGTTTATTTTTGGAAAATGTTTGTTCCTTTTGAAACGACAAAGCTATTTTAATGAAATATGGTACATTGTTATATAGGTTATACTGCCAACCAAATGTCCTTCTTTTGAAAAAAGATACATTTGCCAATAAAAACATTTTTACGAAAATTCGCCACCATAACGCACTTGCTGCGTCCAGACGTTTATAAAAATTACTTAATCTTTCAAGAAACAGATCAGCATGAAAGCTAATCTAATTATTTTTAAGTACACTTGGATAACACAAATCACCACACATCTTTTCAGGACCTGACGATAGAGCCTCAGCGGTTAAGTGATAAGAACGTGTGCCTCTAACCCGAAGGGTACTGGGTTGAATACCAGGATTCTCCTTTCACTCTTTCAGTACATAGTGTCACATTAACTTCAACCGAGGTTGTGGCATTGAATTTGAGCAGATTGAATGTCTGCATATTCCGCTCTTCGGAGGGGGCGTGAGGCCGTCAGTCCCGTGTACATGCGGTATGGGAACGTTTAAGATCCCTACCCTCCTTACAGAAAGGCAGGGGTTCAGCAAATTTTCCAGGATAGTGAATTGAAACTGCTCCCTGTCGTCGGTGGTTGGCCATTGTCAAGGAACTAGACCGACGTTAAAGAAACAAAAAACAAACAACAACAAAGACCTGACGATTGTTTCACTAACAAAGGTCGCGTCCCACTGAGCAAGGTAATATTGCATTAACATTGCAGAATCTTTTCCAAAGCAAGTGTAAGTTTGATAGATTACTTGCAGAAAGCCCCCTGCAAGTTTGTTGCAAATGGCAAATCTTCCCCACAGTGACTTTACAAATGCAAGTATTTCTTTTGTAACCTTACTGCATGTTTACTGTAGTGAGCTGTTACAAACTTTCTTTATACTTACACATGTTACCTTACAGCAAGCTTCAATTTTAAAAAGGGCCTAGCAAACTTGTAAAATTTAAACTTACATTTGCAACTTATCTGCAATTGTATTATACATACAGTGCAAATTTGTAACTTGGGATAATTCCAATTAACCTACTTCAGCTTTTTTTTCAAAAATGCTCGGAGTCTAACAATATTCGCAGTTACAATCTTTTCAAAAATGTATTATACAATTTGTGTCAAATGTCATTGATAATTTTTGTAAAGACAAACTTAGCTTTTTGTTGACTATTTTTAAAGTACACATTAAGCGATACAAAACCACCAAATTTCTAATTTTAATTATAAATCTTGAGTTGAAAGCAAGAAAAAAAATTGTGTAGTTATCAATGAATAAAAATTTTAAATATGGTGGTTTCCTATAACTTCACATGTAAGAACTTTAAAAATAGTCAACCAAAACGTAGGGTTGATTTAAAGAAATTATCGATGAAGTCATTTATCAAATATGGTACATACTGTATAGATTTTTAAAAGACTGCAACTTGAAATACTAACCAATGTGTCCGAGCATTTTTGAAAAAAAGATACTGTGTTTGGTTAACTAAATTTATTTCAAGTTACAAACTAATACTGAATATATGTAGAGGTGTATTTATACATAATATATATTTCTTGTAAAACTGTAAAAAACGACTTAAGACAATGTTAATTAGAATAAAATCTTTATTACATAAAAAAATTAAAGACAACACATTTCATTTCTGCTGATAGATAGATATATACACTTTATTGATCATCAAATGTACATGGTAAGTCACTGTCTTTATAAGTACCGACTATAGTTACTAGATAGAAATAGTTAAGACATAGCGAGCGTGTCCATGTTTAGCCTAAAATGCAGTTCTAGTCAAAATTCAGCAACAAAATAGATAACTTGAACTCGTGATATCATTATTAATTGACCGCTTTCAAAAATTCTTTTTTTTAAATGAATACCAATTAATTGTTTTTAATATTGTTTTACTAAATAACTCTTAGTCGTCTACGAAAACGTGTGAAAGACCAATAACAAAAACGAAGTAGCATTACTTATTTTGAGAGGCGATAATTTTTTTCGCTTCTAAAATATGTGGTAACATATGTGACAAAATAAAGTCAACATATTAAATACTATTGTGAAAAAAGAAATACCTAAAATGGTGCGTTCAATTTGATTTTAGGGAAAATTTAATTAAGCAAACGTAAGAATAAGCAATGGATAAATCAAGCACAGGGAAATGAATACAACTTAAATGCAAAAATAGCTTAAATATGTCTCTGAAAGTGTTCACGCATATGTCTTATCTATCCCTATCGACCAAGTATAGTACCGTCAATGCCTGTGTACATTCAGAAACATTGAGTTAAAGTAAAGCAAAATTATGACTACAATGAATTGCGTATATATAAGAAAAGTCTGTGACTTGCCTTCCAAAGCTTTTGCCTAACGCACTTACACACACAGACACACACTACAAAGAATTAATACAAGTAGCATGTAACACTATACACATTAGTTTAGAGCACTAATAAATTCGTTCACCTTGGTTTTTGTTTAATAACATCCACTAGTGCCTACTGTAATCTTGTTAGTGGGAGCATCTTAATAACATTAGGTAGAAAACTGACGAATTTGATTCCCAAGTAATCAAACATCGGCTTTGTTTTCTCCTTTTTGTGGAACTGCATTTTTAATTCATGCCTGCACCTGGTATTGATGTTGCAAGCTTCATCATTCACTGGATATTTTGAATACATATACTGAAGAGGAATATAGCTCGAAGGGTACCTAAGCATCCCATTGGGCTCGAACACATCAGGGCAGCTTTTTCTTGGACCTACGGACACAATGTCCTTATTTCTCTTTTTTTGCATGATAAACACATATTCCGCTGCTGACGAGTTAACCCATATGAATGTTCCATATGATGGGTACTGTACTGTTCCTTATGATGTCGATTGCTCTGGATAAGCTCATTCTTCCATAGGTCAATCATATTTAACGTTTTAAAATGAATTGGTCTGACCAGGTAAGACATCTTCAGGCTGCTTCTAAAGACATAACAAAATTCGTATTTAGCAATTAGGTCTTCTTTTTAGTTGAGTATATTTCATAAAAAGAAACAAAAATATAAATGCAGCTATTTAAAAATAATTCACCAATAGCGATATACTAAAATTTAATTATGCTATAGAAGTGACTAATTTTATTGAATTCACACATGTATTTAGTATATAGCTGTTTTAGGGATTCTTACCTGAAATGTTTGTCGATATACTCCATGTTTCATTATCAACACTCCAGACAACGATTTATTTAATTACCCAAAATTCAAACAATTCAGGCTGCAATAAGATTGTTCAATCTTTAAAACTTCCAGAAAAATAAATAGGCATAGATCCAATAACAGCTTATGATATCATAAATATAAACAACAATCCGCCATTAATCATTATTGCTGGGCGCCGGGCGCATTTTCAGAGTCAGTTCGCAGTTGGCGTTGGTGTTGCTATTGGACGACGATGACATACGATCGAACATACACGAACATCTAAACGGAGGGAATTTAAATAAATGTTTACGAATTAAAACAAACTTTCAGAAACATTACAATTGTAACTTTACGTGAGTTTACAAATGGAGAAAGACAACAAGCCGGCAAAGGAGATATTGAAAGTTATGTTAAATTTTCATTTGTAAGTTTACATTGGTTTTTTGGCTGCAAACATTTAAAAATGTTGCAAACTTAACTTGCTTAATGGTAAATTATCTAACGTTGCGGTAAGCATTTGTAGGTTACCATGCTTAGTGGGGTCATCAGACGATAAAAAATTCGAAACTACATACTACTGCACATTATATTTATACTACGTGTTAGGTACAAACCCGACAACCTAGAGAGGGGGAATCACAGACAAACTTTCTAAGTCTATCTTTTAATTGCCGGATGACCTTTGTGAATTCCTGTTATAACTCTACCTACCAAGTTTCGCAATATCTTTTACATTAACATTTTAAACCGCGAACTATTGGTCAGCGGCGGAGCACGGTTTAATTAATAGTTTTCTGTTCACACAGATTTGTGAAAACATAACTTGTGTTGATTTGGGTTTTCCAAGTATATTTATCAGTGTTTAAATATTTGGGTGCATGAATCACAGACAATACCGATCAAAGAAACGAGACAAAAGCCGCTTTGCAATTGCCAGAACAGTATTGAACAAAGTGAGAAAGATATTATTCTGCAACCGAGACATCCGTATGCTGAGATGCTACGTTTTCTACACTCCCCTTCATGTAGTGGAAGCTTGCACACTGAAGAGCAAAAACATTAGAAACATAATAGCTTTTGAAATGTCAAGCTACCGGCGAATTTTCAAAATCTTATGGTAGATGATGTGACGAGTGCAAGCGTACTGCAAATACTAAACAACCAACAAGAGCTACTAAAAACTATCAAAAAAAGAAAGCTGGAGAACTTAAGCCATATCATGAGAGACGCGAAGTATGCGTTACTTAGAAATATCATGCAGGGAAAAATGAAAAGTAAAAGCAGTATAGGAAGAAGAAAAACGTCGTAGCGAATGATACTAATACAGCTCACTTGAACTTTTTAGACGTGCCAAAATAATATGATATTGGCTATGATGATTTCCAATCTCCGAGGAACGGAACGAGAAGAAGAACAAGGTCCAGTGGTAAGGAAGGGTACCTCTGAGCCAAGCGATACCTAGTTCAATTCCCATGGTTTCGCTTTAACTGTTTCAGTATATACTGTACAGTTAACACCAACCGAGGTTGTGGCATTGTATTTATTGGAGTAAGTTGAATGTGTGCAATGTTGGGCACGTTAAAGATCCCTACCCTCCTTACAGAAAGACAGGTGTTCGGCAAATTTTCCAGGATAGTGAGGTGAAACTGCTCCCTAGCTTCGGTGATTGGCCATAATTGCCAAAATAGACCGACTTTATAGAAAACAAAACTTTCATAAAATGTTTTTGTGTACAGTGTGTCTCAGATTAGACGTTTAGCATCTTGGTTATCGCAAAAACCATTAGAAAACTAAGAGAGAAAGTTGAGGCAATTTAAATAAGATAACTACACTTAAAAAACACAATTCACCACAACACACTTTGTAGACCTGGCAATCGTTTCGCTATCAAAGTCAGCGTCATCAAGGAAGTGAATAAAAAGCAGGATTAGTATTTGTAAGCCAGTTGACAAGAAGTCGTTAAGAGCGCGCCCACCAAAGGTATATAGGCAAATCCCCACTATTTAATCGAGAGTCCTTGTAATTAAAATTAGATTATCGGCTTTTAAAATGTCCGCTTGTCGTAGTTAGGTATTTTTTATAAGAAAAAAACACTGAATATGAAGATAGCAACTCGAATAATAAGGTACATAGCACTCGACCTGTTAAGTTGAGCATTCATTTATTTGCAAACATTTACACGCTTTTTGAAATCAGCATTATGTTGCTCTTGATGTAGATCCATATTATAAGCGTGATACTTTTATTTTTTAGTGGTTCGATTTTCACTTAACTTTAACGTTTCATATAATATTGCTATCTGACCACTGCTAAGTTGCGGGTTTTCTTCAATATGCTTGCAAATTTCAGGCAAAAATTTGAACAAAATATTTTTTCATACAATTTTATGGAAGTTGGTGGTGCTCAATTTAAAAAAAAAATTCGGATTAAAGTTTAATTCGTTGGTATGTTGGTTTGCTGGCTTAATGGTATAATTGGTCCTAATTATTTTCAACATTTACTTTAATACTATGCTGAGTTTTTAATTGAAACGATTAATTTTTTTTTATTTCTTGTGAAATTCATTAGTGATACTTCAAAACTTCCATATTATCTGAACGAATTAATCAAATTTTAACAACAAAAAAGCAGTGTACAGGGAGTCAAAAGTTCTTACCACTTGAAAAAAATTGAGGGATGACACACCCGCTTAGAAGGGTAAAGTTTGGGCTATACTTTTTGCGCCAAAAGTTTTCACCCTTGCAAGCAAACTTGTCGTGTTTCAGGTTTTTGTCGACAAAATTTTTTCTTTCCTGGCAGCTGCGATTGCCAGCTCGTTTTCAATGTTTTACCCTATATATATATATATATATATATATATATATATATATATATATATATATATATATATATATATATATATATATATATATATATATATAGTACCGATAACTCAAATAATTGGCTGATCTTGTTGAAATTTGATAGGTACATTTCTTTTGTAAGTGGCTCCGACAAGTTCATAGCTAAGAAAATTCGATCAGTTTTTCCGGGAAAATTTTTGCATCTCCGAAAATAACAAAGCTATGTTAACAAAATTCGTTATGCTGGTTTATATTATCGAAAGCATATTGTATCCAAAAGTTAGACCTCTAAGTTAAAAAAAAGTTACATGCATTTAAATTTTAAGAAAAATTGGTACCACTGATGACTGCAGAAACCCACAAAACCAAGATATTTTGTGTAGATGGCAAAATATATTGTATTATACTAACAAGGAGTAAGCTTTTGACGCAGTAAGGTCAAGAAATGCCAGAAACAATACTTTGTAGTTTTTCTCCTGAAAACGTCAAACTCACGATTTGAAACCTCAAAATTTTCTATTTAAAGACAAAGAAACTGAAACGAATACGGGTTACGTAGTAGAAAGATCGTATGAAACGTGTTTAACAGAGGCCTAAGTTTCAGCTTCAACCAACTTTATTTTACCAAAATATTTCCAGAAAATTTATGTCAAGTAGACCCGTTCTCTGATACTTTGGCAGTAGTTTCATTTGTAGAGTTTGTGGTATGTTATCTATAATTTTAGCGAATTTCCGTGGAGAAAATTTTGTCGCCATAGCTTTGTTATTTTCGGAGATTTTCCAATTTTCCTGAATAACGAACTTTTCGAAGCCACTTATAAAAGGAAGGTACTTACCAAATTTTAACAAGATCGACCCATTATTATGAACACAAAGCTCCTTACTTAGCGTTAAAGACGAAACTGATTTAAAAAACAAATGGTGCCATGAACATACACACTATGTCATCTTCTTTGCAAAATTTTACTAAAACATGTCCAGGAAATTCATTTTAAATAGACGGTTTCTCTGACGCTTTGGCAGTATTTTCAGTTGTAGTTTGTTAGTCTATGATTTTTACCGAATTCGTAGAAAAATTCGTTATTTAGAAGACCGCGACTTTAAAATTTTGACAAGATTCCTTGATATAATACAACTTACTCCTATACGAAGTTGCACCCCTGACAAATTAGAGGCATTCAAAGTAGGGTTTCACATTTAGAAAAAAATCATTATTGGCGTCGTACTTTAACTTAGAAAAATCAACTTTGGTACACATTCTGAGTATACCAAGAGCATTAATCGGTGGTAAGTAGAGTTTAATTGAGGCATTTGAAAGGATTGAATAGGTTAAACCCCACTTTAAACGCCTATGACTTCGCAGTGGTGCAACTTACTATAGGGACAAGTTGCGTTAAATCACCATATTTTAGGTTTTCCTAATACATGCCCTTGCTGTATGTCGGTTCTTGTGCAAAATACCCTGTATATTCTAAAAAAACAATGTTCCCATGGGGATATGTATGGACATTGTGAAAAAATTCATTAAATTGTGCGTGGGACATTTTCCGAACATATTGGGAGCTCCCAAGAATATTATGAATAATATTCTGAGAACCTTATTAATATGACAGAATCTGTCCAATTGTCATGTTCATAAAATGTTCCATGAATATATTTGTATTCTGTGAGAATATTCTGGGGAGGTTTCAATATTTTTCCGAAACATTCCTGGTATATTCTCAGAAATTGTCTGTTTTGTCTGGGTTAGCTTCTATGATACAGGCTATGCTATCTACTGAAATTTGATGTCTCTTAAAATCTAACATATTTAGCATGTAACACTTGTATAAAAAATCGCTACCACAACGGACTGGCTGCGTTCAGACTTTTTAACAATATTTTTGGAACAAGGCCCGTAGTCTACTATATATTTAATGTGGTATACTAAAGTTTGCATTATCCTTCATTTTAATAATATTATGGCTGAAACACCAGCTCTGAAATACGGGTAAGTAAAATTTAATCATGAAACGAAATATTAATAAGTGGCGCTTATGTTGTATATACAAGAGAAATAAGTCTGGTTTAATTTAGGGGATAACTTAAAGAAAGCAACGCGTCAATCTGCGGCAGATTATACACAATTTATTAAACTAGCTTATCTCGCTTTATGGAGCACATTCTACGCTCAGGGAACAAAGTTTACACTCCAAAGTATCACAATACCAGAAGAATGCTAAAATGCTAGAATGTCAGCACATTTTCCTGCAAGCCTATCTTTATTATTTTACAGGAGTGTATTTACCTAAGAATGAAAGTGAAACCGGTAGTCTTTAGTATTCAAATTAGTATTATGTCGCTATGAAATTATGCCAGAATGTTTTTCTCCAATTTAAACTTTTTCTAAATGAAAATTCGCTAAAAGGAAGGTCACGGTGAAAATATTTTGAAAAAATTGTGGGATTCAATCAATTTTTAAAATACACTATATTTGCAGCTTGATAAACGGCCCCAAATGCAGTTTTAGCGTAGCATAGATATATAATGCTGTGGTTTTAGACTGAAAGTGTTGCATAAAATAGTAAAAATGTAAACAAAATCAAGTCAAGTCTATAAAAATGATCCTAAAGTAATTTATTTTATCTTTAAACTTAAACATAAGACATCATATAAGACGGAAACAATCGTGGAACGTGTTTTAATGGCAATTCTACAAATTCTGTAATTAATTGTTACATATACTTTTAATATACTACCCTGGCCATGAAGCTTATGTCAAGTATCATGTAAACAAAACGTTAGTTGACTTATGATGAGATAGCTCAGTGCTGGTCTTCTGCGCAGAAGGTTGCATGATCGAATCCAGCTCGATGACTCAATTTTTTGTTATTTGATTTTGACATTTGGATAAACAATAGTGCACAGATTTCGCACGTTTTGAACACGATCTAATTTTTGCTTAAAACGCATGAATAACTTTGTCACGTTTGAGTTTGAGATTGTAAATTTTAGCAGACATTTTGTGATTATTGATATTGAAAAAACCGGTTTGGTTAGGTTAACTGAAACGAAATAATTCCGGCGATTAACAAGGAAAAATAAATGCCACGTTTATAATTTGGCAGATACTTTACTTTTGTAAATATGAATTAAGTTTTCTTCTGAAAATCTCTTGTATAATTTTATTGACATTTGTAAAACAAGTTTCTTGTAAAGAGACTTACACTATCTACAGGTATAGCAAAATTTAATTATTTAGCTTCATAGAAAAATGAGTTTTGGGCATTTTTCTCAAAAGGAGTTATAGCACAAGATTTTTTGATAAGAGACAGATATCCATGGTAACACTTTCGAAATAATTCTTCAAATGTGCGCGTAGTAAGACTTCTAAAATCGATCTTCAAGATCAGTGTAAGTTTAAAGTATTAACTTTACTATTATGCGGTATAATTACAGTGTACAATTATTATGAAAATTCGATACTATAACACACTTCCTGCGTCCCGTAATTTTTTCTTATTAGCTTTTAGCGAGATAAATAAAAATAGTCTAAATGCAGCAAATGAGTTATAGTAGCAATCTTTGTGAGAATGGGTTCCACAAAAATAATGTTTAGTTAAATAATTGAATAGGTCAGAATAAAAGCCAGAACCCAGATGAAGTGAGAAAAATAAAAAATAAAACTACTAAATTCAGTCACTTTTGTTTTTGTATCTCCTCTATTTTCCAGTTTTAGTATATGAGAGTTATATGTTTTTAGATCCCACGCGCAAAGAAAAAACGAAGTGGGTAGTTTTCGAACAGTGCCAAAGTAGTGTATATATATATATATATATATATATATATATATATATATATATATATATATATATATATATATATATATATATATATATATGTATATATATATATCCATACAAAAAGCGTTAGTACTGGCCTGTAACCAAAATATGAGTAGCTTTGTTGTTTTGACCGATTCCCTTTCACTGTTAAGAACTCTATCGAATCTTCAAAATGATATATATCGGTCTAGGGTAATATGTAATATTGCTTATCAATTAGAGGTCTTGGAACAACAGCACAAAAGAGTTACTTTCATATGGGTAACAGGGCACTCAAACCTTGAGGGTAATGAAAAGGCCGACTATTTTACTAAAAAAGCAACGATAACAGGTTGTAAACATGACCTTTACAGAAACAGAGATCTACTTCCGCAAGAAAAACATGTGTGTAATATAAGGTGGCAGGATCATTGGAATAAGTTGAAAAGTCGCTGTAACAAGCACTTCAGTAGTATCAATAAAGAATAAAATAACATATCAATAAAGAATAAAATTCCGCGTCGAATGGTGTAAAAATATTATGGTCATTCGATTTGAAATAAGAAAGTTATTGGCATTTAAAATGGCAAAATTAAACATAAATACCAGACACCCTCTATATAGAATCCTATTAGACTGTAACCAAAATATGAGTAGCTTTGTTGTTTTGACCGATTCCCTTTTACTGTTAAGAACCCTTTCGAATCTTCAAAATGTTATATATCGGTCCAGGGTAATATGTGATATTGCTTATCAATTGGAAATCTTGGAACAACAGCACAGAAGAGTTACTTTCATATGGGTAAAAGGGCACACAAAGCTTGAGGGTAATGAAAAGGTCGACTATTTTGCTAAAAAAGCAACGACAACAGGTTATAAATGTGACTTTTACAGTAACAGAGATCTACTTCCGCAAGTAAAACATGTGTGTAATATAAGATGGCAGGATCATCGGAATAAGTTGAAAAGTAGCTGAAGCACTTCAGTAGTATCATCCCTAATCTAAGAAAACAGCCCGTTTACAAAGAACTGTTGCTTCCTAGGTACTTGTCTACGACACTCAACAGAATTATCATAGGCCATGGTGCTTTTGAGTCTCATTTGTACAAAATAAAAGTTGAAGACAATCCATTTTGCTCAAGCGACAATACCAGCCCAGCTGATTTAAATCATTTGATTTTTTCCTCTATTATGCATCATGAACAAAGAAAAATATTATTTTGTAATTTGATAGAATACAATGTTTTCTTTCCACTTGATGTGACATCACTTATGTATGAAGCTGTTTGTAATAAAAGTGTCATGGTAGCTTTCATGTGTTTTGTTAACGACTCTAAGTTAGCTAGGTTTATCTAGGTCTTAGTAAAAAGATGATATTCTCAAAATTGGACTGTTCCAGTGGCAATATACTATATAGTCTTAAGGGATACTAAATAAACTTAGCAGATTAATGTATAGTCGGAGAGATAAAAGTAAGATCCTTTGTGTCTT
The DNA here is from genome assembly GCA_964006375.1 of Tillus elongatus. Lineage (NCBI taxonomy): Eukaryota > Metazoa > Arthropoda > Insecta > Coleoptera > Cleridae > Tillus > Tillus elongatus. The sequence goes on along the minus strand of OZ023266.1, from coordinate 135,165,400 downwards.
TCCTTGTGTTAACCTCTTTTGACCGCAGCCTCCCCAGTATGTTAAAAAGTCACCATGACAGGCTCCATTGGTGTGAAAAGTGTCCCAATGTTTCTCCTGCAACAACCTGTAGCGTAGATGTGTGCATGCATATGTATGTGTGTGTATGTGCACATGAAGAAATAATTTGAATTTTCTGTCCTGCATGTAGTGTTAAGTACTGGACGTATAAAGCCTATTGAAGTGAGTGCATATACATGAGTGTTATGCGCTCGCGTATGTGTGTGAGTGGATATGTATGTCAGGTTTAATATATATATATATATATATATATATATATACATACATACATATATATATATATATATATATATATATATATATATATATATATATATATATATATATATATATATATATATATATATATATATATATATATATATATATGGGGTTAGGTCACTTGTATTTTCAAATAACAAAGTATGCCCTGGAAATTCCTTATTTATTTTATAGAATAAAATAACATATTCTCATTCGACATCACAAAAGTATGGTATGAAAAGTGACTTTTTATATTATGAAAGTAATATGAAAAAATTATTCACAAGCGGAATTATCACCATCGCTCGAGGCTAGATTTCCAAAGATTTAAAATTATTATAGTATTTCTTCTTATCTTCATCTAGGAATCAGCACAAACTTTTTTAACTCTGGCTGGCTGGACGACTTGTAGAGTTGATGTAACCGCCACATTTGGCTCTAACAATAAGAAGGTTTATTTGCATTGGACAGATATGTCTTCACATAACAACATTTGATTTTTGTGAAGTGCAGAAAATTTGAAACCCATATACTTGGTAACTTGTTACTTTCGGTTTCTGACTGGTCTTCGTAAATATTGTTGCTTGATGATCCTTGAAGTTGAAAAAGTTCGAATCCAAGTTTCTTAACATTAAGTCTTTTGGAAATCGAATCTTGCCATTCTTGAACTTTTTCGAAGTAGCCCATATCCTGGACTTGGACCTATCTTACATTACAACACTTTCATCGACGCCTGTATAATACTTAGGATACATAGCAAAATTGGGTGCTTCATTGCGTGCACTATATTAAGGAACGTATAGTCTTAGATTCTGAGCAACAAAGGGTATATCTAAATAAATAGTGCTGCAAATTAAATCATCACTTTCACATAGCTGTGATAATCTACTCTCCTCACAAAAACATTATCATTAAATGAATTCAGGGTCCATGTCTTGATCACAAAAACATATTCGTATTCATGTACCCATAAACTTATGAAACGTTAGATTACTCAAGGTTTAATGAAAAAATGCAAATTTTTACCAAATCACCTCCATTTATCCTCTACCCCAAATTTGAAGATTATATTACAATTCGTTTGAAAGTTATTACGCCTACTAACAGACAGGCGTACAAGCCGACAGACCAACCGACTGACAGATTGACAGACAAAAACCTTTCGTTCCAGAATCAAGTTTTCTATATGTTTTGAGACTTTTTACGTCGTTTTAGCAACAACAAAAAATCGAAATTTCTATCACCGATATTCCACCTCGACACATTCAACACCTTATTTAATTTCAGCACAAAATACCAGGTGTTTTATGAAATTGAAAGCTTTTTAATAAACAAACCTTCTTAAAACGTTGTTTTACTCCAGTTATTAATTTTCACTAAATCACCCCCCCCCCCCATTCATCCCCTACCCCCTACAGCAATTTTACCCAAAAACAGTCCGAAGCGTTCGTTTGTTGGTTGCTAACAGTATACCAAATTTGAAGACGATATCTCAATTCGTTCTAAAGTTATCGTGACTACAAGCAGACAGATATAGAGACCGACAGCCGACAGACAAAAAAATAATATCGTTGCTATATCACGTTTTCTGTATCTTTTGAAACTTTTGACGACGTTTAAGTGGAAAAAAGTTTTGGAATTTTTGTCGCTGATGCCATACTTCCACACTCCACACGTTGTGACGATGTGGAAGTAAAACTAATCTGTGGTTTTTAAAATTGCACCTCTTAGTAGAGAATCAAAAGAGCTTTACAAAGAAATTGCTAGTCGACCTACCTTTCTTATTTAAATTAAGAGGATGAAAATCACTCTCGCTGAGGCTTAGTGCTACAAATTCTGTTAGAGTTTAATTTTCTTGGAATTAAAAAATGACAGCTTTATGGCTAGTTCAACTTTGTTGGTGAATCAGACATGAAAACTTGATGTTATTATTAACGATACTTACTTTCACTTCGTAATTATCTATTTTATAATAAATTGGTCTTTTCTTGTAATAAAATGAATTTTTCTTTCCGAAATGATTACTGAATGACAAATAAAACGGTTAATACCTGTCTAATATATGCTCTACTTCTTTTCAAAAATGATCTTTTCAACAAACGTAATGTTTGCGAGGATATTTATTGCACTGTCTGGTTTATTTTTCGCCGTAAATCTTCTAGATTGCGAATTTGTTTTCAATACACTACCTCCCTAAGGCAGACCTAATAAAAAATCCAAAGAATTGAGATCTGATGACCGAAGTGGCCACAGAAGGTGCTCAAGACAACCGGTCCATCTTCATAGGGAACTTTCATTTAGAAATGCCCCTACTTGGGCAAAATGAGCAGGGCACCATTTTGGTATCACATGGTCGATCTGAAAATACACTTTTAAGCTTATTTTCAACATCGCAATGCCAACCCTTAAGCGGTAGTGCGATCCACTCATAAACTCTGAAATTACAAGGAGTCAACTAGCACATCATTTTAGAGCTGGTGTAAACCTCATTTCAATAGTGTCTTATTAACCTTGAAGCAATGAGTTATGAAAAATTGGCTTCTAAAAACAAAAATCGGTTTTGCTACAAATATCGCCGCGTTTTGTTAACCGTTTTATCTGATTATCAGTATCGGGAAAAAGTGGTAGTTGGTAATTTTTTAAATTGTTACTGATAGTGGTTAAATTGTGCTCTTCGGTTTCTTTATTTGCGAAAAAACCTTAGTGTACGAGTGATTTTCATTTTATTTGTCCATCAGGTTATTCTTGCTTGTTAACATGACTGCACAGAAGGTGAAAATGATCTCATTGTTTTTATGAAAATAATCAATGTACTAATAGAATAGCGGAATTATTTAACCAAGAACATTTAGGTAAGAATGTTGGTTAAGAGTAGGTTTTGGAGTTGGTGGGAAAGTTTAAAGGGACCGGGTCTGTTTATAATAAAAACCAAAGCGCTAAAAGAAATGAAGCGGTAAAAGTGGCGGTTCTAGCTCGTGTTGCTTTGAGTTCCAGGACGGTTACGAGGTAACTGGCAACTGGATTTGATTTTGGGTGAACTACCATTCAAAACATTTTGAAGCCTTATAAATTTCACCCATAAAAATTCCATCTTACACACGAACTAAATGAAGATGACCTTGGCCGCCGTATAGACTTTTGTGAGGTGATAAGTAAAAGGTGGTAAATGGGTCGAATTCACTTTTAGATACTTGCTTGTCGGGTGAGTGTTTGTTTTCCTAAAGTGTACCGTATATCCTCATAATTGTCCCTGTTAGGCCAATTCTAATCTGAGGTTAATTCAGGACATTCATACACACACCCGTGAAAACTTCATGTTTCAGCTAAAATTTTTGGTGAGCAGCTTGTTGGTCTTTTTCTGTTACCTGGTAATTTGACTAAAGATATGTACTTGCAGTTGGAAAACACCATTGATCCAATGTTGACTGTCACAATCTCGAATACCAGTTAGTATTACAGCAGGGTGGAGCTTCTCTACACTACACTTTGCCTATGAGACAGCCACAGATTTTTAATTCGGTGAGTTGGGAGAAGAAGCATAGAATGACTTGCACGATCGCCAGATTTATCATCGCTCGATTTATTTTTGTTGGGTCACAGTAAAACTTAATCTACTTAGCTCACTTCCAATTTGCTCCAGCGTATCGTAAACGAATGCGCCAAATCACTCCAGAAAGATTACAGAATGTGCGCTTTCGTTTTGAACAAAATTTGTACAATTGCATGGATGCTGGTGGTCGTATTGACTGGTGGCGAGAGTCTTATTAGAAATAAATTAATTTTGGTTACTATTAAGAAGTTATTTGTATTAAATTTTAAGGCAACAATTTAAATATGTTTGTAAATATCAAGGAAAATCAAAATTTAATTTATCACTTTCAAATTGTTTATCTATTCCAATTTAAGTGAACTTTCTTTAAAACAATTCACTAATGAGGAGATCTCGACTTTTGAATTTTGAAAAAATTCCTTCAAATGAGCACTAATTAGGCCCCCGAGAGCACATATCCGGGGTCAGTTTCAATTTTTATGTGTATGTATATATATATATATATATATATATATATATATATATATATATATATATATATATATATATATATATATATATATAGCCATATAAAAATTGAAAAAAAAGTATCACACCGATAACTCAAAAAATAATGGGCCGATTTTTGTCAAATCTGGTGAATACCTTTATTTTGCCAGTGGCTTGGATAAGTTCGTTAGTTAGGAAGATCCGCTCAGTTGAAATAGATTAAACAATGATTTGCTTTAATAACACAGACGGATTCCCTCGGTCAGTAACAGTTCTCAGCTGACCTTAACTGTATGGAATTTCGACCACGAAATTATAATGAATGTTTGTAAGAAAATAAATTCGGGACTCAGCAAGTGCGTTATGGTAGCGAATTTTAATTGAATGCCTCAAATTTGAATAGCTCAACTTGCTATTTACCTGTAAGGTTCGTTGGCCAGGAAATTATTTTTTTCGGGAGCATTTTAAGTTTGTTTTCGAAAATTTTTTGTACATTTTCAAACAGTACAGTTATTTTGTTGAAATATGGTACATTGTTTCCACCATATATGTTATACTGGTAATCAATTTTGACGTGTGCTTTTTAAAAAAAAAACATATTTGCTTTTTAACACATTTTTATGAAAATTCACTATCATTACGCACTTGCTGCGTCCAGACTTTTTTACTGTTGGACTAAGGTATATTTAGCCTAACCATAACACACTCTCTGAGCCACCACACAGTATAATTTGTTACTGTTGGAAAAATGAAAGTTTGTCGTTTTACCTAACTAAAGGTATATTCTTTAGATGTACTTAAAAGCCCAAGAAACTTTTCTTTCATAAACACTTTATTTCATGTGGCGTCTAACGGTTTTCTGATATCCGTTTCTCTCGTGATAAGATTAGAGCTTTGCTTGGATAGAGGTAGACAAATATATGTCGCCCCATTATGTCGAACGCAGGCAAATACTCAAGATATTTGTGCTTAGGGACCAGGATTGGAATCGTACTGAATACACAAAAGTTCGAGACGCAGCAAGTGCGTTATGGTAGTGAATTTTCATAAGATTAAGATGTTTGATTTATGAAAAGAAAGGTACTACCAAAGGGACAAATAAAATACAATATCTCTAGATAAATCTTTATAGTGGGTTAATTTAATAAAATAAATGACAATCAGGAATTAAATTTGTCTAAACAGCACAAAATGATATATATATATATATATATATATATATATATATATATATATATATATATATATATATATATATATATATATATATATATATATATATATATATATATATATAATAAATTTGGTAAATTAGCAGTTTACCTCATGGAGGGTTTTGAGAATTGTTTTCCGAAACATGCTTAGTGCTCTCCTAGGTGCAGAACCCACAACAAACATTTCTTATAAACAACCTCTAAAAAAGTTACAGGACCAGGAGTTAATAAGGGTGTAGGGCGAGGAAAACGAACTGTAAATATGAGTGGAAAAGCGAAAAAATGAGCTTAGTCGGATCTCTAACAGCTGCCTTTTTCAGATATTGCAGTCGTACCTCCTTTTAATGTTTTTTAACTTATAGTAACAGATCATGAAGAAGTTCACATGTAAATAACTCAGTAAAGACAAGGAATGCAAAGGGAAAGAGTAGTGTCGACGTGCATTAGTGATGTCAAATTATATTTATCAGCAGTTGATTTATCTAAAAGTGTTGGATGTGGGAAATTCCCTAATAGTTCTCACAGAAAATAAACAATAAGTTAAAAGAAAGGAAGTTTAATACAATTTTAAAAGTGTAATTAACAAAAAACAATACAAGGTATATTTAAGTAAGGGACAAAATTCGCTTATTGTGACAATACAATCAAAGGCTGTTAATGAAAATCGTGTAAAATAATATATTTACTCACAGGTGTAAGATTTACATTTTATTATTATAATTACGTGGCTGCTGTTTCCCTCCGATATGGATAAATTATCTAAAAAAGACACATCGTTGGGAAAGAGCTGTCATGTAAAATCAATATAATATATAGGTCATATTAATAGTTTTAATATACATTTGAAAGTGAATTTAGTTCTAGTGTTATCTACTATCGACTAATTAAAGAAGACTATGTATCACAATTCCAACAGCTTAGTAAATGTAAAATTACATGAAATATAATTCTTCAACAACAAAAAAAAAGAGGCAAAACAATACGCCTAGTTGGTTTTAATTTAAACGTTTTTAATTAAATCAATTCTGATAGTGGTTTGAGATGGACAAATGAACTATTTTAATTTATAATTAATTGTTTTCTACAAAAAATATTGGTTTGTTTAAAAATACAGACGATACAATGTTTTTATATGTTGAAGCTTAAGGTTTTTCTGGTTGGCGTTTCAATGAATTGTTACACATGTTGATTTCCTAGCAGTCCAATGTGACACTGTACATATCTCTTCTTGAACTCATTGTGACACTCGAGTAAATTATTGAGTCCTCGCGACTGAACGTTGCTTATAAAAGTCTATACACTAATAAACGGATTTGCGTAGTATGTACATATATACGAAGCCCACTCATTGTTGTTTGATGATGTATCGCTACCTTACTTAAAACACGTTAAAAGCAATCTCCTCGGCTCTACTGCCTGGTTGGTCAAATTGACATATTGTCAAAAAAAATTGGAATCTTCTGCCTGAGGTTCCAGAAGTGCACAGTCCATTTTTGTTACAATTTGTGCATTGTGTTGCTTGGAGTTTATGCAGGTACGTCAAAAACTTTTGTAGTTTCAAAGTTTCCATTTATTTTGATTGTCCGAATAACTAATACTGTCCCATACACAAATATAAAAAGCATGATTTGGAAACAATTTTTTTTGGTCTGTAACGAACGGTTCAGATTATTTTAAAATTGCTCCAGGGGATAGGTGATAAATGATTTTGAGAAAATTGAATGTTTTTTTTAAACCTTCAGTAATATAATGTTTCTTTGTTTATTAAAAAACTTTGAATTTCATCAAACATCTGGTATTCTATGCTGAAATCAAATTTGGGGTTAAATGTGTAAGGGTGGAATATTGATGCCAAAAATTTCAATTTTTTTTAAGAAAAAAAAAAAAAAAAAAGACAAAACATCTGAAAACGTACACAACTTGATTCTGGAATGGGATTTGTTTTGTCTTTGGCAAAGGAACACTTCATATTGTCTTTGGGTTGGGTCACTTCAGGGGGTAGGGGATCAATGGGGGGTGATTTTATGAAAATTTCAATTTTTTTGTTAAAAGTCGAGTAATATAACCTTTCAGAAGTTTATCGGTAGAGGAATACGAATATTTTCTTTTTGTTCAAGTCATGGATCCTGAAATCATTTCATGAGATAGTATTTCTAGCAAGAGTAGATTATCACAGCAATTTGGATGTAGTGATTTATTTTGCAATAATTTCTCGTTAGAAACGATTCTGACAATTGTAGTGGGGTTACCTTCCACTGCATTGAGAACTGACTCTTAAATTTGAGGAGGTCATTGGTATCTTTTGCATATAGAATTAGATTCTACAGATTTTAAGGCATCTATTTCCCTAAGACATCTGCAGATATGTTCAAAAATATTTCTGCTGCGTGCTATTCATCCGGGAAAACCTGTCATAATAAATTCTCACTGCTTCTTTTCCATTTTGTTTCGCTTCACCACAATGTAATAACAAATTAGCTAATTCACCCAAGGTATAATTGAAAAGTGCATTTTAAAAGCATATACAGCATCTATTACAAGGCTTGTTCAATTAAAACCCATCTTTGGTCAGGTTAGCCTTGAAAACAGTTGTAATCACTCAAATGACGTTTTGCAATGTTAGTTTTGTTTGTAAAAATCACACTTATGAGTTCCTGTCATTTGTATTTAACAGCGATTTTAAGTATTGTGACTTTAAAATGGCGTTTGTTGTTAACAATCCATCTAAATATAATCAGTGTGCGGTCATTCAATTTTTGTGTGATAAAGGTTTGCAACCATTGCAAATTCAAACACGAATGCAAGCAGTGTATGGAAACACATGTTTTGCATATCCAACTGTCAAGGAATGGTTTCGAAAATTTAAGAGTGAAAGAGAGAAGATGAATGATAAGCCGCAACTAGGTGCATTGAGTACTGCATCAACAGACAGGAATGTGGCATGTGTAGAAGACCTGATTAGAGGAAATCTTCTATTGTCATTCAAAGCAATTTCAGAAGATGTTGGTGTGATTATAGAATCTATCCGTAGTATCGTATACAAACTGGCTTACAGCAAAAGGTGTTAAAAGGTAATCGTTTTCAGTCGGATGAAGAAGTACTAAATGCCTTAAAAGAATTTTTCGGGCATTAGCCACAAGAATTCTTTAAGCAGGGTATACATCAGTAGGTGAAACAATGGGATATGTGCCCTAATAATAATAGTAATTATTTGTAAATATATTTGCCAATAAATTTGTTCTGAACCAAAAATGGGTTTCAATTGAACAAGCCTATTATTACCTTGATAAATAAATGACAATAACAGCCTAATTTTTTCTTTCTTTCCAAAACACATTCGATACACAACATAAGACAACATAATTGCATTTATCTCATAAGCGAGATGAAAATCGACAAAATATAAAAAAAATTATCAGCACTAAATGACCTACATAACTGCTAAGAAAGAAACGTCAGTGACAGATTTTTTTTTTCTTAGAAAATTATTAGTAATGGCACCAATGTACCGCCCCTTTAAAGGTAACCACACTCTTTTAGCAGTAAAATATGTACCAGTCTGAATATTTATCACCTTCCAAATTTCATGCAGCTTGCTGGTCATGATCTTCATTTTGATATTTTTGACACATCGATCCTTACCAGATACCAAGTTTGTTTTTTCAAATGAAACCTCCGGTATATATATATATATATATATATATATATATATATATATATATATATATATATATATATATATATATATGTTTTAATATTAACTAATAAACCAGATTTTTTTTCAGCTTTATTTGATAATATGACAGGTTGTTGAGCAATGATTGGTATTAATCCACGGAGTTTCAAAATTTTACTTGCAATATTTTGGTTTTTTGCTAATAAGTCGAAAACCGCTAAGAATAGGTAGAACATTATATAGTACTTTAAGAAAGAAAATCAATTGATCTTGCTATTCCTATATAATACAGGATGTTCCATTTGAAAATCTCACATTACCTGCCATTATATGTTCTACCTAAAGACCATTTTTATTGTAGACAGCCTATATGCAATAATTGGATTTTCTATATAAACTATATAAACTTATAAAAATTTAAACTGACCCCGGATGTAGGTTCTAGGGGTCCTAGTTCGCGCTCATTTAATATTTCTTTTATAAAACTCAAAAGTCAGGATCTCCCCAATAGTGGATTTTTTCGAAGAAAATTAACTAAAAAGCGTTCGGCTGGTTCCCTGCAAATTTAACCAATAAACACTTAAATGTAACAATATTATGTTTTTTTACATTTTTTTGTAGATGCTGTTGGACCTATTTTTAGATGTATTTGATACAGGCAAAAATATATTAAAAAGTATAAAATATGTATTACATCTTATTCAATAAAAAGAAGTACAACCCGACAACACTGTATGTGGTATTTACGTTTCTGTTACATATCTTGTCTGCGCCGTCTGACACCCTCAATTCAAAGATTACCGATAGATTACTTGCAGAAAGCCTCCTGCAAGTTTGTTGCAAATGGCAAATCTCCCCCCCCCCCCCGTTACTTTACGGTAATCCTGTATTGTAGACACCTCACTAGTAAACAAACAATTCGGGTGTAATCGGAAGGCAGAAGTGGACGCTGGACGATGTGCAGCGTTGCCAGATGAGTATTGCCAAGGCTCATTTTAAATATAGAAGGAAATCAAGGGGTGAACAAATGTTTTTATAATGTAAATAAATTATAATATGGCGTCATCTACATAAATTGATATTTGACATATTTTGCGGATAGCAGTAGGCAAACGGAAATGTAAAAAGTTAATTTTCAGCCATGGTGGTCCAGGGGAAAAACGTGGGCCTCTGGACCCAAGGGTACTGGGTTCAATCCCAAATTTCCCCTCTCCTCCCTTTGTACGTGCATCAGTAACATCAACAGAGGTTGTGCCATTCTGATTGAGCAAGGTAATCTGCACGTTCCGCCCTTCCCAGGGGGCGAAAAGCCGTCTCCCGTGCGCATGCGATGTTGGGCACGTTAAAGACCCAAATTTCCCGGACAGTGAGGTGATTGAATCACTAGTAAAGTCAATGAAGCAATTTCCGGTGCGAATTGCCGATGATAAATACAACTGTATATGCTAATAGCAAACGGTATCCAGTATATTTTTTTCAAATCGCAATGTTTCATGGTAATGAAGCAATTTCTACTGACAACTGTCAATGATAAACCAATGATAAACAAAACCGAGAAAATGGCTCAAAATAGGCTTCCCTTCGGACTGTTTGTTTTTATTTTAGCTTCAGACTTTAAATGAGTGTAAAAAGTAAGGTAAGCAATTTCCTTTGCGAATTGCTGATGGTTAATACAACTGTATATGATAATAGCAAACGGTATCCAGTATATTTTTTTAAGCCGAAATGTTTCATGCTAATGAAGCAATTTCTACTGACAACTATCGATGATAAACATACCCGAGAAAATGGCTCAAAATGGGTTTTCCTTCGAACTGTTAGTTTTTCTTTTAGTTTCTGACTTTAAATGAGTGTGAAAAGTGAGTTAAGCAATTTCCGTTGCGAATTGCCGATGATAAATACAACTATATGCTAATAGCAAACGGTATCCAGTATATTTTTTTTAAGCCGAAATGTTTCATGGTACCCTATGTGAAAACTGGAACCTGTGATGATCACTGATAAGTACACTTGGAGAACCCAAATCACCACAACACATATTTTAAAGACCTTACGATCGTTTCGTTGACCACGTCAACGCCATCAGAGGATGAAAAATTCTATAAAAAAAAATTGATAAGTACAGTGAATTCTTAATCAGCTAACTTTAATAGGTGTATTCATGTCAATGTTTATTTACTCCCAGAAAAATTACTTGATTAGCTGGCGCCGGGTTAACTAGCATATTGATCATCTAACTAATAAAGTTTGATTAGCTCCATAGTCCTATTTCACAGAGAAATATCAGATTCTAAATATGAATGAGTTTTGCACTATATTATATCGATTTTTAATTTTATTAGTGAATTTTCTTAAAAGAAATTCACTAACGAGGAGATCCCGACTTTTGAATTTTGAAAAAATTTCTCCAGATGTGTGCTAATTAGGTCCCTTAGAACACATATCCGGGGTCAGTTTCGATTTTTATATGTATATGTATATATATATATATATATATATATATATATATATATATATATATATATATATATATATATATATATATATATATATATATATATATATATATATATGTGTGTGTGTGTGTGTGTGTGTGTGTGTGTGTATGTATGTATGTATGTAGTGGCTTAGATAAGTTAATTAACCAGGAAAATCGGTCCAGCTTTTCCTAGAACATTTTGTGTTTCCTGTCGAAAAAAAATATCTCTGGAAATAACCAGGTAAGGGCAACCAAATTAGGTAGGTCTGTTTGTATTATAAAGAGTACATCATGTATCAAAATTTAGGTCTATAAGTTTAAAGACAAAAAAGTTATTGGTAGATACTGAATTGTATATTTTAAGTTTGGGGCTCTTTTTTTATTGAGCTTAAATTTTCAGCAGCAAACTCTGGCAGAATAGGAAATAGAAGTTAAATATCAATAAAATGAAAATGAAAATGATTACCAGATGTAATGTTGTCAATGTCAATGGATTATATATTCGCAAGTCATACAATTATTGAATTAGCAATTTAAGTAAATGTTACGTGATAGCAGTTAATATGCGTTGCATTTCTAAAGACACAATATAAATTGGCGACGAATCAATGGAAGAAGTTACGCAGGCAGAACATGTGATTTGTTTAGTTTTGTGTAGTGTGGTAAAGTCAAGAAATTGGAATCATAATAATGTCTGAGTTTTTTATTTTTTTATTTCAACAACACAACACGAGGGCTTACAGCCTAAATACTATCGTACCGTGGGTGTCGACAAGGAGGAAAGAGGCAACTTGTTAATTCTGGACTTGAAGGTTTGGAGGTTCGGAGGAGAAGGAAAACATGTGCCGGCAAGGAATTCCACAACTTGGAAGTCCTCGGGACATAAGAGCGGGCATAACAAACTGTTCTATGTCTGGTGACCTGGACAGTAAAAGGGTGCATTCGCTCTGTTCCCCTGGTAGATCTGTTGGGGACAGCAGGTGAAGGAACTATGGAAGAAAGCTCCTCTGAGCAGTGACCGTGCGGATATCTATAAATATATATATATATATATATATATATATATATATATATATATATATATATATATATATATAAACTTTTAAAATGTTACTTTTAACATAAGAGTGTCGCAATACATACATTTTTTTTCATTTGAAAAAATGTTATGGGACGACGCCGCAATGTCATAAAAATAATTTTAAAATGAAGACCATAACCACTTATGAACATAACCTAATTTCAGATTTCTATCAATTTTGATTCACTATATACTTCTAATACTCCATCGAGTTTGGCCCACGCTTTATATATAATTTTGATACAAGTGTATAATGTGGTGGTATTTGGTGGTTTCAAATTAGTAATGAAAATTATGTTAGCTGCGATTTCTATGAAATCCTGTTTTCGAGATTGTCATCTTAGGACCAAGGGTACGACAATTATGCTATTTAACTAATCTGTAAGTATGTACAAAGTTTTCACATGACCAGACAGACGATCCTAAATCTGATGTCTGTGATTGACAAACCTTCCCTTTAAATCTTCATTCATGTCCATGAGGCGTTTCTTGTATGGTTGATAATCTGCAACACAATTATAAAAAATTAGATGCATACAAACTTCTAGATTCTACATCTAACATTCTATATGTAAGGTATATAATAAACCTAACTACCCAACCAATAGGATCCAGATGAAAGCCCCACTATTGACAATACAGGACCGCCAAGCGACAGTTTGATCTCTTTCAAGTCTATGGTTGAATACACCAAGGCTTTAGAGATGATATCTGTTGAGATTTAGAGAGTAGGAAGATTAAGACTCCATAATTGAACTACAACCCAACCTACACCTAACCATCACTCTATAGATTAGGCAGATTAAGGCCTAAAGAGTTCTATTCCATCCATATTTTACTCGACCTCTTGAAAATGACAAATGGCTACTTTTTGAAATAAAGATGTAATAAATATTTCATAAAATGATTATATATTAATTACCACACTGTAACCACTGCCATGGTTGGGATATTAATTAAAGAAGTATATATATTTAAAATAAACCAAAAGTTTTATTTGTGTAAATTCAGCTGTTTATCATTTATAAAAATGAACACATTAGCTTCCACGTGAATCATTTGGAGCAGGGGTAGATGAAGACATTAATTAATCAACCGTAAATTCACGGAATGAAGTATATAGATCGTCTGTAAGGCAGTTTGCTTTTACTAATGCAGAGAAAATAAAAACTTTTTTTATTTTGAGACCTGGGGAAATTCTCAAAGTCAATAAAGAATGAGATATATTAGATTAGATTATTATGGAAACTAACAAAAATGTTTTAAAACACAAATGAAACAGCAGCACTGTTTGTGCCTAAACAATGGAAAAGTTTTTTGCTGTTTTGCTGTATAGGACTTGCCAGATTACCAAAAAATATCAGATCACTGATCACGCAAAATTCTATATCAACATTACTTTGTACATCATAAAATAATAATAATGGTGACTTACAAGCCGGATGTTATTTTTTATAATACGTTTAAAATAGGTATTGACCTATCAGATAATTAAGATTAAGATTAACATAAATGAAAATTCACTAACAAATGAGTAAAACGGTAAAAACCCAAACACATACTGACAGAGTTTGTTGACAAAACATTTTTTTTTTCAAATAAAAATTCACTAAAAACAATCAAAAATTCACAAAAAAAAAAGAGAAAACAATGTGTTGGATAGTTGGATGTTATGACAAGCAGTATAAGTCACAAACAATCAGAGATAGCATTACAACAGGCTAAACTGGCTTCCACTTTTTGTAAGGAGTGTCCATATGCTCCTGCGCTGGGTTTGTATAAAAGAACATTTCCTCATTACAATAGCAATTTTTTCTTGTTTTAACTTTTTTTTCCACATTTATTACAAATAAACAATATTCCTTATCCACTTCGACTACTCTCTTATTACGGCATACACAACTTGACGAAACTGAGTCACCAGCGATACCCACTTGTCATGTTACTTGATTCATTTATATACCACTGCCATATTTTATTCATCTACTTTTATATACATACCAGCAATTTTTACAATCTACTAAATATAATATTACAAGATATCTACTCAGTATGGAAAAGCTTTCTGATAATGTAACAAAATTGTTCAATAAAATTAGCTTAAGGGAAATTACATACACTTCCTGTTTTTAATACTCCATACTACATATTTCAAAGAAGCCACTGTAACATCAAAGGTCATAGGTCATACCTCCTGCATGACCCTCTTAATCTTTCTCATCTTTAAGAAAACTCACTACTATTGATTTTGTGGAAACTATTCGCTACCATTGCTAAAAGAGGAAATAATTTTTTAAATAAGTTCTGATTATATCTCCATAAATCAATAAATAAATTATAACAAAAACTAATTCAAGCTCACAAAACAGAACAGAAAATAAATCTTAGGCTTTGCACATGTGCTAAATTATTTCAGTTTGGGTAAATACTTCAAAGTACATAAGATTACCTCTAAAATGATAACAAAAAAATAGGAATACATACCTTTTATATATAGTAAACATCTTTCAACTTTAATTATATAAATCCATCTTTGGATAAGAGAGATTCCGAAATTTAAAGTTACTTTCTTAAAAACAATTCACTACTTGAATTTTGCTGTCACTTGTGTATCTTCTGATATTTTTTGTAAGGTGTTTCTGCTTAAATAAATATAATATCACGATTACCTGAATCATTCGTGGTAGTGAAAGAAACATTTCACCGTTCTATTTGCTATTTATTTACAAAATAAAAACAGAATACGGCCTGGATACTACGTTTCCACCATAACGGCGTTTAAAAACACAGATGACAGATGACAGTGACAGTAGACATTAGACAATAGACAGTGCTGCATTGACATATAATATAAAAATTCACTAAAAAGTTGTAACGTACAGATCAGTTTTAATTTAAAATATCATACGGATTTGGTAATTCAAAATGTTTGGTTATTGTACCGCAATTATTGTTTGAATTATGTCATTAATAATTAAAAAATATGTTAGGTTCATATGTTTTCATCCTAAGAATCGATTTAAATTTTATTATTTGTTAATTTTTATTATATCTGGCAACCCTGCTTATTTATATTTAACTACTGTTGTGAAGCCGTCTAAAGTAATAACAAACACATTAATACTCTAACTATCCTTGTCAACGTTGAATGTGCGAAATGCCTATGCAATTCAAACTGATGTCGTAGATTATTTATTTCTAAACATTATTTATTTCTTACACATTTTTTCATTTTCGAACAATTTCTTTCCCCGTGGACCATTTAAGTTGAAATTGGGTTACCAACTTTATTTTGACATCTCCTTTATATGTGCAAATTTTCATTTGAATCACTGCAGTACTTAAAACAAAAAAAAATATTGCGTTTTAAAAATTTCCTTTACATTTTTTATACAAAAAATTAAACCTACGGTGCTCATCTTCGAACTCATCCAAGCCATTAACAAAATCAAGGTAATCTCCAAATTTAGTGAAGATCGGTCAAGTATTTTTTGAGTTATCAGTTGGATACATATATATATATATATATATATATATATATATATATATATATATATATATATATATATATATATATATATATATAAGCATATAAAAATCAAAACCGACCTTGGATATGGGTTCTAGAGGTCCAAATTCGCGCTCATTAGAAGAAATTTTCCAAAAGTCTCACCATCGATACCTCTCTATTAGTGAATTTTCTTAATGAAAATTCACTAATAAGGGATGTCGGTTATGTAATGGAGGAAAACAAATAAGTTGCTCTAGTTTTTGTTCATATTTTATGCATATTTTTTAAACATTAGAAAAAACAAAATGTTTGAAAATTGACCTCAAAATAAAAGCTTCTGGGGTAATATAATTTAGTACTCCAAATGGCACTTTACATATAAGCATTTAGACAATTAGAAATCCATGTAAAAAAATTGTTTAAACTAACGGTCTAATAATATCATGGCACGAACTGCATTGATATTTTGAAAAAGGACACAGAAATCGGTCTGTTGGCCAATCTTTGTAGTAAACTAAAAATTAAGCTCTTTTGAGCATAAAATTATTTTTTTACAATATAATGTGGAGGTCCTTGATCAACACCGGCTAGGCATAATTTCGTAAATTTATTTATTTATTTATTAAAACTGCTCCATAGATCTCTACAAGATATCGGAAATAGTTAAAACACAAAAAACAGCTATCAACGCTGAAATTTTACATTAAAATATTCGTCCACAAAATAAAAAGAATGCTCTCTAAAAAACGGTTTTAAAGCAAGCTTAAATTGCCCGAGGTTGCTCAAATTTTTGACGCTGTCAGGTAAATGATTATATAAGCATATTGCAGTGTGGCGAGGTGCCCGATTAATCTGTTCGATCCTATAATGGGAACATACAAAGTTTTAGCCTGTCTTGTTTCATACGCTGTAATATTACCGCAGGTACTAAAAATTGCAATATTTTTTCTGACAAAACAAAACGCCTCACGCATATATAATCACGTCACTGTTAAAATACCATACCGTATAAATAATGGTCTACAAGATGCGGAAGACGGCAGGCCAAACATGGTGCGGACAATTCTCTTCTGCATCAACAGAAACCTCCCCAGATGCACACAGCCGCCCCAACACAGCAAACCATATGCCAGGAAACAGTTGACACTACCACAGTAGCATGTCAACAACGGCTGAGTACGCAAGAAATCCCTCAGCTGCAACAACGCGTAACTCTTAGATGCAAGAGAGGCCACCACATGGTCAACATAAACATCCCATGAGACAAGTTAGAATCCAGATGGAGCCCCAAAAACTGTACAGACGTGCCCCGTCTTATTGAACCGTTATCAGATCTCACATATAGGCTCAGATTCAGATGCACACCCACCGGAGAAAAGAGGAGCATTTCAGTCTTCCACGTGCTAAGAACCAGACGATTTCGCGAACACCAGGCTGACACCTGAAACACGCACACATTAGCTGCAGCACCAAGATTTCAAAAGTTTCTCCTGAGATTGCAGCAGTGGTGTCATCTGCGTACAAAGTTAAATGGTATTGTTGGAGATCATAGACAATATCGTTAAGAAAAATTGTCAACAAAACAGGGCCCAATATGCTGCCTTGTGGCACGCCGTTCAACACGGTTGAAAATACAGACATATAGTTCCTACCTGCCTGTCGCATCTTGGCAGCCTAACTTCTCCGAGACAGGTAGCTTTTCAGCCATAAATATGCATTTCCTCTTATGCCATAATGCTCCAATTTTTTCAATGAAAGGGAATGGTTGACCGCATCAAACGCTTTCGAAATGTCGAAGAACAGCCTGGCGGATTTGGATCCACTATTTATGTAATCCAAGGATTGTCAGGTAAGTGCTAAGCACGGCATCCTGAGCTGCCTACGAAATTCAAATTGGCACGGAGACAGCAAATTGTATCTCTCGCCCGACCATATTGCATCTACGACCCGAGTCTTAGCAGCCTTTTCAAAGATCGTAGAAAAAAACCGAAAGCAGCGCAATCGCCCTGTAGTTGTCCATAAGACGTGGATCTCCCTTCTTAAAGAGAGAGACGACAATGACCACATTCAGACGCTCAGGAAATAAATCGATTTCAAATGACACATTTATAAGGTAAGTTAGTGGAGCCACCACAAGATGAGCAACCCTGCCAAGAAGACTCCATAGTATTTCATCTATTCCTGATGAATTTTTAACTGAAACTAATTTTATGATCTCTAATACACCGCCATCTGAGACAGGATATAAAAATATAGATTAGGGATTAGAGCTATATTCAATGCACAATTTATGTCATAGTTTTTTGTCAGATACTTAACAGAGTCGTCAATGTGCGCATTGAGACTTTCAGCAATCATATTAGGATCTGTCAAAACGACTCCGTCACCTAACAGAATACTCAGATTTGCCGCCTTGCTGTTCATCTTCTCCACGATAACATTTTCTTTAGTTGCTTCCCACATAGCTTTATTTCGTTTTGAAGCCCTAGAGATTTCATTTTCATAGTAATTTTTCTTGGCGTCTTTTAATCTAGCATCGTGCTGTTTTTTTAGACTATTACACGACTCATTACACTGAGGATCCGTAACCGTATCCAGTAGAAGTGGAAAATCACGAAACAAACAGCCCTCTCGTACAAGTTCCGCTGATATCCATGGTTTAGGAGCAATCTTGCCAGGCATGGATCTTTTTCTGACAACCGGACACGCAATCTGAAACAAGGCATCAAACTCAGAGAAAAAAACACTAAATTGTTTTGCCGCCACTGGCTCCCGATAGACCAGGTCCCAGGATGCACTATTCAAAAGATACACAAAATGGGATATATTCTCCAGACTGAATGAATTTTTATACACATATTCAACAGGAGTCTGATCAATACCCAGGATACTATACAGTAATAACTGCGCGTTATGATCTCCTATTGTATTTGTCAATGTTTCAGCCTCAAGATGAGCCGATTGTACATTGCAAAATATGTTATCATAGTACAGGCAATAGAGGAGCCCGTTACTCTTGTCCATATTGTACTAAACTACAGGAGTTATGTTTTTTGATAGATAGGTTCAGAATTACGTACTGAATGTAAAAACACAAAATCCTTACAAATTAGGAGGGCGGAAGTGCCGCCATTTTGAGAAAAACCGTTTCGGCCTATATCTCCGTAACCGTGCACTTTAGGCCAAAAATGGTAATAACCTTTATTGTAGATAATTGCATTTCTCATCTTTTTTGTTAAACAATTTTTTTATCACTCACCGTTTACAACTTATACGACTATTAGCATTCATTTATTGACTTTTTTACCTATATCTTTGTTAATAATTGTTTAAAAAATAAAATGCTTATAACTCAACTTTTCAACCGACAAATTTTCTACAATTTTTACACAAAACTTTTTTTTCTAAAATCAATATTTTCAAAGTTATAACGCGTTAAATATTGTACTTTTCAATCAACAAATTTTTCTGGAAATATTTTAGTAAAATGAAAGACAATGACGGTTGAAGCTAAGACCTCAGGGTTTGTAAAACATTCTTCTTGAGACATTTTCTTTCCATAGCTTATATTAGTTTCAGGTTCTTTGCGTAAATGTTGCCAATTTTGACGTTTTAATTTGCGACTTTGACGTTTTGAGGAAAACCCCAATTTATTTTTCTTTAAATGCCTATAACCTATAATGACATAAAACCGTGTACCGAATTTAGTTGCCCTTACTTTGTTATTTCCGGAGATATGATTTTTTTTCGAAAGAAAACAAAATTTTCCGGGAAAACCTTGGCAGATTTTCTTGGCTAACAAACTTATCCAATCCACTTACAAGAGGAAGGTATTCACCAAATTTAATTAAAATCGGCCCTTTGGTTCTTGAGTTATCGTTGTGATACATACATACATATATATATATATATATATATATATATATATATATATATATATATATATATATATATATATATATATATATATATATATAGATATATATATATATATATATATATATATATATATATATATATATATATATATATAATTAGGTTTTTTTCGTAGCGATTGTCCGAAAAAAGTAATTTATTTATTTAAGTGGTACAATTATTTCAGTCTTAAAATGTATTATAAAATATGTGATTCAAAACAACATGTGAACAACTAGAGTTACAGCGATTGAATGAATTAATGTTCTACAGAACTAACATAAATGCAAACGTCTGCATCAGCATTCTTACACAGGTCACTAAACTGATGATGCATGGTTTCAGGATTCGTCGTATTTTGTATGATGTTGAGAATATACAGGGATGTAACTCATCCACCCTTAAATCTTTAACACGTCCTCGTGTTCGGACACTTCTTCTGTTTGCGTTTGCCTGTTGGACTTGTATAGGATGCTTCGAATTTTTCTTCTTAAAAGAAACAGAAGTACAATGGTAACAGCGATGGATATACCAATGGTAATGCCTAAGTGGGAATACTGCATGGACGGTCGGAGATGAAATGGATGCTGTTGTATTTGAGACAATGCTTCTTTTATCCTTTTGTTTTCTTTTAGATGAATTGGCTTAAAATGGATATGATGTTGAGGTGTCGGCTGCAATTCTTCGACTTCTATGGGTTGTAGCGTCAAATTGGTAGCAACGTCTTCATACATTTCCTCATTGATCTTGACTTTGCAGGAATTGAGGGATGTTACTAGACCGTTTCCCTGGAAGATTTTTCCTTCTAACGATGTTTCGCAATTTTCGACAATAGTGGTTGCTGAGCTAGTGGATATTAAGATCTGACCATTCTGCAGCTGAGTTGATATTTCGTAGGGGTTCATTACTTTGGCAGAAGTGCAATTTTGTAAGGTGTCAAGCTGACAATGTTCTCCTCGTGGGCGATTATTGCATATAACCACGTCTTCTATAGAGGGGCACTTCTCTTGGGTCCATAAGTTTGAAGAGGGTGTTTCTAAATAGTATGAGCTGGGTGGTACCAGGAGAATATAATTTTGTGGTATAGGATAAACACGAAAATAAGAACCAGGATTGGGATGTAGGATAGGAACTTTTAAAAGGCATACAATCGTATCCTTAACCGATAATATATGAAATTTGGTAAATTCTACAACCTTAAAAGCATGATTTTTGTCAAAGTCGATCAATTCATTTCTGTCATGACTTAACTTTAAGTGATCAATAATATTTAACAGATCACTAGTGGTAAAGAGCTCTATATTAGTAATTTCGTTAAAACTTAAGGAAATAGTTCTTTGAATTATCTCTATATTATGGAGTAATTTAACAGCTACGTGAATTTGGAAATGAATTTTACTCGACAATTCTCTTTCGCTATCTAAAGTGGAAAAAGTCTGATAAATATGATCTAGATTTTGATTAATAATTTTTTGGTCCTTTTCGTACCTTTGTGTGATTATATTAGCAAATGAATTTAAATTATCTATTTGGGTAATTATATCTTCTTGATTTTGGAAAAGGTTATCTAAATTTTTATTGATTTCTTTCAAGTCTTCTTGGTCGAGATTTCCTGTTATCATTTTAATTAAAGAGCCTGCTCCGTTTATTAATCCGCGTTTAGTTCTGTGCATTGATAGTTTTTGTAGTTCATTACTTAATCGTGACAAATGGTCATCTAAAATTAGTAAATATCGTTCGTTACTTGCAGACATTTGTCCAGTGTTTAAAAATTTAGAATTTTTTAATAATATGTTATAATTAATTTCTATATCGGTAATATTAAAATAAAAATAAAATTTATGATAATGTTTGAGTATTTTTGCTATGCCTAAATACTCTTTAAAATATCCGTTAGTTTTTATCGGTGTTATTTGAAGTGGATGGACCAGGTTGAGGGTCATCGTTGTTTGTAGTAGTAGTAGTTTTGTCCTGTAACGAAAAAGTCTTTCTTACTCTTTTTATGTTAGAAACGTGAGCTTTTGCTTTTGGTTTAGAAAATTTAACAATGTTTTCTTTTTGTTTAGGATGTGATCGTAATTTATAAAGAGGATTTGTTTTTCTTACTTTTGGTACTCTAATAGCTAGTTGTGTCGTTTCTTGTAAATCTGGTGTCGTTTGTCTGTCCGCATTTGCTTTAGAAATTCTTTTGTCTCCATTTACTTTATGTTTCTGATATACACTGTCGAAGAAAGGCATTATTTCTTTGAGCCTATTGTTATTGTATTCTTCGTAAAGGGTAGTTTCAGGTGTGACTGTTGGTAAGTCGTCGTAGGGGCCGTATCGTAATGTAAAAGGTGAATACCCAGTTGTCGAATGAATGGACTGGTTGTAAATAAGGGTTGCTGTTATCATTAGGGTTGCAGGCCTCTCTTGTGGGTTTTGTAATTTAAGAATTCGCAATTTTTCTACAAGAGTTGAGTGCAGTCGCTCTACTGGTGAATTTGAGTTAGGATTTTGGGGGGTTGTTATGTGAAGATTAATATTAAATAAATTACAGTATTCTTTAAGGGTAGTATTCGAAAATTCTTTGCCAGCGTCAGCTACTATTTTTAGGGGATGATTATGATGGGAAAAATAGTGTCGAAGTTTATTTAACACGGTAATTGCGGATCCATCAGTTATATAATATGCTTGCGCATATTTGGAGAATAAATCTATGATGGTTAGGAATTTGCAATTATCGAAACTAAAGGTGTCAATGTGTATAACTTCAAAAGGGCGTTTAGCTAGAAGGGGACCTGAAAATGGTGGTTTGTACGGATTACTTTCGTATTTTGTCTGAAGGCAAATTGAGCATTTATTAATAAAAGCGTTTATATAATTTTTCATATTAGGCCAAAAATATTTTTGTTTTAAATGTTGATAAGTCTCGTTAATGCCATTGTGGTTTCGTGTGTGATATTCGTCTATAATTTGTTGTTGAGTTTCTGGTTTTTCAACGTCTTGTAAAAATTCGTTAGATTTTATTATTTTAACAGAACTATTAAATAATGTTGAAGAAACAGCAGTGAAATATTTGAATAGTCTATCATGTTTACAGAAAATTCCGTACGTTAATTTTGGATCAATAAATTGTTTCAAGAAGTCATTTATTTGTCTCAATTCGTAATTGAGTTGAACCTTTACATGTATTGTTTCAAACTTAAATATTTTTAATTTGCGTGTGTCATATTTTGGTCCGTAATCTAAAATTATTCGTCTGGAAAAATAATTGACTGGATTTTCTGATATAGGTATTTTGAAAATAGGATTTTCTGCAGACGAGTGTTGTGTCTGTGAGTCATTGCTTTCAGGTAGGTTATTAGTCGTGCTGGTAGAGGCATTGTTTGCGTCGTTTTCTAGTTCGTTAATTATTTCTCTTTCTCTGTCTTCGTCAGGGTCTACGTTATTAATTATTGATTCCAGGTCAAAGTCGTCTTCAATCGCGTTAATTTCGATTCGCGATAAGGCATCAGCCACTACGTTATCTTTGCCTTTCTTGTATTTTATCTCGTAATTAAATTCCTCTAATCTTAGTCGCCATGTAACTAGCCGTGAGTTTGGTTCCTTAATTGAAAATAGCCAAACAAGCGGTTTGTGGTCAGTTTCTATAACAAATTTTTGTCCAAAGAGATATGGTCTAAAATGTTTTGTATTTTCTACTATGGATAATAACTCTTTTTCAATGGTCGAATAATTTCTCTCGGCTGAATTTAGTGTTCTTGAGTAAAACGCAATTGGTTTATTATTTTGTGACAATACTCCACCTATAGCTATATTGCTTGCGTCAGTGGTTAAATGAAATTGTTTAGAAAAATCGGGGTAGGTCAGGACAGGAGAATTTGTAATTAATTCTTTTATTTTTTGAAATGCGTCAACGTATTCCGGGTCGTGAATATTTATCTTGGTATCCTTTTTTAAATATTTATTGATGGGGAATACTACTTTAGCGTAATTTGGAATAAAGCGTCTATAATAGCCTGTTAATCCTAAAAATGCTCTTATTTCTTTACTTGTCTTTGGTATTGGATAATTCTGAATGGCAGTTATTTTTGATGGGTTCGGTTTGATCCCACGGACAGTGACCAGATGGCCTAGAAATTCGACCTCTTTACGCAAAAATTCTGACTTATCTAACTGAATTTTTAGATTACACTCTTTTAACTTATCAAATATATTTTTCACGTGACAAAGGTGTTCCTGAAGGGATTTCCAGAAGATAACAATATCGTCCATATATACGAAACAAAACTTGTATAAATATGGTCTTAATACATTATCCATTAGGCGTGAAAAGGTACTAGGAGCCCCCTTCAACCCGAACGGCATTCGGATCCATTCATAATGGGTATTATTTACAGAGAATGCTGTTTTTTCGACACTGCCAGGATCCATTTCAATTTGATGGAATCCTTGTGCTAGATCGAGAGTCGTGAAATAGGAGCAGCGTCCCAAATTATCTAAAATTTCTTCGATACGAGGTAATGGGTACTTGTCATCGATCGTTTTCTCGTTAAGTTTACGATAATCGATCACTAAGCGCCATTTCTTTTTTCCAGAAGCGTCTTGACGCTTCGGGACAATCCATATCGGACTTGAGTAGGGTGATATTGAGGGTCTGATTATTTTGTTGTCTAAGAGTTTTTGAGTTTGGTTTTGGACTTCTTCACGTAAATGAAAAGGGTACCGGTATGATTTGGTGTGAACAACTTCATCGTCTTTAGTTCTTATTTTATGTTTAATTGCATTGGTGAAAGAGAGATCTGAGTCTTCATGATAAAAAATATCATTATACTTTCGACATAAATTAATAAGTTTTTCATATTCTTCTGTATTTAAATGATCTGTTCTTAAAACTTTTGTTACATCAAAATGTTTTGAAATTTTAGGTAGTTCGTCAGAGTAATTTTGTAATGGATCGACATCTATTTGTTCCTGAAAATGTATTTCTACAAATTTTGAATTTGGATTTTTCTTTATTATGGGCACTCTACAATATCCATCTTTTGCTTCAGCTATTGACTCGTAAATTAAAACATTTGTTTCTTCAATACGTGGTAAAACTACTGTGCCTTTTTCTATATTTACAGGGACTGATACATAATTTTCACATTTGAAAGGTGTAAAATTCAGTGGATTAATTTCAAGGTAAAATGGTATTTTTTGGTTTCCTAGAGTTAAAATTTGTTTATTATAATCGATATTTCTTTTTAATTTTGTAAGATGAGCTGACCCTATAAGCGCGTCAAATCGATGGTGCCATTGCATGACACGCATTGGAAATTGGTAATTAATATTAAATTCTTGTAAAATAGGATACCTTACGTTGTCTTCACCATGGGTTATCTGGTTAACTGATTTCATTGAAAATGGTTCCTTATAAATAAATTTTTTAAATAAGTCGTAAGCCGGTCCTGGATTTATGATACTATCGGACGCTCCGGAATCAATCAATACTTTTAAATTTAGACTTGGTATGACAAAAAACGGTAATTTAGGGGTATTAACAATATTATTTATATCTAAATAGATTAGTTTTCCGAGGCTGTTTCGTGAAAATCCCGATTTGGATTGGTGTTGTAATTTGTAAAAGTTTCAGTTGGTTCAGGAAATTCTTGTGGCTCTATATTTTTGTCAAAGGGTTGGTAATCATAAGGGCATTCGTCAGAATGATCTAGTGGTAGGTCCTCTTGGTTAAAGAGTTCTTGGTGTTGAAACGTGGGCCTAGATTGGGGTATAACGTGGTTTCTTTGGGGCATTTGTCGTGTATTTCTTAAGGGAGTTTGGTTGCTTATTGACATGGGTGTCGTTCCTCTACTTAATTGAGTTGGAACGTGTTGTATATTTCTATTAAAATTTTGAACGGGTCTTATGTTAGAAATTGGTCGAGAAGGAAACGGTTGCATTTGTTGTGTGATTTGTTGTGGTTTGTTGTAAATTTGGGGAAATGCTGGAAATATTGGTTTTTGGGTATACGTCTGTCTATGTTGTACAGGTGTGTTATGATTTGTTTTCGTATTATTTTTGTTTCTCAGGCTATTAATGAAATTCGACTGTATAATCTCGTTATCTATCCTATTACATTCCAACATAAGTGAATCAAGAGTATTAACACTAACTAATCTAAGATGTGAGAAGTAAGGTTCTATTACACCCGCTTTAAATGCTGCCACTGCATTTTGTTGATAAAATTCTTTCTTGTACGTTTTTACATCGTTTACTAAATCTTGTATATCTACATGTTCAATTAAAATCTTTAGCTTTTCTTTAATTACATTGAAATATTCCTGAATAGTTTGTGATTTAGTCATAAAGCTAGTATTTAAATCATTAAATAAAAGATTTTCTGAACGGGGGTCTGAAAACTGATTTTTAAAGCAAATTTTATATTTTCCCATGTATGGTTTTCTAAACTAATTAACACGTCACGAGTGTTACCAGTGATTTTAGCTTTTATAAATTCAAGTAACATTCGATTTGCGTGTGTTTCGGCTTCTGGCCTTCTATAACTAGTAATATAAAGTTCGCATTGTTTAATAAAATAAGCAAGATGCTTCTGTCCACCGGAATATTCGGGGATCATGATAGCAGCTTGTGAAAATTCGGCAATGTGATTATTTGCCATTTCTAAATTATTTAAACTTAATTGATTAAAATTGTCTTCCTCTAATTCTAATATAGGTTCTCTTTTCCTAATAGGCGATCTATCTCTTATCATTACACAACATACATGAACAAGTAATGGTTGTTAAGTATTACAGGGTGAATTGAAAAATAGAGCGCGAATAGGAATTATTGATCAAAATTATATAAGGTATAAAAATAGATACGATATGAATGCACAGATAAAAATATTGGAGGAAACTTACAGGAAGCTCATTGGTACTTCTGCTATTGGTTTCTCGCTGATTTCCCTCTGGCAGTGTGGACTGATTTGCACCGGTGTGGATGTTCGATGTTGCACATAAACTTTTAGAAAAAAGACCGAAACTAATTTTACGAAGATTTAAAGCTTGCCAAAATTAGGTTTCGATGTGCAATACTGTTCTATGCAGCGCCAATTAGGTTTTTTCGTAGCGATTGTCCGAAAAAAGTAATTTATTTATTTAAGTGGTACAATTATTTCAGTCTTAAAATGTATTATAAAATATGTGATTCAAAACAACATGTGAACAACTAGAGTTACAGCGATTGAATGAATTAATGTTCTACAGAACTAACATAAATGCAAACGTCTGCATCAGCATTCTTACACAGGTCACTAAACTGATGATGCATGGTTTCAGGATTCGTCGTATTTTGTATGATGTTGAGAATATACAGGGATGTAACTATATATATATATATATATATATATATATATATATATATATATATATATATATATATATATATATATATATATATACATATATATATATATATATATATATATATATATATATATATATATATATATATATATATATATATATATATATATATATATTGAAACTGACCCCGGATATGTGTTCTAGGGGGTATAATTAGCGCCTATTTCAAATTTTTTTTTCAAAATTGAAAAGTCTGGGTCTCCTCATTAGTGAATTTTTTTAAAGAAAATGCACTATTAATAATTTTAGAAAAAAAAGTTTTAAGTAAAAGTTCTAGGAAATTTGTCTATTGAAAAGTTAAGTTATAAGCATTTTATTTGTTAAACAATTATTAACAAAGATATAGGTAAAAAAGTCAATAAATGAATGCTAATAGTCCTATAAGTTGTAAACGGCGAGTGATACAAAAAAAATTATTTTACAAAAAAGATGAAAAATGTAATTATGTACAATAAAGGTCATTACCATTTTTGGTCAAAAGTGCACGGTTACGGAGATATAGGTCGAAACTGTTTTTCTCAAAAGGGCGGCACTTCCGCCCTCCTAATTTGTAAGGATTTTGTGTTTTTACATTCAGTACGTAATTCGGAACCTATCTATCAAAAGAAATAACTCCTGTAGTTTAATGCAGAAAAAATTCTCTATTGCCTGTACTATCAATACAATATGCCGAGGAGGCACCCTGTCTTCGCGAAATCTGACTAAAACAGGCAAAGAAACCGTAAGATGTCATTAAATCCTGCAAACTCACAACATACGCACTGCAATTATCTAAAAAATTTTAA
>OZ023266.1:134974503-135132003 GCA_964006375.1 Tillus elongatus | reverse complement strand
ATCTATTTTTACTTAAAGGAAACTGTATTAACCTATTTACTAAAAAAATTACACTAACCTTTTTTTTTCTGCGTACCTATGATGTGAGTTATTCAGAATGTAACTTAGAGTGTTGATTTCACTACTATGGAAATTGCATTCTAAAGTGTCTTTATTTTTAATCGCTGCTATATCTAGAAAGAGTAGTTTATTACTAATTACTAATTCGGGAGTAAATTTTTGAGAGCCAAATTTGCTGTTTAATTTGGCAATAAACACGTCGATTTTGCAAACGTTTGTGTTGAATCTCACATAACAAAATCATACTCTAGGAAAATACGCACTCTTACTTTCTAGAATTGTATCAAATCTACTCGCGAAAGGTTCCGCAATAAATGCATATAATGGGTTGCCCATTGCTGTGCCTTGGGTTTATTCAATAACTTAAATTGAAAAATATTTTGTTTAATGCAAAGATTTGTTAAAGTTAAATATTCTTAGCAGAT
The DNA here is from genome assembly GCA_964006375.1 of Tillus elongatus. Taxonomy (NCBI): domain Eukaryota; kingdom Metazoa; phylum Arthropoda; class Insecta; order Coleoptera; family Cleridae; genus Tillus; species Tillus elongatus. The sequence continues at coordinate 135,131,518 of OZ023266.1, read as the reverse complement.
CTCCTTATTTGTGTTAATCATTGTTTTAACTACGTTCAAGGTTTATAAATTAGACAGGTTGTCTGGTAACTCGTAGACGGGAGAAACGCGAGAGGAGGGTAATACGTCATGTGAAGTCTAATGTCAAAAGTTTATGTTTGGCTTTGGTGCTGTAAATAATATTTATTAGAAATTTAGGTAACTTTTAATGTGTTTGCTAAACATTTTTCGAACACGATCAGTTACAGACATATTTTAATGTTTATTTTGTACGAAATAGTAGTTAAATCGAAACTATTATCTTAAAGACTATTTTATTTTTTTAAGGTCTTTTGTTGTAATGCTGTAAACATAAGTGTGCAGTGAATCAACCGTAGGACAAATTGGACGTTATTTAAACAAGAATTAAATCGGTAATTCATCATAAAGGTAAATATGTGTTTAATTTCAAAAAATAAACTATACATACTTAAAAAAAGAAGCCAACAGATAACTTAACCTAAATACCTTTTCAGATGCCCAGTGGGACAGTTTGTAACGTATCACCGTGCAAAAAGAATGCTAAAACGGCAAAGGAAAGTGGAGAGACACTTTACTTTTTTTCCCTAAAGCCTAAGATTAAAAAAAGAATGGGTAATAAAATGTTATCGCAAAGGTGTCTGGAATGTTGCAAATAAGAGAATTGGCAGTAAGCATTTTAAACCTGAGGATTTTGAAGATGAGTTGCAGGCTAGGAAAATGAATACACAACCGACGAATTTAAAAAAATCGGGTACAAAGTTTGTGTTTGTTGGTTTTGATTATTTATGTATTTTGTGTAAGAGTATGTAGTACCTACGTATTATTTGAAGTTTGTCTAAGACCTTTGAGGGTACCTATTATACCTACTTGTAATAAATTTATATTTTCAGCTATCCCTTCATTATATCTGTTGAACGGGCAAAAAAACATAATGAGAGTGAAAGGTCCAAGAGAATGATGCATCAAAATAGGAAAGCTATTGTGGAAAGCTTAATTATCAGGAATGAAGAACCATCACTGAACATTACAGAACCAGCTAATGGAATTAGGCGTCAAGAGGAAACTTTGAGCATAGACTTGTCAGAAAGACCACCCCTTAGTAAAGAAACAGAGTATGATATCTTAAAAAGAAATTACGAAGAATTGCAAATCGAAAACCCGTGTTTCAAGAAAAAACTAGATTACTATGAAAATCACCCAAATTTACTGTAGCAACATATTTCTGATCTACATAGAATAAGGGCTAAAAGAAGCTGGCATTAATTTTGAAGATAGAGTGAAATAGCCTTTAAAGAGCTTTTAACTTTTAATCTAATAGAAATTATATAATATCACAATATAGTATTTTAATATCAAATATAAGATGTATAAGCTTTTTGATTACAATAAGTGATTGCAAACATTATAAAGCTACGATTTTATATGTGTACAAATAGATACCTATCTAAATATTATATACTAAAATTATTTACTTATTGTGCTAACCCAGTGTACTATTTTACTATAAGTTTTTTTGCTTAGAAATTGATTGGAAAAATTATAAACCTAGGATTTTGTATGTGTACAAGTAAATACTTTACTAATAGTAGCCCAATGTATTATTATTTTACAATCCGTAACAAGAAGTATGGTTTTTTGCTCTGAAATTGATTGTCAAAATTATAAACCTATTATTTGGTATGTGTACAAATAGATACCTCCTTAAATATTATATACAAACATTATTTACTCTTATTGTGCTAACTCAGTATACTATTTTACAACTCCAAAGATGCAGGAGTTTTGTGGTTGTAAATTGATTGCAAAAATTATAAACCTACTATTTTGTATGTGTACAAGTACATACCTACCTAAATATTATAATCTTAAAAAATTAAAGTTGCATGTTATTAAATGAAGCTTATCAAGTAAAATAGGAAAACAATAAAGAAAAAGAAACCAAAACCATAGATTGCAATTCAGAAGAAGAAAATTATGTCCAATTTGAGGCATTATGAATTAGAATTTCATAAGTATTATTTAATTTTTAATCATTTTCACGATAAACTAATTAACTGAATCCATTACTTTGAAATCGAATAATATCCTAAAACTTCAATACTTTCTGTTACTGTGTGAACAAAATCTTAATTTAAACTTATTATTAAATGTTTAATCTCGTTACAAGTTCAAAAAGAACATAACTTTGTAAATACAGACATATAAATGCTGGCTGGTTTCTATATTCAATGCACCATTAATCCACTAGATTTAAATTCAGACTTCATGTGACGTATTCCCGCGCCACTTTCTGATTGGTCGAAAGTTACCAGACAACCTATCTAATCCATAAACCTTCAACTACGTTAGCGTTCGTTTCGTGGGGATGCTATGAAACAGAGAGGTTATATGAAATGAAATCAAAGCCTCGCCTTGAACCAATTTAACATCATTAATTTTATTAGTAACATTAAGTAAGTTTGGTACTGAAAAACTTATTTATTTGGCAGTAAAGTCTTTAAACCCATTTGTCAATCACCTCGTTGAATTGTATGTCGGAGCATGAAAGAATAGGTTTCATCGATGTTCATAGAACAGAAAACTATCCAAGAGGGCATTCCTAATCGTGAAAATATATTTAATATTATTTTTATATTATAATAGTTATAGGAAAATTAGCTAGCACAAATCCAAATAATATCTTTTATAATTAAGTAGGTCGCATAGAAATTATAATTACTGACCTGGAATTGCTCATATTACATGTTTAGATAAATAATAAACAAGTTAGAATTGCAAAGTACAGTATAAGGAATGCTGACTGATGAGGTCTGCAGTTTGTGAATTATGTAGACCAAGCAAGGTTATAAGTCGTGTTGTTGGTAAACATTAGAAGACTTTTGCCTTGAAAATGTAGAGACTAATATCAGAGACTTTTAATTAAGATTTCATTATGTAAAGATTTCGGTTTTAAATTCATTTAGTTAAATTAGTTGTAAGAATTGTTGAATTTAATTTTATTTATTAAATTTGATTAAATCGTTACTATGTCAAAATTATCCTAGTTCTAAAAGTTACTCCCTAATAATCCTCCGCTCCCTTAACAATCGATTTTCCCGGTTTATGGATTTTTGGGGGACAATACTTTTTGGGGAATTTTGGATTCGCAACTTGTAACCCGCCTATTTAAATCTTTCTTATAAGATTTTAAAAACTCTTAAACAATCTTTAACCCTTTCGTCCCGACCGGTATACATATGTACCACCTAGATTTGAAAAATCCTAAAAGTTCAGCTGAACATGTTACGCATATGGGAAGCATACCAGCTTGGTGTCTTGACTTTAGTACGTACACTGTAGCGCATACGCACAGCTTATTCTGATATTTAGGTTGATTTTATGCTGAGCTTGTTCACGTCACGTATTTTTCTGTAGAAAACGCCTTATTTTATCCCAAATCTGGATAACATTGTCGCACTAGACAACAAGTATTCTGTAAGGTATGTAGGGGAACATGTTGTATCTTGAACACTGTTGTACCTTGAACACATCTCTTTATTTTGAATTTCGCGGATTTTTGTGGATGGCTGTGAGGGACAGAATCTTGAATTAGGCAACCTGCAATGTCGTCATATGTGTTTCAGTTGTTCACCGATAATCGTGTGAGTGTGCAGTGCAGTTCGGATTTTTGACTGGAAAAAGTAAGTTTTTACGCTCTGCGTTTCATACACATATATCTTTTGTCTTTAATGTAATGAACTGGATCTTTTTTTTTGGGCGATGGCATACTCATTTGGCTAATAACTAGTTGTGTCAGACATGATCTATTCTTAACCTAAAATTTTCTGTAGTTTGATTATGATACACCGGCACGGTGTTGTACCTTGAACATACCATATACGATGTACCTTGGACATGTTCAAGGTACATCATACGTCTTAGGTAAATCGATTGTGATATGTTCATGGTACAACACCATAACGGTGTTTCATCATCAAATTACGGTTAAGTACAAATTATGATTCGTGTTCTCTGCTTTATTGCAGTTAATGTTGCCTGGCTTCTTGTACCTCTTTTAAAAATATGCCACGCAGTCGAACAGGTGTAAAAAGGGCTGGGCCAGATCCTGAAAGACTCACAGATGCAATTAAATTAATTTATGAAAAGAAAATGACATTATACAGTGCTGCAAAACATACAGGATTGAACAGAAGCACAATACGTCGACATCTTCAACATTATAAAAACGATGATGAAAACTACACCTGGAGTAACAATAATGCTACACAGCAAGTTTTCAACAAAACAGAAGTTATGCTCGTGGACTATATAAAACAAGCAGCAATATTGCAGTATGGACTCACATTGAGGGATGTTCGTGAATTAGCATACAAATTTGCGGCAGAAAATCGGAAAAATATCCTTCCTGCTGGGATAATGACAGAATAGCAGGTGAATTTTGGCTGCGCCTTTTCACAAAGAAATATAAAGATGAGATAACCCTTCGGAAACCAGAAGCTACCAGCTTAGCAAGATCAACTGCTTTCAACCGTTGCACTGACATTCCAAAATTATAAAGTGGCTTTGCAAAAATGCCCCCCTTTGCCGGCAGTGAACATATGGAACTGCGATGAAACTGGGCTGTCCACAGTTCATGTTCCTCCAAAAATACTTGCTACCAAAGGATCCAGGCAAGTTGGTACAATGACGAGTGCAGAAAGAGGCACAAATAGCACTATGATAGCTGCAGTCAATGCTGGAGGTGGTTTTATTCCACCAATGCTTATTTTCCTAAGAGTGAATTTCAAGTAATTTATGATAACTGGAGTTCCACTAGGGACAGTTGGTGGTGAAAATCAGTCTGGGTGGTCCAATGAAGCATAATTCATTGAATTTTTCAAACACTTTTTGAAATATGTAAAGCCTTCAAAAAATCTCCTTGCATTTTATTGATGGATAACCATGAAAGCCATATTTCAGTTCCGGTTATTCAATTAGCCAAGGCTAACGGAGTGATTTTAGTAACATTTTATCCACATATGACTCATAAAATGCAGCCTTTAGATAGAACCGTATTTCGACCATTTAAAACATATTTCAACACTGCAATGAATGAATTCATGATCACTCCAGGAAATACTGGAAAACCGGCAACAATATATGATCTTGCTCCACTGGTGGGAAAAGCATTTCCACTAGCTTTTACACCAACAAATATTGTTCAGGGATTTCAGGTAACTGGATTCGTTCCTCTGAATGAGAATATTTTCAAGGATTTTGAATTCTCTCCAGCAGATATCACTGATCGTCCAAACCCAACAGCAATAGTTCAAGATAATCGCCAAGATATTAGCTTTACATCAACTTCAGTTTTATCTTTGACTCAACTTAATTTCAGTGAACCAGTTGCCTCAACTTCTGCCTTGATTTCTCCGATTGTGATTAGGCCACATCCAAAAGCCGCATCACGAAAAGTCACTCATCGAGGTCGTGAAAAAGGACGTTCTCGCATATTGACGGACACCCCCGAAAAACTCAGAATAGAATTATTAAAATAAGCTAAACTAAATAAAACAAGAGTTCCGTCTCAGAAATCAACAACCATTTCAAAGAAAGTTGCCACAGTTAAGCGCAAGGTATTAGTATCTTCCGATTCTTCTATGTCAGATCAGTTCTCAGTGCATGATTCTGAAGATTCTGTTGGACCCTTGGACTTTTCGGAATCAGAAGAAGCTGTTTGTAACACGAGTGCTACTGAGACATCTGGGCAGGATGGAGGATACCAAGTGGGAGATTTCATCATTTTAATATATGAAGCCAAATATTTTCCAGGTAGGATAGTGGAAACCAGCGACGAAGGAGCCACTGTAACGGCAATGGAGCCAACCATGAATAATTGGAAATGGCCGGAAAAAGTGGACTCATTGTTCTATCCATGGGTGGACATTATTCAGAAAATTAATCCCCCAGTGAAGAAATGTTCCAAAAGAGACATCTACAAGGTTGGAGAAATAACTCAAATTTGTGAAAAATAGTTTTGTTTTCGAACTGATTTCTAACATTAATGTTCATTTTTCAAATATTTTTCAGAATAATGTTTTCGAATATGAAGTTGATTTTGCATTATAAATTGTTTTTTACATATAAGGAGGTCTAAATAAAATTTTATACCGAAAACTATCTAATTTATTAGATACATGTTCAAGGTACAACGGCCTTAGGTCTAAGGTACATCACTCCTGTGGTACCTTGGACACAAATACACTTTTTCAAATTAAGCTTTTCTTTCATCGAATTTGAATCGTTCTAATCTCGCAAAAAACTACTATGTATAAAATATCGCCCCCTATGCATCGCGCCAAAAGAAGCCTCCGACTAGAGTTTATTCTTCATGAAATTTTTTTAAAATCAGGAATGAGTTCAAGGTACGACATGTTCCCCTATATTTTGTTTCTATTTTCGAATCAGCTCGCTTTTTGCGGCGCGGTACATATGCGTACCTTCCGTGATTTTTGGCGGTACGTATTTGTACCATCAGGTGCATAGTTGAATGAATGTTTGGATATGCTTATACGATTTTATAGACCAAAAATGTTCTTTCATGATTACTATGGTCGGAATATGCCGCTGAGCATTTATCAGGCTTTGATTACTCACATGTTGAAGCGCCATATTCGGCTAGGTCCAGTGATAATTATATGCCTGACAGTTATAGTGAACCAGAAAGTGAGAGCAAATTAGAGCAACGTGATTTACCAGTCCAAGAAACTTTAGTTAGTGAAACAGACCGAAATCAGTGATGTGGAAGAAAATTTCATAAATGAATTTTAAGCAAACCAAACTAATTCAGGTGACACAAATCGTATTTTGGACTGGATTCTACCAACTGATAAATTTCTTCCGGTGAAACTTCTTGCGTCAAATAGAAATTGTAAAGTGAATTAAAGTATTACATCACATTTGATCCCACTGCAAATCTTTCATAAAATGTTTCCTTAATCACTGTACTTGCTAATTGTGGAATATACCAACCAGCGGCTGGATTAAATGAATAGGGGTAGAAAACATAAAGAGAAGAAGACACATAAAGGGGAAATTCAGAAATTACTAGCGTGTATATTTCTAATGTCATACCATAAGCTGCCCGGAATCAAGCACTACTGGAGTGGGAAAGAATCGCTAGGTAATCGTGCAATCGAAAAAGTAATTTTCCGAGATATATTCATGATTTTAGTTGCCAAACTCTTATTTTGCTTTACCAGAAAAACCACATAGTTATAGTTTATTGTGACAATAATAGTACAAAGCGCCTTACAAAAAAGTATTTTACTTGTGCTTGTAAACAGCGCAATTTAGTCAGTTTTTATCCAAACGTTGATACTCCCAAAGTTCTTGACAATGACAGACTTCAGATTTTGATCATTAGACATTAATTTACTTTAATATGTTCCTTTTTTCTGTCTTCAACTCAAACCAATCCATTTCCACCACTCTCTATTACACCGTTACTCTTTCCAAAACTAAAATTTTCCATTTGATCCAAATATTGACATTAAAATTATATGTTTTGTTAATATCTGCAATACACATTTTCAAAATATCGCCAAGATAGCATTTATCAAAGCATCGATGAAAGTATAAGGAAATTTAAAGGACGTTCCTCCCTAAAGCTACATATGCCGCTCAAACCGACAAAAAGAGGAATAAAATTATGGCTTCGATGTGATGCCGATTCTGGCTATATATATATATATATATATATATATATATATATATATATATATATATATATATATATATATATATATATATGATATAAACATATATTGTGGCAAATAATCTTCTGTACGAGAAAACGAAGGGTCGCTCACCCTTGGAGAAAGAGTAGTAAAATCACTTGCGTCTACAATCAAAGAGAAAGATGTTGTGCTATGTTTTGAGCGATTTTTTACAAGTGTCCATTTATTAGAAACATTCAACTTTGCTGCTTTGGGAGCCTCTATGTCTAATAGAAAAAATGTGCCAACGATGAAGGAAAAACTGCAACGGGGACAGTCCATATTTCGATGTACTAAGAATGGATTATTATAAGTGAAATGGCAAGACACAAAGGAAGTTATAGTTATGAGGAATTGTCATAAACCCGACATGACTACAGTTTCAAAAAAAAACTAGAGAACGACAAGCTATTGAATGTCCAGAAGCTATCTCATTTTATGATCAGAAGATGGGAGGCGTTGACAGGGCTGACCAACTTATAGGGTTGTATGATCATGAGAGAAACTGAAATAACTTGTGGAAAAAAGTATTTTGTACTTGCCTAAATATGTGTGCAGTCAATGTTTGGATAACTTACAATGACTTGAGGCGCGAAAATATAATAAAAACCGTTCTTACCTTTCCTCGTAACACTTGCCGAAGAAAAAATAGCTGAGGGCATACAAAATAGTTCGTTACCTCTTCCAAAAAGGGCTCCTCCAAGCAAAAAGAGAAAAACTTACGGCGCCGTACCACTGCACCTTCCTGTGGACGGGCAGACAAGAAGAAGATGTGCAGGGTGTAGTGAGGAGAAACGTCAGAAGCGAACAAAGACAATGTGCCAGTAATGTAATATTCCTATGTGCAAGGACTGTGTTATGTTGTATCACGTAAAATGAAGTTAATTTGTTATTCCGATTTTATGCGTCATTTGTAGCAACTGAGACAAAATGATCTTGCACTGTAATTTATTTTCTAGTTTATTTTATTTTGTTATTATGACTTATTTTATTTTGTTATTATTATTACTATCAGTTCGTTGTACTACGGAACAATTATATAAAAAATTCAAATTACTGAACAATGATTTTACCTAGAACCTCGGTGATTCAGTGGTAAGAACGTGTGCCTCTGAACCGAAGGGTACTGGGTTCGATCCCAGGGTACTCCTTTCACTTTTTCAGTACATACTGTACAATTAACCTCAACCGAGGTTCTGGCATTGTATTTGAGCAAGTTGAATGTCTGCACGGTCCGCCCTTCGAAGGGGGCGTAAAGCCGTCGGTCCCGTATCCATGTGATGTTGGGCACGTTAAGGATCCCTACCATCCTTACAGAAAGGCAGGGGTTCGGCAAAATTTCCAGGATAGTGAGGTGAAACTGCTCCCTGGCGTCGGCGATTGGCCATAGTCGCGGAAATAGGCCGACGTTAAAGAAACAAAACACACACAACATACATTTTACACCTGATGGTACACATTTGTACCACGTAATATACCTGCTGGTACATATGTATACCACCCACCCTCCACCCTCCGCAATGGGAGGGAAAAATCTGTCAGTAGAAACTTATCATTTTGAAGCAAATTTACAAAATCATCACACCGTTTTTATTATTGAGTTAATATTTATATTCAGGGACGAAAGGGTTAACATAAAAAATAATTATTTTTGGTGGTGACTTTTTAATTTTTATACGGCCCTGTCTTCATTGCGTTATTAGCTCTAATGTTATAATAGTTTTTGTCAAAAATTACAGACTTGTTATCTTTATCTGCTTTAACATACAAACAATCCTTTTCTAGCAATCGTTTAACTATTTTCAACTGATTAAAATTTTGGCTTTAATGGACTAATTTTCTTTCAAGTTTTTCGAAATTTTATCTCTACATGCTTCTCGAATGAAGTTTTTTGAAGATTCAGGTATTTTTTAGTAAATTTTCGTAGAAAAAAAAATTAATTAAAAAAACCTATGGGGAGATCCTGACTTTGAATTTTAAAAATATTTCTTTATATATATATATATATATATATATATATATATATATATATATATATATATATATATATATATATATATATACACATAATCACACCAATAACTCAAAAATGATGGACTGATTTTGATAAAATTGACAGGAACCTTCCTTTTGTAAGTGGTTTTGGATAAGTTCGTTAGCGAGGAAAATCGGATCAGATTTTCCGGGAAAATTTTGGGTATTCTTTCAACAAAAGTTTGTCTAAGGAAATAACAAAGCTACGGTAACCAAATTTGTAGGTAGATTTAGTTATAAAAAGTAAATTATTACTGCAATTTGGATCCCTATGTTACAAGAAAAATAAATCCTAAGTATTTAATTTAGAAAATGTTTGGTGTCGGATGATTATTATGAAAATTCATTACTGCGACACACTGGCTGCGTCCAGACTTGTTGTTTTTTTTTAATATGACATTTCACCAGTGATTTTACTTTTGATTATTGTATTATTAAGGAACTGTTACTTATTAATTGCTACTATTAATATAATATACGGGATACTCTAATTGAAATCAAAAAGTTACAGGATTTCTAATATTTTAAATCGATATAACGTAGCAACTTACACCAAAATTAAATTTTAAGACTCCGAAGATATTGGAACCCCAGAAATTTCACAGAACGAGTTGCGTAAATGCCCATGTATAAAACTGTATAAAACTTACTTAACACTTAGTTTAACAAAACAGCACAAATTAGAGTTAAAATAGTTACACCTATTCCCACCTTGGGCTGTAGTTCTTAGTAGAATTCAGCCAAGTATACTATTAGTTTCGTAAAATTATAGAGGAAAGCTGCATAGCTGTAAATTACACCAGTCGTTTCGATATATTTTGCGTAACACCGTCCACATCTGCTCTAGTAATAAAAATCCCTTAAGCTTGGCAGCTTAGGGTAATACAATAAGGTCGAAGTTTAGATAATGCAAATGTTTTGATTTATAATGGCAACACAAAGTTGATTATTCTGCTAAAGCATTTAGAATATATTTAGAAGGTCAAATACCAATCCTTTGTTACATTCTGTAACCTCGTTACTCAGCAGCAATGTTAAAGCTGGATTTTCATATTGCATAAATTTAGGGAAATTTTCGTCAACAATATGGTAGGTTATATTGTTCAAGACTTTAATAACCTTGAAATATATTTGCTCAAATCATATAACAGCGATTGTTAAAATGTGATGTGTATTTACCTGGTGATGGTGCGAAACACGGGAATATGAGGGCACCAAAATTACAGCATTTTTTGTACTTGCGTTTCTTTAAAATCTAAATTTACAAACTCAAAAGAAAAGTGCTATACCTCATCACACTCCAAATGTGATGTTGCCTTGTCATCCTCAGCCGGGCTCTTTCCCGAACAGCTTTTTCTTGTAGCTTCGGCCCTTAATCAGTTGGGGCTAGTTTTCCTAGAGTTTTCGTTTTGGCCCAAATATTACCTTTTTTTCCAAGCACACGTCTTTCAGATAATATTTGCAAAAGGTAATTATGTCTCAAAATACGACCAACAACTTTTGACATTATCCACCCAATTTCTTTTATCAAGCATATCGCCACCTAAATGATAGCTTTATGATCGTGACCTTCCTTCTCAATTATTTGCTACATTCACCATCATCCGTCATAATACTCATAAGTTAAGTGAATATTTCTACTTATAAAAATGGTTGGTTATTCAGCTTTGTATTGATTTTCACAGTCCCACGTTTACTTATCCTGATACCAATTTTATGTACCGCTGTAAATATTTAAACCTTACAAACAAAATTGATAGAGCGATTAAAAAAACGTTCAACTGAAAATAATGTACAGGCAAAGTATTATGCTTCGGCAATCTCTGGGTACTTTGGTTTTAACTATTTTTACAACTCTGACTTCTGGAAGGGGGATTATCAAAGTATTAGGGCACCAGTAGTCTAGATGCCCGCAGTCGACTGCAAACTCTAGATGATCAGTGTTTGGTAACGACACGGTTGGGCTAAACAAAAAAGTCTGGACGCAACAAGTGCGTTGTGATAGTGAATTTTAAAAAAAGTGTTGTTTTGAATAAATATATCTTTTACTTCCGCCGTAAAAGGTCTCAAAACATATAGAAACATGATTTAGAAACAAATGTTTTTCTCTATCGGTCTGTCTGTAGCCACGATAACTTTAGAACGAATTGTTTTTGGGTGAAATCGCTGCAGGGGGTGGGGGATGAATGGGGGCTCATTTGGTGAAAATTTACATTTTGCGTTAGAAGTCGAGTAATATAACGTTTTAGGGTTTGCTTTTTACAAAACTTTCAATTTCATCATACATCTGGTATCCTACGCTGAAACTAAAGGAGGGGTTGAATCTGTAGGGGTGGAATATTGATGATAGAAATTTCGAATTTTTCTTTTATTAAACCGGCGTAAAAAGTCTGAAAACCTGTAGAAGACGTGAATCTGAAACGAAAATGGTTTGTCTATCAGTCAAAATGAAAATGTTGTTAACGGTTAGTAATAAAAAGTCATTTAGATTAAGGTTCTCCAAAAAACGTCAGCAAAATATGTCTTTTGATAAGGCATTCTCGAAAGCAATTTTTTGTGTCTACATGTGAATTGAAGTAACCCTATCGATTAAAAATTCAGTTGTGATTATTTCTTCGCATTGCTGAGTGAATTTTTATAATTATGGTGTAATAAATCTCCGAAAGAGTTGAAATTGTGGGCATTTTTTTAAATCATGAAAACGCAAACAAAATAGCACGTGTATTCAATAACCTACATCCTGATAGGCGTGTTCGTCATAAGTACTTACTAGAGTTGCTACACAAGTTACATGAAACTGGATCAGTGGAACGCAATTCTGAACGTGAATTTCCTATGGTGAATGAACGGATCGGTATTGGCAGCTGTCAGGTCAGCTGGAATAGAGAAAACCTGCTGCAGGTGGATCGGTTCCATGCTCAGAGACGGGGCGGTGCTTACCTCACTTTGCCGGCGGCGGTCGCGGCGTGGTGTCCGCAGGGAAGCGCTCTGTCTCCCCTGCCCTGGTGCCTAGTCGTAGACGGCCTGCTAGGGAGGCTCTCTAGAGGGGGGTACGAGGTACAGGGCTATACGGACGACATTGTCATCATAGTCCGAGGACAGGTTACACAGTCAGTGTGGGAGCGCATGCAGACAGCACTCAAAGTGGTGGAAAGGTGGACTGTTGGCAAAAGGCTCGGGGTGAGCCCCAAAAAAGCAACCGTGATACCGTTTACGATGAGAAGGGAGTGGTAGATCTACAGAACTCTCACCCTATACAGTAGAAACATCCCAATGGCCAGGGAGATAAAATATCTTGGGGTCGTATTGCATTCTAAGCTAATCTGGAATGGTTACGTTGAAAAATACTGCGTAAGGCAGTTATGACCCTAGCCGTCACTAGGCGGCTATATGGAAAATCGTCGGGAGTAAGACCTAGTATGGCCTACTAACTGTAGACAAGGGTGGTCAGACCATCGTTAACGTACGCGGCACTAGTCTGGTGGCCTAAGGTGACACAATTCAGTGCCAAACAAAGACTAGGCAAGATCCAAAGGATGGCTTGCTTAGGCATCACAGGGGCTATGGCTTCAACCCCAACAGCCGCCATGGAGGTGTTGCTAGATCTGCCCCCTACACTTAGTTATCACAGGGGAGGCCAGGCTAGGACTATACAGACTAGCGTGCAATAGTAGACTGAAGATCAACCCAGGTGGCAGGGGCCACCGCAAAATTCAGAAGATCGTGAAGATGCCTATGGTTGAAATGAAATGAGGTCAGACTTCGCGAGCCCGCAAATCGGCAGGGAAAACAATTTTACAGTGGAAAGCCCGACTACAAGGCATGGCGGGGGGAGACGCCGGGCTTACCACGGGACGCGCTCGCTTTGTGCACCACGGACGGATCCCGCGGGGAGCGTGAGACGGGGGCAGGCGTTTATTCGGAAGGATCGAGGGTAAGTCACAGTATTTCCCTAGGAGCTCATGCACCGGTCTTTCAGGCCACAATGTATGCCATCCTGTAGTGCGTGCGAGAGAACAAGAGGAGGCGCTACACCAACAAGCAGATCCTCATAGCCACAGACAGCTAGGTGGCCCTAAAGGCCCTAAGTAGCATACGGGTAAATTCCAGGCTGGTAGGTGAAGGCAGCCTATATATATATATATATATATATATATATATATATATATATATATATAGTATTAAGTTTTCGTGACGGTAATAGTGTTATTTTCTTAAAAAATTGTGGGAAAGCCGTCAGTTGCAAAATAAAACTCTTTATTAAAAGCCGAGCTTTCGGAAAAGTTTATTCCATTTTCAAGGCTACAACATGGAAAGGAAAAAGTTTTCAATTTACTTAGGAAAAATATAAAAGTTTTAAAATACTTACATCTAACGTGAGTTTTACTATAACTAATTATGAAAATACAAACATGAACAAAACCGTTTTTTAAAATTTGACTGAAGTCGGAAAGTGCCAAACTGACATATGAAGCTAACAATTGTCTATTTGAATTTGTTTTTTGTTTTTGTCTAGGAAATATAAATAGGGGTAGTGATTTCTAAAATTATTATCTTTCTTTAAGTTTATTAAATTGTCGTTAAAAGTAATTTCAAATTCTTCTAAACACATTCTTTTATTACTTAAGGTTTCACAGTGTAAAATAGAAACATCACTAAAATTTATATTGTGGCCAGTGTCGAGATTATGTTCAGACAAAGCGCAAGTTCTTTTTTGTAAACGTATATCACTTTTGTGCTGTGTTATCCTATCTTTAAGGACTCTGCTTGTTTGGCCAATGTATCTTAAACTACAATTATTACATGGAATACAATATACCACTCCAGACACTTTGCAAATTTCATCCTTACTTTTGAGTTTACTGAAAATGTTATTAATTGTTTTTGAATATCGAAACGTTATTTTAAAATTGGTTTCATCTTTAAATATAAACTTTAACTTATTCGAAATACTCTTAATGTATGGGATTGATATGTAAAAAAAGTTAGATGCTTCCGAAGTCGAAATTATGAGGGTGTTATGTCTGTCAGATAAATTTGATACTGTTTGTAGAGAGTGTCTTGTATTGTAATGGTGATTGTTTGAACAATTGTATAAGAGTCTATTAAGTAGTTTGGGAGGATAAGAGTTGTTAACAAAAATATTATAAAGTTTTCTTAAATTTTTTTCATGGAAAGAAGGATGGCATATCTTTAATATTCTGTTTTTTAAACCTAATAAAATGTTAATTTTAGTTTTAAATAAATGATCTGAATGAAAATTAATATACCTTTGAGAACTAGTTGGCTTTATATACCAATCTAAAATTATGTTGTTATCGTTTGTTCTGATTAATTTTGTATCTAGGAATGGTACACTGTTATCTGTTTCCTCTTCTAATGTAAATTTAATAAATTGGTTGTAAGAATTAAAAACATGTAAAATGTGTCTTGATGAATTTAGAGGAATACTACAAATAATGTCGTCAACATATTTTTTTAAAAAAGGAATATTGAAATTTAATTTTGGTATACATGTTTCAAGTAAATCATCTATAACATATTGTGCAATAATTGGAGAGATACAAGCACCCATTGGAGTTCCAAAAATTTGCTTATAATATGTGTTTTCAAAAACAAAATAACTTGAGTTAAAAATAAAATCAACTATTTCAAGAAATGTATTTTTTGGAATGGATGTTTCTAGAGAAATAGAAACCCATCTTTTCTCAATGCTATCTTTAAAGAGTTGAAGTGGTATGTTAGTAAAAAGTGAAACAATATCCAGACTAACAATTACATAATTATCTGGAAGTGTAACATCCTTTATAAAATCTGAAAAGTGAAAAGAGTCTCTTATGTAATAATCATTGTTGGTATTGTAAGCTTTTGTTAAAATTTCAGTGATTAGTATAGCTAATTTACTATTAGGTGAATTTATGGAAGAAATAATTGGCCTTAAAGATAGAACAGGTTTATGAATTTTAGGAAGACCATAGTATTTTGGACACGTCTGATTATATATTGTTAATTTTTTAGCCATTTCTTGTGTAATAAAACTATTGTTTTTTAATTTGGAAACTATTTTATTAGCTTTTTGTTGAAAGGTGGATGTTGGGTCTGTGGTTAATTTTTTGTAATAATTTTCGTCAGAAAGTAAAGAATTGGAAAGCTCAATATACTGATCCTTATTCATAATAACTGTGACATTGCCTTTGTCAGATCTTGTAACTATAAGGTTGTTATGTGATTTAAAAAAAGAAACTGATTTTTTGTAAAGTATTTCTAGGTAGGTGAACTTTGTTTGTTTTTGATAAAAATTTGTTAGAATATTAATTACTTTTGATCTGTATATATTCTGTTTACTAGTATTACACTGTGAAATTATAAATTCAATTTCAGACAAAAATTTTGAAAGATATATGTCGTTTTTGTTTGGAGAAATGCTAAATTTGTAACCTAAAGCCAAAAAATGTTTTATTTCAATAGGTAATTCGGTATCAGAAATATTTTTGATCCAGTTTTCTTGGATGTTAATTTTTCTAAAAGTTTCATTAATTAAACGGTTTAATTTATTGATATTGTTAATTTTAATTTCAATAAACTTTTTATTGTACCTAATAATTTGTCGACGTGAAAATTCACTAAAAATTTCATTCGGTATAATTGTAGATACTAACGTTTGTTGATTTTGAATTAATTTTTCAAAATGGGTAATCTGTTTATGAGTAACAGAAATTTCTAAATTAAGAATTTTGTTAACTAACCTTGTTCTAAAATTATAAAGCATATTTCCTGTTTGACCACTATCAACTTCAATCAAATTAATTACATTTTTAATACTGTTTAAAATATGTTTAGGAAAAACACCATTTTGCCTGCATTTGAGTAAAAAAATTCTTCTGTTCTTCAAGCTTGATAATTTTATATTGTAGTTGGACCAATTTTTTAAATATTTTGCTGCAGAAAGACCATATTGTAGTGTAATTTCTTGAAAAAAACCCATTCTTCTTTTTAGTATTAAGTTTTCGTGACGGTAATAGTGTTATTTTCTTAAAAAATTGTGGGAAAGCCGTCAGTTGCAAAATAAAACTCTTTATTAAAAGCCGAGCTTTCGGAAAAGTTTATTCCATTTTCAAGGCTACAACATGGAAAGGAAAAAGTTTTCAATTTACTTAGGAAAAATATAAAAGTTTTAAAATACTTACATCTAACGTGAGTTTTACTATAACTAATTATGAAAATACAAACATGAACAAAACCGTTTTTTAAAATTTGACTGAAGTCGGAAAGTGCCAAACTGACATATGAAGCTAACAATTGTCTATTTGAATTTGTTTTTTGTTTTTGTCTAGGAAATATAAATAGGGGTAGTGATTTCTAAAATTATTATCTTTCTTTAAGTTTATTAAATTGTCGTTAAAAGTAATTTCAAATTCTTCTAAACACATTCTTTTATTACTTAAGGTTTCACAGTGTAAAATAGAAACATCACTAAAATTTATATTGTGGCCAGTGTCGAGATTATGTTCAGACAAAGCGCAAAAGTGATATACGTTTACAAAAAAGAACTTGCGCTTTGTCTGAACATAATCTCGACACTGGCCACAATATAAATTTTAGTGATGTTTCTATTTTACACTGTGAAACCTTAAGTAATAAAAGGATGTGTTTAGAAGAATTTGAAATTACTTTTAACGACAATTTAATAAACTTAAAGAAAGATAATAATTTTAGAAATCACTACCCCTATTTATATTTCCTAGACAAAAACAAAAAACAAATTCAAATAGACAATTGTTAGCTTCATATGTCAGTTTGGCACTTTCCGACTTCAGTCAAATTTTAAAAAACGGTTTTGTTCATGTTTGTATTTTCATAATTAGTTATAGTAAAACTCACGTTAGATGTAAGTATTTTAAAACTTTTATATTTTTCCTAAGTAAATTGAAAACTTTTTCCTTTCCATGTTGTAGCCTTGAAAATGGAATAAACTTTTCCGAAAGCTCGGCTTTTAATAAAGAGTTTTATTTTGCAACTGACGGCTTTCCCACAATTTTTTAAGAAAATAACACTATTACCGTCACGAAAACTTAATACTAAAAAGAAGAATGGGTTTTTTTCAAGAAATTACACTACAATATGGTCTTTCTGCAGCAAAATATTTAAAAAATTGGTCCAACTACAATATAAAATTATCAAGCTTGAAGAACAGAAGAATTTTTTTACTCAAATGCAGGCAAAATGGTGTTTTTCCTAAACATATTTTAAACAGTATTAAAAATGTAATTAATTTGATTGAAGTTGATAGTGGTCAAACAGGAAATATGCTTTATAATTTTAGAACAAGGTTAGTTAACAAAATTCTTAATTTAGAAATTTCTGTTACTCATAAACAGATTACCCATTTTGAAAAATTAATTCAAAATCAACAAACGTTAGTATCTACAATTATACCGAATGAAATTTTTAGTGAATTTTCACGTCGACAAATTATTAGGTACAATAAAAAGTTTATTGAAATTAAAATTAACAATATCAATAAATTAAACCGTTTAATTAATGAAACTTTTAGAAAAATTAACATCCAAGAAAACTGGATCAAAAATATTTCTGATACCGAATTACCTATTGAAATAAAACATTTTTTGGCTTTAGGTTACAAATTTAGCATTTCTCCAAACAAAAACGACATATATCTTTCAAAATTTTTGTCTGAAATTGAATTTATAATTTCACAGTGTAATACTAGTAAACAGAATATATACAGATCAAAAGTAATTAATATTCTAACAAATTTTTATCAAAAACAAACAAAGTTCACCTACCTAGAAATACTTTACAAAAAATCAGTTTCTTTTTTTAAATCACATAACAACCTTATAGTTACAAGATCTGACAAAGGCAATGTCACAGTTATTATGAATAAGGATCAGTATATTGAGCTTTCCAATTCTTTACTTTCTGACGAAAATTATTACAAAAAATTAACCACAGACCCAACATCCACCTTTCAACAAAAAGCTAATAAAATAGTTTCCAAATTAAAAAACAATAGTTTTATTACACAAGAAATGGCTAAAAAATTAACAATATATAATCAGACGTGTCCAAAATACTATGGTCTTCCTAAAATTCATAAACCTGTTCTATCTTTAAGGCCAATTATTTCTTCCATAAATTCACCTAATAGTAAATTAGCTATACTAATCACTGAAATTTTAACAAAAGCTTACAATACCAACAATGATTATTACATAAGAGACTCTTTTCACTTTTCAGATTTTATAAAGGATGTTACACTTCCAGATAATTATGTAATTGTTAGTCTGGATATTGTTTCACTTTTTACTAACATACCACTTCAACTCTTTAAAGATAGCATTGAGAAAAGATGGGTTTCTATTTCTCTAGAAACATCCATTCCAAAAAATACATTTCTTGAAATAGTTGATTTTATTTTTAACTCAAGTTATTTTGTTTTTGAAAACACATATTATAAGCAAATTTTTGGAACTCCAATGGGTGCTTGTATCTCTCCAATTATTGCACAATATGTTATAGATGATTTACTTGAAACATGTATACCAAAATTAAATTTCAATATTCCTTTTTTAAAAAAATATGTTGACGACATTATTTGTAGTATTCCTCTAAATTCATCAAGACACATTTTACATGTTTTTAATTCTTACAACCAATTTATTAAATTTACATTAGAAGAGGAAACAGATAACAGTGTACCATTCCTAGATACAAAATTAATCAGAACAAACGATAACAACATAATTTTAGATTGGTATATAAAGCCAACTAGTTCTCAAAGGTATATTAATTTTCATTCAGATCATTTATTTAAAACTAAAATTAACATTTTATTAGGTTTAAAAAACAGAATATTAAAGATATGCCATCCTTCTTTCCATGAAAAAAATTTAAGAAAACTTTATAATATTTTTGTTAACAACTCTTATCCTCCCAAACTACTTAATAGACTCTTATACAATTGTTCAAACAATCACCATTACAATACAAGACACTCTCTACAAACAGTATCAAATTTATCTGACAGACATAACACCCTCATAATTTCGACTTCGGAAGCATCTAACTTTTTTTACATATCAATCCCATACATTAAGAGTATTTCGAATAAGTTAAAGTTTATATTTAAAGATGAAACCAATTTTAAAATAACGTTTCGATATTCAAAAACAATTAATAACATTTTCAGTAAACTCAAAAGTAAGGATGAAATTTGCAAAGTGTCTGGAGTGGTATATTGTATTCCATGTAATAATTGTAGTTTAAGATACATTGGCCAAACAAGCAGAGTCCTTAAAGATAGGATAACACAGCACAAAAGTGATATACGTTTACAAAAAAGAACTTGCGCTTTGTCTGAACATAATCTCGACACTGGCCACAATATAAATTTTAGTGATGTTTCTATTTTACACTGTGAAACCTTAAGTAATAAAAGAATGTGTTTAGAAGAATTTGAAATTACTTTTAACGACAATTTAATAAACTTAAAGAAAGATAATAATTTTAGAAATCACTACCCCTATTTATATTTCCTAGACAAAAACAAAAAACAAATTCAAATAGACAATTGTTAGCTTCATATGTCAGTTTGGCACTTTCCGACTTCAGTCAAATTTTAAAAAACGGTTTTGTTCATGTTTGTATTTTCATAATTAGTTATAGTAAAACTCACGTTAGATGTAAGTATTTTAAAACTTTTATATTTTTCCTAAGTAAATTGAAAACTTTTTCCTTTCCATGTTGTAGCCTTGAAAATGGAATAAACTTTTCCGAAAGCTCGGCTTTTAATAAAGAGTTTTATTTTGCAACTGACGGCTTTCCCACAATTTTTTAAGAAAATATATATATATATATATATATATATATATATATATATATATATATATATATATATATATATATATATAGGCTGGCCTATTGAAAACGAGCTGGCAGCCATACCGGCCTGGAAAAGATTTTGTCGAAAAAAACCTGAAACACGTCAAGTTTGCTTGTGGGTTGCCAACTTTTGACGCAGAAAATATAGCCCAAACTTTACCGTCCTAAGCGGGGGTGCCATCGCTTAATTTTTTTCATATATGATTAGGGGTTATGTGATCACTCGTTGAAAAGTATATATATATATATATATATATATATATATATATATATATATATATATATATATATATATATATATATATATATATATATATATTATAACGCGTTCTTGTACAGTTCGTTACTTTGGTTATACATAACCCTTGCGAATAAGAGCTTGTCTCCGTAATTAGTCAGTTGGAGAGCTGTCGTTTGGTTTGAAGTTCTTTTGAATCACACGGTCTTATAAAATAATGGGCAGACTTTATGAAACTTGGAACGCTTGTTTCTCTAGTAAATAAGTTCGATAGCCAGGAAAACTTACCAACTTTTACGGGAAAATTTTGAAGTGTCTTTTCATAAAATTTTATATGTTTAGGAACAACAAGGCTATTGTATCCAATTTTTGTAAGAGAATTGCCACGCATCCATACATTTATGTATTTAAACTTAAATGAAAAAGTCTTAAGCTTGAAAAAAAAAATTGATCGCACCGGAAATTCAGCGATGGCACAAGAAAATATATTAGAGTTCTTTATAATGTCGTAGGAAATGCGGTAGTCCCTAATCATTGTATGTTTATGAAATGGTGCGAAATTTGTTGAAGTTGTATATAATAATTATCTGTGACGTTACACCCTTGTTCCATTTACGAAGAAAATTAATTACTACTACATAATTATTATTATTATCCACAAAAGACAATACAAGCTGTACAAGAGATGACTAAATGGTACCATAATAATTATAATACTGTTTTAATTGAGTCACTATGCGGAACAAACTTGCCCGTGCTCTGTGGGAATCACACATAGCGGCCCAATTAGATAAGGGATCATGGCTAATGACTAAAATCTAACCATATATGTATGGTAAACTTGCCAACGTAAGTTCACACAGTAACTAAGCCACGTTTCTATATTTAGCTATAATAGAAAATAGGTCGTTTGTGACACTTAAAACGGGTCTTGTAGAAGTTTGGATTAGTTAGTGCTTTATTCACCATGTTTCAATTTGCGATATTTTTTCAAATATGTGACAGTCGGTACACCAGCTCCATATTTCAAGAGAGAAGTTGTTGGTTGTATTTTTAGAAACCATCACACACTGTGGTAGGTGAGGTTTAATTTTTATCAAAGTTTAAAACTTCTACATCAGTCTGGATTAGTTTTTTTGCCACCTACCTGGATCTCATTTTAATCTCCTTTGTCACCTTGCGCCGTAATCAGATATGGATAAAGCAAAAATTGCAAAACATTTTTTTGTTTAATCCCTTTAGTAACTGTAACTTCAAACATGTATTTAAAAGATTTCTTTATTGTATATGCGTAGAAAGATTTGCCGCCTCTTATTACGTGTGCTTTATAAGATGACTGCCGCTAAGCCTAATGAATTTGTATAGCATACACAGTGTATAGCAGAAATATGGTGCACTCCTTTTTTTCTAAATTAAAGTTTAAAAGCTTTTATTCAACTTTACCTTGTGACGGGTTTTCCTAGGGTTTGTATTTAGCTACGAAAACCTTGCCCGTCACAATTTGTTTAAATGAGAAAAACCAAAAACAAAAACAAAAAACAAGGTGAAAAGAATTAAATTTTTAAAAGAATTCTGGGGTTTTACGCGCTCGATGTTGTTGACACCCTAGCGGTACAAATCGCTGCGGCTAATTTCCACGCTAAGTGATAGGCGACAGATGTGGAATATGAAATATCAATTAACATATTTACTGGAGAACACATATAGGGAGCTTTATTAAATTGAGTAACAACAAGTGAGTTTTGTTTTTAAATATTTAATACAGAGAGACCTTAAGCAAGGTATTAGATTTAACACAATATTTATATGGTGTTATAAGTGAATTTATGCCTCTGTTACAGCGCTGTGTCGGGTTCACAAACGAAAGTTGTTATTGTAATTGTTATTAAAAAAAAAGAATATCATACAAGGTGGATATAATGTTTTAATCTACGGTGTTTCACTTACAGGAATATTAAAATATGTCACTATATCTCCCCGTAGAGAGGTTCAGGATTTTATATTTAATTTCAAATTACCAGTCTGTTTGAAGACGTACGTCTATATAATTTACCAAGCCAGAAATTAAATAACAGGCCAGAAAATTAATTGCCAAGCCAGAAAAATCACTTGCTCAGCTAGAAACGCAAATGCCAGGCCAGAAAACCCCTATGTATTTATATATCCAGGGGTTTTTATGATATGAAAGATGGTACTGCCACTGACGTGGTATATTTAAAAAACTTGCGGTACAAATATCTATTTGAGGGACTTAACGCAAACCAGCACAAACTTGCTGCAGGTAATTACCAAGATCTATAAAGTAATAGGTTACCTCATAACTTTAACGGGGTATCGGTAAGAGGGAACTGTGACGTCATCTTTTTCTTAGACAGTCTGTTGATTTCGACTGGTCATGTCTTTATTTAAGTATTTATGTGCTTTGAGTTCATATTTTTATTCGAACATTGTTTGATACAGTATTATGGACTATATTTTAAGACTTTTGTTGATATAGTATCTTGTCTGCTATCAAAAAAACGTTAAAAAGGCGGTTCTAGTTATTGTAAGTATTTTGTGTTGTATGTAGTCTGTATGAGTTTTAAACTTGGATATTATGATCTATTAAATATGGACGTGTATTATTTTTTAGTTTTGCGCTTGCGCTGTTATAGTACAATAATATTATAATAAAATTCAAATGGATAATATTAATATTTCCCGAATTGCCTGATTCTTCTGTTAGGTTATGTGTTCAGCTACTTCTCATTAATAAATGAAATATAATATTATTTCAGGCATCTTAAAAAATTATTAAGTTTTAGATAAATATATTCTTCTAGCTGCCTGGGTATATGTGTGCTGTGACTGCTTACAAAAGCAACAGTGAAAACGCAAAAAAATTGGAGAAAATATTTGATACAGCTCTGCAAAAGATGTGAGTTGCGAGATGTCACAGAAAGGACAAGTTTGATATACCTATAGGTCGCAATAGAAGATATGTAGCAAGAATTTTTTTCCTATTAGGTATGAAAAAATAGGTCGTCAAATTTAAAATTCTAATTTCCTCTCAACTATCTAACAAATACTTGTTTCTCGTTAGTACTTACTTCAATGTTATTTCAGGGAAATAAAACATATATAAAAACTTTAGAAAGAACACTTTTATAAATGCATTAAAAAGAAAATAATAACTTTTTCTGATCTTAATTTTTTTTAAATTTATGTACGTTATTCAAACTGAAAACGTTGAGCATGCAAAATTGTAAATTTTAAGAAATAAATCAATGTATTTTGGTTATGGTAGTTTTATAAATCATTGACAAACTCTTGATAACTAATTATCAAACATTGTACCATAGACACATTGTAAATTGTTAAAAAATGATGCACAAACATGAATATATACAACATAACAGTGATAATTAATACTTGATATAGGAATAATAAATTTATACATGTTATATAACATAATAACAATATTCACATTATCCAAGAACTATTAAAACAACTATAGCATTTTTCGGCGCTTAACGCTTTAATTTTTGTGAATTTTCGTAGAAAAAATTCACTAATGGGGAGATCCCGACTTTTAAATTATAAAAACGCAAATGAGAGCGAACTAGGACCCCTAGATCCCATATCCGGGGTCAGGTTCAATTTATATATATATATATATATATATATATATATATATATATATATATATATATATATATATATATATATATATATATATATATATATATATATATATATATATATATATATATATATATATATATATATATATATATATATATATATATATATATATATATATATATATATAGTTAAGCTTTTGTGACGGTAATAGATGTATTTACTCAAAAAATTGTAAGAAACCCGTCAGTTTCAAAATAAAACTCTTTATTAAAAGCCGAGCTTTCGGAAAAGTTTATTCAATTCTCAAGGAAATAACGTGAGTTTCACCATAACTAATTATGAAATAACAAACATGAAAAAAACCTTTTTGTGAATTTGAGTGAAGTCGACTTCACTCAACATTTATTCAGGATAGAGTGAATTTTTAAACTTATTATTATTAAAGATTAAAGCATCGGTTAGCAAGATTCTATTTGGTCAGCAAATTACATAGTCATGTAAACTACCCCTAATTAAATGTATTTTTTAGTCAACTTCCGGTAGCGAGTTTACTGTTACTACCAATGGTTATATATGTATTTTGAGTTCAGTCAGTTAAATATTTTCGGAAGTACTAACAATGAACTGAAATATGTCGAAGAGGTATTTTTATTTTTTATTTTTTATTTTTTATTTAATATTATTGGCTGCGGCATCTCAGGCCATTAGCACATTTTTTCCATCATTCAATATTTTTTAAAATTTTCCAGACAGAGTCAAATTGGCTCGCCCGGGAATCGAACCCGGGACCTCTCGCTTAGCAGGCTGGCACCTAGCCACCTGCGCCACGAGGGCGTCCGTCGAAGAGGTAATTACCCTAAATGAGGGTGTTTCTGTGTCAACTTTTGGTAGCAAGTTAATATTTATTAGTAATGACGGTATCCAAATATAGAGGTACCTATTTAGATTTCTGAGATTCATAGTTTTTCTGATAGCACTAACAAATGAAAAACGCCAAGAGTAAACTACCCTTGAATAAAAGTTTTTCTTTGAAACTTTGATAGCAGAAAACCATCATTAGGATGCAAAATATAAAATATCAAAGAAATCCTTAAACATTAAAGCGTCGGTCAGCAAGATTCAATTTGGTCTTCAAATTATATTATTATATAAACTACCCCTAAATAGGGGTATATTTTTAAATCAGTTTCTGCGGTAGTAAGCTTCTTATACTTAGAAATGGTTATATATGTATTTTGGGTTCAGTCTGTTGAATTGCTTCGGCGGCAGTAGCCATAAACCGAAATATGTAAATAGTAAACTACCCCTAAATGAGGGTGTTTTTCTGTTAAGGTCTGATAGCGAGTTGAAAGTACTGGTCGTATGTGTATTTTGACCTTAATTAGTTTCATAGTTCTCCCGGTAGCCATGACCAACTGAAATATGGTAAGAATAAACTACCCCTAAATAAGAGTGTTTTTAAGTTGGTGGCGAGTGTATTGTTCACAGTAGTGATTGCGTATGTATTTTAACATTAATCGGTTGGCTAGTTCTCTCGGTAGCAGCGATTAACTCAAATATTCCAAGAGTAACCTACCCCTAAATGGGGCTGTTTTTCTGTCATCTTCTGGTAGCGAGTTTATTGTTGATGGCTGTGATCATATATATATATATATATATATATATATATATATATATATATATATATATATATATATATATATATATATATATATATATATATATATATATCAACCCTAATCGGTAGCATAGTTCTCCCGGTAGCAGTGATAACTGAAATATGGCAAGAGTAAACTACCTCTAAATGGGGATATTTTTTATCCAACTTCTGATAGTAAGTTAACTGTTTCTAGAAATGGTTATACCTGTATTTTGACCTCAGTATGTTAAATAGTTTCGACGGTTATGTCAATAAGCTGAAATATGTCAAGAGTAAACTACCCCTAAATATGGGTATTTTTCAGTCAACTACTGGTAGCGAGCTGGTAGATACTAGTAATGATTATAAGTAAATGTATACTTTTGTCAGATTCATAATTTTTCTGGTAGCACTAAAATATTTAAAAAAACGCCAAGAGTAAACTACCCTTAAATAGAAAGGTTTTTCTTTGAAACTTTAGTAGCAAGAAGAGATTATCATTAGGTTGCAGAATTTTTAATATCAAAGAAATCCTTACAGATTAAAGCGTCGGTCAGCAAGATTCAATTTGATCAGCAAATTACATCCCCCCTTTAAAAATAAATTGTATCTTTTATGGGTTGGTTCTATTTTTATGTTAAATATTGACATACATCAGGTAGATATTTTGAAAACCTCATCCGTCATCTGTGTTTCATTTTATTTTCAACGTTTGGAGAATTTTTGATCAAAACACCATAATATAGCAACATATCTTTAAAACACTAAGTGAGTGGCGAACGTGTCGCCACCTAGTTCGGAACCAAGTACTATGTTGTCACGCCCGCTCCAAATAATACAGAGTATTAAAAATAGAGACGGTATACAACTAACTAACAATTTAAAAAAATTGTTAGCCCTGGCCCATTTCTACCCCAATATAGGGACAAAGTATGTAAGACTAGATGCATTCTCGCAACAATTAGAACCGTAGACCGGTTTCGCTCTCATTAGAGCTCTTCAGTACGGCATACTAATTGCAGCAAAAATGCACCAAAAATAACACGGCTATCGTATAGCCAGTCTTAAAACACTAAGTGAGAGGCGAACGTGTCGCCACCTAGTTCGGAACCAAGTACTATGTTGTCACGCCCGCTCCAAATAATACAGAGTATTAAAAATAGAGACGGTATACAACTAACTAACAATTTAAAAAATTGTTAGCCCTGGCCCATTTCTACCCCAATATAGGGACAAAGTATGTAAGACTAGATGTATTCTCGCAACAATTAGAACCGTAGACCGGTTTCGCTCTCATTAGAGCTCTTCAGTGCGGCATACTAATTGCAGCAAAAATGCACCAAAAATAACACGGCTATCGTATAGCCAGTCTTAAAACACTAAGTGAGTGGCGAACGTGTCGCTACCTAGTTCGGAACCAAGTACTATGTTGTCACGCCCGCTCCAAATAATACAGAGTATTAAAAATAGAGACGGTATACAACTAACTAACAATTTAAAAAAATTGTTAGCCCTGGCCCATTTCTACCCCAATATAGGGACAAAGTATGTAAGACTAGATGCATTCTCGCAACAATTAGAACCGTAGACCGGTTTCGCTCTCATTAGAGCTCTTCAGTGCGGCATACTAATTGCAGCAAAAATGCACCAAAAATAACACGGCTATCGTATAGCCAGTCTTAAAACACTAAGTGAGTGGCGAACGTGTCGCCACCTAGTTCGGAACCAAGTACTATGTTGTCACGCCCGCTCCAAATAATACAGAGTATTAAAAATAGAGACGGTATACAACTAACTAACAATTTAAAAAATTGTTAGCCCTGGCCCATTTCTACCCCAATATAGGGACAAAGTATGTAAGACTAGATGCATTCTCGCAACAATTAGAACCGTAGACCGGTTTCGCTCTCATTAGAGCTCTTCAGTACGGCATACTAATTGCAGCAAAAATGCACCAAAAATAACACGGCTATCGTATAGCCAGTCTTAAAACACTAAGTGAGTGGCGAACGTGTCGCCGCCTAGTTCGGAACCAAGTACTATGTTGTCACGCCCGCTCCAAATAATACAGAGTATTAAAAATAGAGACGGTATACAACTAACTAACAATTTAAAAAATTGTTAGCCCTGGCCCATTTCTACCCCAATATAGGGACAAAGTATGTAAGACTAGATGCATTCTCGCAACAATTAGAACCGTAGACCGGTTTCGCTCTCATTAGAGCTCTTCAGTACGGCATACTAATTGCAGCAAAAATGCACCAAAAATAACACGGCTATCGTATAGCCAGTCTTAAAACACTAAGTGAGTGGCGAACGTGTCGCCACCTAGTTCGGAACCAAGTACTATGTTGTCACGCCCGCTCCAAATAATACAGAGTATTAAAAATAGAGACGGTATACAACTAACTAACAATTTAAAAAATTGTTAGCCCTGGCCCATTTCTACCCCAATATAGGGACAAAGTATGTAAGACTAGATGCATTCTCGCAACAATTAGAACCGTAGACCGGTTTCGCTCTCATTAGAGCTCTTCAGTACGGCATACTAATTGCAGCAAAAATGCACCAAAAATAACACGGCTATCGTATAGCCAGTCTTAAAACACTAAGTGAGTGGCGAACGTGTCGCCACCTAGTTCGGAACCAAGTACTATGTTGTCACGCCCGCTCCAAATAATACAGAGTATTAAAAATAGAGACGGTATACAACTAACTAACAATTTAAAAAAATTGTTAGCCCTGGCCCATTTCTACCCCAATATAGGGACAAAGTATGTAAGACTAGATGCATTCTCGCAACAATTAGAACCGTAGACCGGTTTCGCTCTCATTAGAGCTCTTCAGTACGGCATACTAATTGCCGCAAAAATGCACCAAAAATAATACTCTGTATTATTTGGAGCGGGCGTGACAACATAGTACTTGGTTCCGAACTAGGTGGCGACACGTTCGCCACTCACTTAGTGTTTTAAGACTGGCTATACGATAGCCGTGTTATTTTTGGTGCATTTTTGCTGCAATTAGTATGCCGTACTGAAGAGCTCTAATGAGAGCGAAACCGGTCTACGGTTCTAATTGTTGCGAGAATGCATCTAGTCTTACAACATATCTTTATTTGTAGTTGTCATAATTTTGTATAAATTCAATTTTTATGCTGTAACGCAGCGAAACTAGTCACAGATATGTTGAAGAACATCCTAGAACATATATAATTCATAAGGGCCACTTGCTCTAGTTAGCTTACGCACTGGCTACGCCCTTCAGCTGCAGAAACGAAACCCAACAGTGAAGCCAGAGAAGTAGTCTCGGAGTCTGTATGTAGTATGGACCAGTTTCACCAAGTAAGGGCAACAACCATCAATGAGTTTTATGAAGCTGCAGTGTGAACTTTTGTTTTTTGTTGTGATGTTCAGCTCATGCTATTTTGGATTTTTGGGCACGTACCCTTGTGATAAGTTGTGATACGTTTTATCTTGTAAGCTTTATGACTTGTCTGATTTATCTCTTTGTGGACGACCTGCTGGCTATCCTCGGACTCTGGGAGGTTGAGGTCCAGGCGTATGCGGATGATCTTGTCATAATGGTTAGAGGCAAATCTGAGGAGGAACTGTCTAGTACTCTTCAAGAAGCACTAAATGTAGTCAATGATTGGTGCCGTAGGGAACAGATGTCTGTGAACCCTCGCAAAACGATCATTGTCCCGTTCACCAGAAGAAGAAGGTTGGACAAATTAAAACCACCTAATCTTATGGGGGAAAACATTCCATTTTCGGACCAAGCAAAATATCTGGGAGTTATCCTAGATAAGAAGCTCAACTGGGACAGACAGTTAGAAAATGTTATCCGCAGGGCTAAGATGTCCCTGTGGACCTGCCAGAGAATCTGTGGGAACAACTGGGGAACAAACCGCCAACAGATGTACTGGCTCTATGTAGTGGTTATCAGACCTATGATAACATATGGAGCCATAGTTTGGTGGCCTAAGGTACTTCGTGGTACCGCGAGGGCCAAACTGGCTCATCTACAGAGACAAGCATGTCTGATGATAACGGGAGCGATAAGCACCGCACCATCAGTCGCTCTGGAGGTCCTCCTCAATATTCCCCCACTTCACATATGGCTGGAGAGGGTGGCGAGGTGGACAACGTACAGACTAATACAAACGGTAGATAACATGCCGAGGGAAGTCAGTCTGAGGGGGTCCGGACTCCTTGATGACAGTGATTGTCACAGGATTCTGGGAATGGTCTCGGACTTGATGCCTACAAAAATCAGCAGAGATCTGTCTTTCAAGACCGTCCTCCCGGAAAGGGAGGACTGGGACCGGAACCAATCGACCCTGTTGAGAGCGGACCTCTGCTGGTACTCTGACGGCTCCAAAACCAATATGGGAGTAGGAGCCGGCGCATATGGGGGCAGCACCGATGCTAGACTATCAGCTAGCCTCGGCAAGTACGCAACCATACACCAGGCAGAAGTTTATGCCATCGAGATGTGTGCAAGGGAAAGCTTAAAAGACCTATGCACAAACAAATCGATAAAGATATTTGCAGATAGCCAAGCTGCAATAAAGGCTCTTGGTTCCTACCGGTGCAATTCAAAGACGGTATGGAGTTGTAAATCTGCCCTTAACGAATTGGGCAGCTGTAATGAGGTGTCGCTGGTCTGGATACCGGGTCACTCGGACCATGATGGCAACGTTGCGGCAGACGCGCTTGCCAGGAGTGGTGCCCAGTGTGACTTTGTCGGACCAGAACCGGTGCTGGGAATAACATCTTGCACAGCAAAACGCACCTTAAAGACCTGGACAGATAGAAGGACAATTCAATATTGGCAAAATTTTCCAGGATTAGCTCACTCTAAGGCCTTCATAAATGGCCTGTCTGAGTCAAGGGCTAAGAAACTTCTAGAGTTGAACAGACAACAACTGAGTACTCTAGTCGGCCTGTATACAGGACACTGTCGCTTGCGGCATCACATGCACCGTATTGGGATCGGTCAGGAGACCGAGTGCCGGCTGTGTATGGAGAACGACGAAACAGCAGAGCACGTGCTGTGTTCCTGTCCGGCAGCGGATAGGACTAGACACCTGCTCTTTGGCAAGGTAAAGCTTGCTCCAGAGGATCTGGATCAACTTTCGCCCGCAAAGGTTATCGACCTCTGTAGGAGGCTGGATTTGTTGGGCGAAATATAGACATTAGGCGTGAGCCACAATAGACCTTATGGTCGCGGTGGAGGGACCGATATGGACCACTCACAAACTAACCTAACCTAACCTAACCTGTCTGATTTACAATAATAGTAACTGGTGGATCAAATAAATAGTATTATTGTTAATATTATATGCCTAACAAAAACTCTCTTTGTGACGACCGAAATGTTCTGGTTCGAAGCTGCTAAAAATGTATATTGAAGAATTAAATAACCTTATTAGATAATGAGAAAGTTGCATATAATTTACTTTTGATGAAAAACGTATTTAAAGTACAGCAAAATACTCTAAAAATATATGTCTACAAGTAAAACCCCCTTAAAGTTAACCACAAATTAGCAAGTAATTATTGAAATATTGAATATAATTCAAAAAGACAGGATGGGCGATCTGATTGGTGAAGAGATTTGTGACCTCACGATCCGGTACATATGCTTGTTTTTGTTTGTGTTTGCATCGAATTCAGAGCAGTTTTATCATAATTTTAAGTAGTTTTGGTGTTTAGTGTATAATATAGGTTCAAAGGTAGAAGTTGTGTTTAATCTAGTTCATTGCGTGACTGTGTGATGGCTTCAGCAGATTCAGAATCACAATACGAGAATACGAAAGACATAACAGTTCCTGGACATAAATATTATAAGTGCTGTATATTGCCCAAATGTACTTCCACAACAATACCTACCCCCAACAAATTATTCTTTAATGTACCTAACGATGAGAAAATCAGGAAGAAATGGTGTATATTTTTCTTGTAGATTATTTGAATGGAGAACATTATGAGGTTATGCTTTTATTTACATTATATTTTATAAAAAATTACTACATAAAATCCAACAAAGATATTTACAGGATAAAATAAGGTTCATATCAGACACACACCTCCCAGCTTTCACTCATTTTAGCTCAGCACCCATGAAATTCGGGTTGTTTTCTAAAAACGCAAACATTGCTAGTACATCAAGTTTTGGTAAATTATCAGATTGTCCTTGGACAAATCCAACTTCTGTGGCCATACTATAAGACTGTAGAGTTTTAAAATAATTAATACGAGTATATAGATATTAACAATAATATAAGTTGATAACAATAACTATCCGGCACACGTAAGTCGCATAAACACTAATGGTGAAATGAGGATCTCTGTGTGAGTAAGCGAGATTCGTTTGGCCGATATCGGATCGTGACGTCACACACGTTTGTGGCTGCGTTTTGGCGCGGAGACAATTATTTTGATTTTCTATATATTTTTACAGGAAAACTATTGGTTAAAAATTTAAATTTTATATGGTAATTGATTTTATATAATGTGGGGACTTGAATAAGAGGAGAACAAAAAAATGTGCAAATTCCTCATTAGGATATGTTATATATTAGGTAAACTGCCCAGTGAGTATCTGAGGAATAAAATTATTATTTTTGATAAGCGATGAATGCGTGAAAATGCAACCAGCACGGGACAGTAAAGGTACAGAGTCATGTAACGAAGGTTGTGCTAATCATAAGAAAATGGATCTAGCTATCCAAACATCAAGATTAACATGAACAACAACATATGTAAAATATTATTACAAGCCAAATTGAGGGCTGCTTTGAGGAAGGTCAGGTCAGGTCAGGTTAGGTCATATAATGAAGATGACTAGATTAGGTTAGACATATGAGCGAATTTTCTTAATCTATACAAAAATACATAAAAGATACTATCGGATCTTATACTGAGACTAGAATAAAGAAAGGTGTATGGCGATCATGACCATGAGCGCCACATTTTTTAAATTTATTTGCATAAGATGCAATAAATACGCTGAAAAAGTGCTTAAGTTACGTAGGCTACAGCACAAAAAGAAGGAACGGAAAAAAAATTACAAAGATGCTAAATATGCTGGGTGGGGTATAAAGGGAACAAAATTAAAGCTCAATATGACACTAGTGAACTTAACAAAAACTAAGAGTATAACTACGAAAATACACGCACAGCGAAACGGACAATAGTTTAAGCAACTAAAATCAATGTCCGGCAGTACATCGACCTAATATTTCCAAATCGGTGGGTAGTGAAGCGAGGATCTTAAGAATAGCCAGCACGATCACCTGATCTTACGCTATTAAAATTATTATAGAAATATGTAAGAAGTATGGTACATAAAACGAAGCCACGTAATTTAACTAACCAAAGAAGAAGAATAACGATTGCGATTAGCATCAGATGTTAATTTACGTCAGAAGACATTTTGATTTACGACTAGGCTGCTGCCAGCAGTTCAAGGCATGCGTGTTGAAGGTCTGCTACATTAAGGTTGATGAGTTTTTAAATTTTTTCTTGTTATAAAAAATGAAACGCGATTAGATATTATTTTTTGAGCGTGTTGTAGGGAAATTCGTCAATCAGATGATTTCCTTCTTTTCACTGTGCTTTTTCTGCAATGAATTTAAGCACCAGAGCATTGATGAAGAGACCTTTAAAATGAGGTATACGCTGAAAAAGTGCTTAAGTTACGTAGGCTACAGCAAAAGAAGTAGCAATGGAAAAAGCATTACAAAGATGCTGAGTGTGCTTGGTAGGGTGTTAAAAGAAACCAAATTGAAGCTCAATATGGCAATAATAAAATTAACAAAAACTAAGAATATGACTACGAAAATACACGTAGAGTGAACGGCCAATAATTTAAGCAACTGAAATCAATGTCCGGCAGCTCGACCTAAAACTTTCCAAATCAGTGGATAGATAGTGTAGCAAGGATCTTTCGAATAGCCAGCTCGATCACTTGATCTCACGCTATTAGACTTATTATAAAAATATGTGAGAAGTATGGTATATAAAACTAAGCCACGTGATTTAACTGACCTAAGAAGAATAACGATTGTGATGAGGTCGGTCACACCTTAGATGTTAAATAACTTGAGAAGACATTTTTATTTATGCCTAGGATGCTGCCAACAGTTCAAGGCATGCATTTTGAAAGTCTGCTACATCAAGATTGATGTGTTTCTTTATCTTTTCTTATTATCAAGAATGAAGCGCGATTAGTTATTATTTTTTGGGTGTGTTGTAGGGAAATTCGTCAATCAGATATTTTTTTTACTGTGAATTTTCTGCAATGAACTTTAGAATCATAGAATTGATGAATAGAGAATGAAGAGACCTTTAAACTGAGGTATCACAAGTCCCTACTTCCTATGTAAAAATTTGGGGGTTGCAGCTCTCACTTGAAGGGGGCTGAATGTAAGGATGAAGGTTTCACGTTGCAGCGTGTTTTAATATAAAATTAACGTATTTCGGGACTCTTAGTGAATTTTCGTAGAAAAAATCACTAATACGGAGATCCCGACTTTTGATTTTGAAAAAAATTTATTGAAATTAGGCCAAACTAGGAACCATAGAACCCATATCCGGGGTCAGTTTCAATTTTTGTATGCTTATATACCCAAGCACACACACGCGCGCGCATATATATATATATATATATATATATATATATATATATATATATATATATATATATATATATATATATATATATATATATATATATATATGTGTGTGTGTGTGTGTGTGTGTGTATGTGTATGTATGTATAACTCAAAAAATAATACGCAGATATTGATGAAATATGGCAAGGTACCTTCCTTTTGTAAATGGCTTGGATAAGTTCGTTATCCAGGAAAACTGAATCAGGTTTTCCGGGAAAATTTTGGGTTTTCTTTATTTTATCTCAAAAAATAGAAAAGCTATGGTATCAACATTTGATAAGTTTACGATATTAGAAGGAAAGTATATATCAAAATTCATATTTCTGTTACAAGAAAAAAAAAGTTTCAGGTTCGTTAGCCAGGAAAATCGGACCAGGTTTTTCGGAAACATTTTGGGTTTTCCTTTGGAATGAATATTTTAGCTCCGAAACTAACAAAACTATGGTAACCAAATTCAATACGTAGGTTAACGGTGTAAATCGTAAACTATGTGCCAAAGCTGGAATCTCTAGGTTACAAGAATGTAGCATTATATTTTAAAATGTTTGGTGCCAAATCATCTCTATTAAAAATCACTGCCATGTCGCACTTGGTACCTTTAGACTTTTAGTGAATTTTTATTAAAAAAATTCACTAATAGAGAAGTATCGATGGTGAGAGTGCAAAAATTTTTTTCACATGAGCGCGAACTAGGACCCCTAGAAACCATATCCGGGGTCAGTTACAATTTTTATATGTTTATATATATATATATATATATATATATATATATATATATATATATATATATATATATATATATATATATATATATATATATATATATATATATATATATATATATATATATATATATATATATATATATATGTATGTATCCAACCGATAACTCCAAAAATAATTAACCGATTTCGATGAATCTTGGCAAGTGTCTTTCTTTTATAATTGGCTTGGATGAGTTTGTTATCCAGGAAAATCGGACAAGGTTTTCTTGGAAAATTTTGAGTTTTCTTTCGAAAAAAAAATTTTCTCCAAAAATTACAAAGATATTTTAATGAAATTTTGTGCGTATGTTGTATTGGGTAAGGCCTTACTACGTGCCCAAATTTAACTTTCTAGGTTTATACAAAACTGAGTTATTTAAATTTTGATTCTTTTTTGAAAAAAAAATTTTTCTCCGAAAATTATAAAGTTATTTTAATAAAATTTGGTAAGTATGTTCCCTAGGAAAGGTCTTTACTATACACCCAAACTTAACTTTTTAAGTTTATAGAAAGTTGAGTTATTCAAATTTGAACCATTTAATAAAAATTCACTACCATAACGCACTTGCTGCGTCCCGAACTTTTTATAAATATGCACAATAATTAAGACTCTGAACTTATTCCGTTTGGCTGTGCCACACTGTATAAGTAATGCATGTGAAATCTGAATTCAATAAAATATCTCTTTAAATGGAAGATAAGTTTTTTTTTACTTGAGATAAGGTTTCGACTAATAAACAAATGACATAACCAAGTTAGCGATAAGATTCCATACGCAGAACTAAAAGAGTTGTCGCTGGTGAAGATACAACAGCGCAGTGAATTAGAAAGTTAGTTATTGTGTGTTTCGTCTAACTAACTAGAAGACATTCTTATTTACAAAAGTGTATGTTTGTGTGTGTGTGTGTGTGTGTGTAAACGTGTGTAGTGTTTTCATAAAGAACGCTGGGACATGAAGTCTGGCAGGCTGCCATACGAGAGGTTAGTGGCAATTTGTCTGCAAAAGGCACACAATGTTTTAAAATAATAGCATGACTAAAAAGAAAAAATCTGAGGTAATAGTTTGCTGAAAGGTTACTGTTTAGGACATACGCTGATTATAATAATACCCTGCATACAACCGTTTTAGTGAATTTTCGTAGCAAAAATTCACTAATGAGGAGATCCCGACTTTTGAATTTTGAAAAAAATTTTGCAAATGAGCGCGAACTAAAACCCCTAAAACCCATATCCGGGGTCAGTTTCAATTTTTATACGTTTATATATATATATATATATATATATATATATATATATATATATATATATATATATATATATATATATATATATATATATATATGTATGTATGTATGTATGTATGTATCACACCGATAACTCAAACAATAATGGGCCGATTTTAATAAAATTCGGCACGTGCCTTCCTTTTGTAAATGGCTTGGATAAGTTCGTTAATCAGGAAAATCGGACGAGGTTTTCCGGGAAAATTTTGAGTTTTCATTCGACACAAAATTTATCTTAAAAAATAAAAAGTCTGGACGCAGCAAGTGCGTTATGATAGTGAATTTTCATAAAAATGTTTTAAATCGCAAATATGTGTTTTTTTTAAGAAAGCAGACATCAAATTTGGTTACCAGCATAACATATATAGTGAAAACAATGTACCATATTTCATGAAAATAACTTTACTATTTGAAAATGTACAAAAAATGTTCAAAAAGAAACTTAACATGTTCCCGAAAAAAACTAGTTTCCTGTCCAACGAACCTTATAGGTTAATAGCAAATTGAGCTATTCAAATTTGAGGCATTCAGTAAAAATTTCGCTACCATAACTCACTTGCTGAGTCCCGAATTTATTTTCCTAAAAGCATGCAGTATAATTTCGTTGTCGAAATTCCGTACATTTATTGGCCAGCTCAGAACTGGTACTGACCGGGGGAAACGGTGTGTTAAATTAAGCCAAATCATTGATTAATCTATTTCAACTAAGCATATTTTTCTGGCTAACGAACTTATCCAAGCTACTGGCAAAAGAAAGGTGCTCGCCAAATTTGACCAAAATCGACCCATTATTTTTTGAGTTATCGGTGTGATATATATATATATATATATATATATATATATATATATATATATATATATATATATATATATATATATATATATATATATATATATACATATAAAATTTGAAACTGACCCCGGATATGTGTTCTCGGGGGTCTAATTAGCGCTAATTTGAAGGAATTTTTTCAAAATTTAAAAGTCGCGATCTCCTCATTAGTG
This sequence comes from Tillus elongatus, assembly GCA_964006375.1. Classification (NCBI taxonomy): domain Eukaryota; kingdom Metazoa; phylum Arthropoda; class Insecta; order Coleoptera; family Cleridae; genus Tillus; species Tillus elongatus. The sequence goes on along the minus strand of OZ023266.1, from coordinate 135,093,586 downwards.
AATTTTTTTAAAGAAATTTCACTAAAAAGCTATGATAACTAAATTTGGTAGGTAGGTTTACGATATAAAAGGTAAACTACACACCAAAAATTAGATTTCTATGTTACAAGAAAAAAAAGTTATTTTTCTTCTGGTCTCATTACTAAAATATTATTGAAAAAATCTTGACGCAGCAAGTGCATTATGGTAGTTAAGTTTCATGTTCTTTAAAAAATGAGGAGATCTCGACTTTTGAATTTTGAAAATGTTCTTTAAATAACTAGACCCTTAGAACACATATGCGGGGTCATAAAATTTTTCGTATTCTCGTAAAAAAAATGTTTGCAAATTGTCATTAAAATTTTCTGTATTTTTTTGTCTAAAAGCTTTTTGTGAATAATTATCTCTTGCTAGGTGGGTAAATAGCTTGAAGAGACCCGGTCAGTCGGACCAGCTTTTTCGGGAACATTTTAAGTTTATTTTCGAAATATTTGTGTACTTTTTAAAACAATAAAGTTACTTTGAGGAAATATGGTACACCGTTTTCACTATATAGGTTATATTGGTCACCAAACAGGATGCCTGCTTTAATTAAAACTAGTGCTGCAAATTGAATCATTACTTCCACATAGCTGTGATAATCTGCACTCATTAGAAAGATATTCTCATGAAATGGATTTAGGGACATGACTTGACCACAAAGGAAATATTCGTATTCTTTTATCCATAAACTTCCGATAGTTTATTTGTTTAGTTTTACCGAAAAAATGTCTATTTTCACCAAATCACTCCTCATTATTTATCCCCTACCCTCTGGAAAGACCTTACCCACAAGTAGTTAGAAGCGTTCCTTTCTTGGGTGCTAACTGGATACCAACTTTGAAGTTGATATCTCATTTCGTTTGAAAGTTATTGCGCCTACTAACAGACAGACGTACACTGGTAACCAAATTCAAAGCTTCGTCCCATTAAAAAACCTATTTGCTATTAAAAACATTTTTATGAAAATTCGCTATCATAACGCACTTGCTGCGTTCAGGTTTTTTGTGTTAAATGTGTTTTATTTTAATTGCAAAAGTCAGTAGAAAGTGTAACCTTAATAGTGGAAACCATGTACCATATTTTATTAAAATAACTTTGCGGTTTCAGAAAGCGCAAAGCTTTCCCAAACATAAACCTAAAACTTTCCCGAGAAAACTGGTCGTAAATAAAACTCAAAAGTTAAAATTGGATTCATGACAGACTCCCCATCAGGGCAACACGTCTACCAGATTTCATTTAAGTATGTTTGTTATTTTTTCTTGGAAATTATACATTTTTTTGTGAATAAAATTGGACTATCGAACACATCGAAGCTATTACTAAAAGAAATACACCTGCCGACTTTGATAAAGAGCGGTTAATTATGTTTTGAGTTATCGCTTGGATATATATATATATATATATATATATATATATATATATATATATATATATATATATATATATATATATATATATATATATATATATATATACACATATATATATATATATATATATATATATATATATATATATATATATATATATATATATATATATATATATATACACATATATATATATATATATATATATATATATATATATATATATATATATATATGCCACTAAAACCCACTAAGCCGCACTCTTTTGAAGAAACTCTTGCAAACTCTTACCATCGAATTCTCTCCGGTTTCAAGTTTCATTTGACATGTGTGAAAACAATTTATCAACTATTAACCTATATAATAGGAAAGTATAAACATATATAATGTTATCAAATTAATTTTTTTGTACCAAACTTAGTTTAGGTGTTTTAATATTTTGCTTCGAAAATTCGCTAAATGATACCAAAATCTGATCGGGTAATAGAATTGAATAATAAAAGCCTGGACACAGCAAGGGCGCTATGGTAGTGAATTTTCATAGAAATGATCTGACACAAAATATTTTATTATAACTTTTTTTTCTTGCAACATAGAAATCTTAATTTTGGTGTATAGTTTACCTTTTATATCGTGATACCTACACACACACACACACATACATATATATATATATATATATATATATATATATATATATATATATATATATATATATATATATATATATATATATATATATATATATATATATATATATATATATATATATATATATATATATATATATATATATATATATATATAAGTTCAGAAAGACTTCCGCGGTCTTTAATGTGATACATAATTGGTTCTCGGGTTGAACCGCGTCCAGAATTTATGAAAACTCGACGTTTCGGCTCCTGTTTTGGAGCCATTCTCAAGAAGTAAAGGAAATATGTAAGGACCCTCTAAGGCCTCAATCTGCCTACTCCTTAGAGTGGTGGACAAAGGTGGGTAAAGGAAATATGTAAGGACACTCTAAGTACTCAATCTGCCTACTCCTTAGAGTGGTGGACAAAGGTGGGTAAAGGAAATATGTAAGGACACTCTAAGGCCTCAATCTGCCTACTCCTTAGAGTGGTGGACAAAGGTGGGTAAAGGAAATATGTAAGGACACTTTGAGGCCTGAATCTGCCTACTCCTTAGAGTGGTGGACAAAGGTGGGTAAAGGAAATATGTAAGGACACTCTAGGGCCTAAATATGCCTACTCCTTAGAGTGGTGGACAAAGGTGGGTTGGGTTGTTGTAGCTCGATTACGGGGCCTCAATCTACCTACTCCCCAAATCTCGCCGGAGATCGTCTGTGAGGTCCCAGTGTGTTCAACCCTAGGGTTCTCTCTGAGGCCTTCTATATATATATATATATATATATATATATATATATATATATATATATATATATATATATATATATATATATATATATATATATATATATATATACATCTAAAAATTGAAACTGACCCTGGATATGGGTTCTAGAGGTCCTAGTTTGCGCTCATTTGCAAAATTGTTTTGAAAATTTAAAAGTCGAGATCTCCCCATTAGTGAACTAAAATTCACTAAAAAGCAAAAATTCTGGTGTAACAGTAAACTAATCTTAATATAAATCTTGGCGTGCGATTATAAATGTAGATATTTTTTAATTGAAAGCCTTTAGGTATAGGGAGTGTTATACATAAGCTAAAGTAGAGGGCATGCATTTCATTTCTGAAACAATATACAAAAGCTATATACATTATTATATATAGATTCGAAAAAGGGCGTTCCCTATTTGGAAGCGCATATATGGCACTATCTTATAAGAATTATATAAACGAACACCCCTCTGAATGCACCATTTTAATGAAAATTCTACAACTATTGGTAAAAATTCCGTATCACAATTTTTGTTATCTGATAAAAATATAAAAAATTGCAAAAGAATTAAAATAATCCGAAAACGATAACTGATATTGATTATTTCCCTACAAGCAGCAATATACATTCATGGAAAATGCAAAGATGCAATAATGGTAAGTGTATTGAAGTAAAAAAAAAGAGATTTGTATCACCAACGACTGATGATCCAGCCTCTGATTGTCAAAATAAATTTTAAACATGCTGCTCAAGACACTCTATAATTGACGTATATAATTTTTTTCGTATCTTTTATAACAACTAAAATATTGAGCTTTACCGTAGAAATGAGTATATGTGTATGTAAACATATAAAAAATGAAACTGATCCTGGATATGGGTTCTGGCGAGCTTTGTTCACGCTCCTTTAAAGAAGTCTTTTCAAAATTCAACGTCGAAATTTTTTGTACGAAAATTCGCTAAAAATTATATACTACTAAACCACAACCTCAATAACTAAAGCTAGTGCCAAAAGATCAGAGAAAAAGCTTATTTAAAATTAATTTTTTTGAGATTTTTTTGTAAAATAATGGACATTTACGATTGAAAATAAACCTTAAGGCTTTATAAAGCACACTCCTTATGTAATTTCCTCAACATAGGTCGCATTCGTTTCAGGTCATTTGCCTAAATGTGGCCAATCTTGATGTTTCATATCACAACTTTGACGTTTTAAGATGAAAAACTGTAAAATTTTCAAAGCAATTTTTCTGGTTCTTGTTGGCCTTTTTGCGCCAAGAAAACTTGTCTGTAATATTCAATTTATTATTTGGTTACCCACACACAATATTTAGGTTTTCTGTGTTTCTCTGATCACCAGTGGCACTAAAATTTTTGATTGAAATGCTTATACATTTTTATCCTTTTAACTAAGAGATCAGAGTTTTGGTATGTGGGACAATTTTTATAGTAAAAATTGGCCTACCAAATTTGTTCACATAGCTTTGTTATTTTTGGAGATAGAAAAAGATGATTTAAAATTATATGTGGATCAACAAACTATCACCTTTTCTTACATATTTGTCAAATAAGCTAAAGCTTTTAATCAAGCATTTATTAAAAACACAAGTGATGAATATCACCGTTAACGTCTACAATCTTTGAAATGCTAAACGACCTCCCAGCTGCTTTGGCGTCGCCAAACTTACTTAGTGAGTTGGCAGTAACGTCATTGTATGTGACTTAACCAATTTTGGTTAAAATTGTAAGACCCTCTCTGTATTTAAATGCTAAATGACTTACGGGCTGTATTTGCGTTGTCGAAATTACTTAGTGAGCTGGCAGTGACGTTATTGTATATGACGTGACGATTTTTGGTTAAAACTGTTAGAACATCTCTGTATTTCATTGCTAAATGACTGCCGGGTTGCTTTGTCCTCGTCAAAGATACTTAGTGAGTTAGCAGTGACGTCGCTGTATTTAACGTAATCACTTTTAGTTCAAATTATTAGGATATCTCTATGTTTTAAGCGCCCTCCTAAGCGCCCGCGTGACCATGTTGGAAAGTCGAGTGGAACTTCCCAATTCGGACACTGAGAACGACGGTTCGAGACTCACCGACAGCGGATGATTTTTCAAATCACTTCTGTCTTTGAGATCGAGCTTAAGGTGGACAGTAGGTTAGTTTAGATGAGCAAAAGCGGCCAGCATTGGCCTAATTGCCACTAAGCATCTTACTTATTTAAGCGCCCCCCTCCTGATTTGCTATTGATATCCTTTTACCCTGACACCGACCTTCGTTTTCTCAAATATGATTCTATGTTTTTTTTTGAAATAGCGTGCTCAGGTAACGAAATTTTTCACGTAACTACTGCAGATGTCGTTAACAAACATTACGATTGTTTCGTTGACCATGTCAACATCTTCAGAGGAAGAAAAATTCTAAAATTAAACTATTAGCTATCGTGTATTTATATCGCGTCTAGGTAAACGAACTAGTCCGAAGTAAAATTGTCGTCGAAGACCCATTGTTTGTTTATTGTTTAGTGAAACTACGAGGTCGAAGACCTGCTTTTATCTTCTGGTCGACAACTTTATGAGCCCTTATCTAATATAAGGATGGTGGGTTTAAAAGGAACGGTACCGAGTTATTTTAGGAATCTGCACGTTCCCTTACGATCTTGAAAATTTACTATGTGGATATTGGAGCTAGCCGACAACCACATCTGGCGAGACAAACACAGTAACCTCCGCTCATCTTTTTTTTATATAGACACCTAAACCTGGGTGTTTGGCTCTCATTGTTAACTCTAACAAAGGATATATAATTCAACTAAAATACTACATAAAAATATATTTATATTGATTTTAATTCTTCGTAAACAGTATTTATATTGACTTAATATATACACAGAAAACGAAAGGGGCTTTAAGTCGAGACAAGCGTAGAGATTAGTATATGTATAGACCGACCGAGTTATTGACAGTAATTTATTATTCTACCTGACAAATTAGCGGTGTTTAAGTGGTCAAATGCAAAGTGAAAATAAAGGGCTTGAAATTAAAGGTGCCGCACGATTCAATGAAGTTTTGTTCTTAATCGACCTTGATATAAAAATACTTTCTAATGATTCAAGGCTAGTTTGATGTCTAACATTTTTAACAAGTTTCAAATTTTCTTTGTCAATGTGCTGATTATTATCCCATATATGTTGTGCCACACGCGATTTGTCCACGGTACCATATCGTAAATGTGCCAGATGTTCAAGAAATATGGTGGCTATGTTTCTCTTAGTTTGACCCACGTATTTAGGATTGCAATCTTTGCAACTAATTTCATAAATACCGGACATTTCAGTAACTTTGTCTTCGTCTTACGTATTACCCAACAAATTTTTTAAATTACTTTTCGTCGAAAAAGTCACATGTAAATCGGCTTTCTTAAAAATACTTTCCAAACCCTTTGTGATTCGTAGTTCATAAGGTAAACACACAATTTTTTTCTCTATTTTATCTTTCTTAAACGTCGTACATTCAGATATCATTTTTTGTTCTGTGTTTGTTAATTAATTTGTCTATGAAACCATCCGAGTAACCGTTATATCTCGCCACTTTTTTTATGTATTTCAATTATGTATTAAATCTATTTTTACTTAACGGAAATTTAATCAATCTGTTTACTAGGACATTTAAACTAGCCGTTTTTTGTGCAAACGTATGATGTGAGTCGTTAGGAATATAACTAATAGTAGCTGTTTCCTTTTTATTAACTAGTGCATCTAGGACCGAAATTTTATTGTTGATTTCTATTTCGTGGGTAAATGTTATTGAATCAAATTGACTATTTAATTTTTCAGTAAATTCTTCAACCGTACATATATTTGTGTCAAACACTGCAAAAATATCGTCGACATAACGAAATCAAACTCTAGGGAAATACCCATTTTTATTTTTTAAATCCGTCTCAAATCTACTCATAAACAAGTCAGAAATAAAAGGAGATAATGAATTTCCCATTGCCCAACCTTCAGTTTGTTCAAAAAACTCACCGTTAAATTGGAAAATATTTTGTTTTTTACAAAGGCTAGTTAGAGTTAAATATTCTTTGACGTCTTCACTTATGTTGTTCAATTTTAACAATTATTCCAAATACTCCAATGTTTGTTTTGTGGGTACACTAGGAAATAATGACGCCACGTCGAATGACATCAAAATCTCACCTTCCAATAATTTAACATCTTTAATTTTATCAATAGAATCAAGATAATTTAGCACCGAGAAACTTTTCTGATTAATAGGTAGGGTTTTAAATTCGTTTGACAACCACTTTGCCAAATTATATGCTGGAGAATCTATAGCCGAAATAATAGGCCTTATTAATTTTCCCGGTTTATGAATTTTCGGGAGACAATCTTTTTTGGGGACTTTAGGATTAGAAACTTGTAAACGTCTTCTTAAATCCTTTGTTATGAGATTTGGACATTTTTTAAACTGTTTTTAACTTCGTTAATCATTCTTGGTAACGGATTTTTATCTAATTTTCTATACGGCCCTGACTCTATTGCATTACTCACTCGCTCTTTATAATCACTTTTGTGCATTATCACAACTTTATTGCCTTTATTTGCCTTAATATAAATTACATAGTGTTTTAACTCCTCAACAAATCTTTTAGTTCAGTTAATTAGGCACTACTTTTTTCGCTATAGCTCAGCCCACCTAATTAATTTTATCGGTTTTTTTTTTCACGTCTAAAACGACGAAGGTCTAATATATCCCCTTCCTAAAATGCCGTGGCAATTATACTTATAATAAAAAATAGACTCTGTAGCAGTCCTTTCTATACAGATACTAATTTGTGAGTGGCGAACATAACCTAATTAATTATACCTTACTTACTTAAACGTTTTGCTACTTAAACAACTCCGTAAATAAATTTACTTGCTTGAATACCTTAGATTCAAGAACAATAGTAATACGAAATTCCTTTTGTAAGAGAAATCCAGAAAACTCCGCAGGATCAGTTAAGAGAATTGTATGGATATATTGCGAGTCGACTATTTAGATAGTAATTAGATTTATGCAGAAAGCTTACAAGATTTTCGTTTGATAATCAAAGTCTACAAGCGACAGTAAACCAATTATAAAATGCTTCGTTGAAATTTTACATAATGTATAAAAAATTATAAGGCAGTTTTTATTTTAATGCTTTAAGTTTGCCTTAAATACGGCAATATCTAAACGTAGATGTAGAAATTTCTTCGCTGGCTTCACAGATGCTTGTATTTTCCTCTGCAACTGGTTTTGCCTTTTACGCCGTCGTCAGACAGGAAACAAGTCACATTATTTATACTCACCCATGAAAACTGCAAACAAAAAATCGTTACCATCTTAGGGTATTTTAATCAAAAAGTTATTTAAAAACAAAATAGAAATAACATATCACATCTGTAGAATGCTTTATGCAGTATGGGTCAATATCTAACATAAAAATAAAATCGACAATAATAACCACAACAAGTAATTATAATAAAAAACTAATAAATAATAAAACGAATTGACAACTTTTATAAACCAGCTTAACTGAATTATATTTAAAACCAAATCTGTACATAATTGAATTTAAAAGTCTCGCGTCTCTACATTTTAAGAATCTAATCAAAAATATCTCTTAATGTATACAAACACTGATATATATATATATATATATATATATATATATATATATATATATATATATATATATATATATATATATATATATATATATATATATATATATAACCTTGCTTGGTCCACATTATTTACAATGCGCAATCAGCAATAGTCAGCATTCTTTACTATCGCAAACTGCAACTCCAACATGGTCATTCATTGCATAAATAAAAGAGTAAATCCAGGTCAATAATTATAATTTCTATGCGACCTGCTTAATTATAAACTATATTATTTGGATTTATAATAGCAAATTTTCATATAAATATTTTTTACTAAAAAATAATATTAAATATATTATCACGACTTGAGCCGCCCTTCTGGGTTGCTTTGTGTTCCATGAACACCACTATTTTGTAATAACAGCAATGAAAGCAGGTTCTGTAAGAAAAATGTCGCGTCCTTAACTTATAATATTATTATATTAGACGGATTATGCTTCATATGTTTAATTACAATAAAAATTTCCAAGAGAGGGGAATGTATCAAGTCAGTGTGCTCAATAACAACAAGGGAGTTTTTGTAGTGTATATGTTTCTCATTCTCTATGGAGCATCCAAAAAGTCAAGTTTACGATTGTTATTACACAAATGTAGTGGCTCTATGCGATCGTTTATTGTGTGCATATCTTGAGTGTCGATAATAAAATTTACAAAACTGTAGATTTGACAGAGTGGTTATTATTAACTACAGAAACATGTTTTTGTAGCAGATGCGAAAACTCCTAGAAGTGAGACCGACGTAAACTGTATGACAACGTGTATCAGTTACTTTATTAATTACAGCTTCTCATAAAAAATGTAAGTAAAATTAGCGCATTGTCCTAGAGAAACTGTCAACACTATTCCACCCCCACACATTCAACCACTAATTTTATCTCAGACCAGAATAGCACATGTTTGATGAAATTAAAAGTTTTCTGATAAATAAAAATAACCCCTAAAACGTTGTATTACTCGAATTTTAATAATAAAAAATCAATTTCCAACCCCCCCATTCATCCCCTACCCGCTAAAGCGATTTTACCCAAAAACAATCCGGACCGTTCGTTTGTCGAGTGCTAACTGTATACCAACTTTGAAGACGATATCTCAACTCTTTATAAAGTTATCGAACAAACCTGTATTAATTTTGATACCAAATTTAAATGTTTTCTTTATATATTTAGATTTTTTGTTTCTACATTATTCTCGTATCTTTTACTGTTTTCGGTTAATCTGCAAAAATATCTATCGATGCAATTTAAGAATGTAAAGAAAATAAGAAAAAACATTAATCAACCGTCACAGTAATCAACTATCTAAAGAAATTCTTAAATCTGAGTGAAAAAACAAACTATAAAAACTGTGGAAAATGTCCTCTTCTTGCTAAGACGCAGGATTTCACTCTTTGCCTTATAGACCCATGGAAGGATTCCGAGTGATGTCGCATGAAGCTAGTATTCTATCTCACAATTCCGCCCCTGTTTCAATTGGGGTCCGATAAACAAATGATTTTGGGCGTTCCCATAAAAAACGTTTAGAGTTTTCACGTCTGGGGATCTAGGAGGCCATGACTGAGGTCCCACTTGACCTATCAAATGGTTGTTAAAATGTTGATTTAGTTACTCCCTCACCTTTATACTGAAATAGGCTGGCGCACCATCGTGCATGAACCACATTTTCTGCAAAGAATTGGTACCTCTTCTTAAAGCACTGGAAGTTTTCTTCGAGAAATTGATAATAGTTACGTCCATTCAGCTTTTACGGTAGAATAAATGGTCCCATGAAATAATATCCATGAATGCCGGCCCACTCTATTACAGAAAGCTCCTGTTGATAATTATTTTCGCGTGCTAGATGCGGATTTTCTTGTGCCCGTTCGTTATTGGGATTCTCGATGGCATTCCTCGAAGGGTCTGCTTCACCACTAAATAAAATTGTGTTTGCAAACAACGGATTTTGGGTGAGCATTTGTAGGAACCACTGGCAAAATTTTAACGAAGAGGAAAGTCACGTGGGAGAAGAGCTTGTGCGCTTGTGACGTGGTAAGGGTACAGTAAGCTATCTACCAAAATTCTCCAGACAAGCACAAATAAAAGTTTTAACGTTGATGAAATGTTTCTTGGACTCGTAACAGGGTATTTTTCATTTCGTTTAGGACTGCTTGTTCAACTTTTGGAGTTTTTGTTGTTTGATTTGCTCCTACAAGATAGGTAGATATTTTTAATGTTCCAGCTTGACAAAATATGTGCATTTGAGAACATCCTCGGGTTAAGTAGTATTCGATTAGGGTATCTACGTACATAGTCTGCAGGCTTCGTCAGAGTTGCGTTAGACTTTTATATAGATTAAATAAGTTTCTGCATACTCTTGGTTAATAAATTCAACCATAATCCAACAAATCAAAAACAATTTGGAAACATCAGACGAAACAAGGTACTTAATGCAAAATGCCAAAAAGTCAACAAGCAAAATTGACAAATAAGGTGACCCAGCCTACTAATTTATTTTTTATTAATATTGGATATGCTTCGATAGCTGTTTCTGCAAATTTCAAAAACGGTGAAAGATACAGGTATAATGCAAAATACCAAAAAGCCAAAGAAATGCATAAATAATTCAAATTTGGTATCATAATTCATACAAGTGTCTCACAAAAAAGCATAAAATAGCACATGGCCCAAGAAACCCTGATATCCTGTATATGGCGACCAACAATTTTAAACATTTATTGTAGATCCTCTTAAGAGTATATGTGTACTAAATTTCAAAAAGGTAACCCAAGACATACCAATAAAAACGCAAAATATAATAACAAAAATTGAATTTCTGTTAGCTTATCTATGAAAAATGATGCGTTTTTGACTGTGGGTATATTAGCATTTTATTATATTTTACAGAGTACTATTATCCCCTAAAATATCTGCAAGAGGTTATGTTGCACCCTGCGTATACCGAATTCAAAAATGTAGATATTATATACTTACTGACTTCATTAAATAAGCTATTGTGTGTGTGTGACGTCAGATTGCATTGGCTGCGGTATAGTTACCATTCGCACATTTTATTAAATAGGCCATTAGAAATAATTATTTATATCAACAGATATCCAAATTAATATAAATTGTTTTTGCGTGATAACCAAGTGAAAAATTTTTAGAATGAGGATTTTCAGAACTTCAGCTCTTATAATGTGGATAATTAGACTTTGGTAACAAGTTCGTGAGTTTCTCAACAAGCTACTGAAAATACTGAAGCAAGAGATAGCGGATAAAAGTTCTAGAAAATATTTAACGCATTTCAAATTCCAGCGTTTAAGAATTTTTCAACCGACTTTTCAGTTATAGAATAAGAGATCTAAATTAATTTTTAAGGGATTAACAGTTGTAAAAGTAAAGCGTCAGCATTTGGGTTGAGAAATTACATCTAATTACCCAACTTCACCAGACATATATATATATATATATATATATATATATATATATATATATATATATATATATATATATATATATATATATATATATATATATCATTAGCGAAACTCAATTGTCCCGGTTTAATAAGCTTTGAGAGCCCGAGTTCTAGCGTATTCGGGAACTTTTGTAAAATCTAAAAGCCGCAATGTTTTCAAAAGCAAATTTTTATCTACGATAATTTATAAAAATGTTGCAATACTTTTTTTGCAAAAAAAATATAGGAATGACAAAAAAATCAATAGAAACAAGATTTAAGGAACATATAACAGCATTAGATAAAATCCACATACCTAGATACAAATCAAACGTAGCTATACACATTCACAACACAAAACACCAAAAACCAGATATCACCCAATTACAACTAATGAAACATGTTAAAGACCACAAAAACATGGAAATCTGGCAACAATACTACATTCAACAAACTAACAATAAGAAACAGTTAATGCCAAAACAAATCCAAGTACAAAAATTGAAACAAAATTTAATAAAGGCCATACAAATAGACAAATTATCAAATCACAGCGATCAAGAGAGAAGACCATTACACGCGACACAGTCCGAAGGCACAACCAATCAGAGAACAGTAAACCGACCAATAGAGGCTCAACGCGCAGGCGCCACGTACAATCTCAGACGTAGACCACACAGGAGCGATCACAGTCAGTAGCGTGCTGATGATGAACCGGGAGGTTCGAAACTGCAGTCCACGCAAACCAATAAAAAATCACAAAAAGTACTGCAAACAAATAAAGTGTATATTTAAAAGTGATTGCAATGTAGTGCAACATTTCAAAAGATATATATATATATATATATATATATATATATATATATATATATATATATATATATATATATATATATATACATATATTATTATTATTATTATTTATTTTCTGAAAGTTATACATATGTCAGTTCAAGAAAGTCCTAGGAATTGTATAGTATTTAATGACAAAATTTAATAAGAACATTCCAAAATAAATTTAACATCTTTCTTCCAAAACATCAATCACTTCCAATTTTTACATACCAAATAACCTTATAATTTTCCCAGTCTCTATTCCATCTTAATGGATTAGTTAATACTTTTTTTTTAAAGTAACCTTGACAGTACAATTCGAGCTTCTGACCTGAAATTATTTTTTCTTCACTCCATTATTACATTAAATTTTATGATTTAGCTCGAGCCAAAAAGTTACAACCAAACTTCAACTGACATATATATATATATATATATATATATATATATATATATATATATATATATATATATATATATATATATATATATATATATATATATATAAGGGAAAAAAGGGTTAAGGGCAAATCCGCAAGGAGACAACCGCATACACGTGTTTCAAGCTTATTAGCCATCATCAGTACGGTATAGCCAGGTGAAGATGGGAACACCCTGGATGAAGATGCAGAAATACACGGAGTCACCACAGGCAACCAGTGCACATTTGCAGCAACATTTGGAAGACCCTCAATCCGAGGGAAACAACCAAAATAGACACGGCGGCAAAGAAATCACCTGCGTGAACATCCGAAGCCCAGGAAGTTATACTAACTATAACAGGATCTATAACACGGCATTTCTGTACTATACAAGGAAAAAAGGGTTAAGGGCAAAGCCGCAAGAAGACAACTGCATACACGTGTTTCAAGCTTATTAGCCATCAGCAGTACGGTATAGCCAGGTGAAATTAGAAACACTCTGGATGAAGATGCAAAAATACACGGATTCACAACAGGCAACCAGTGCACATTTGCAGAAACATTTGGAAGACCCTCAATCCAAGCGAAACAACCAAAATAGCCACGGAGGCAAAGAAATTACCCGCGTGAGCATCCGAAGCCCAGGAAGTTATACTAACTATAACAGGATCTATAACACGGCATTTCTGTGCTATACCGTACTGATGATGGCTAATAAGCTTGAAACACGTGTATGCGGTGGTCTCCTTGCGGCTTTGCCCTTAACCCTTTTTTCCTTGTATAGTACAGAAATCCCGTGTTATAGATCCTGTTATATATATATATATATATATATATATATATATATATATATATATATATATATATATATATATATATTATACACATATTTCCAATGATTTTATTTTGCTTCTGTGGATACAAGGAAGGTGCTGTGGAGGCTCAGAGCCATCGGAAATCTAGATATGGATATCTGAAAGAAAATGTAAGCCTGCAAAAAATTGTTTCTGTCAGTTATTAGGTATTTCTTTTTAAAACAGCCATCGGGCAAAGAATCTCTGCTGTTATGGTCGGAATCTTATGTATACCATAGCGTCATATGCCATCATAAATAAGTTGGTTACATATTTCAAAAGAGAACAATTAAATATTAAAGATTGACACCGCTTTGGAAGACCAATTTTTGCAACCGAGAGAACATTGATTCTGTCCATCAAGCAATCTTAGAAGGTCGCCGAGATGCAGACAGTAGAAACATTGCACATTTCTTAACTTTTATTTCACATTACTACCAACGACTTGGAAATGAGGAATCTTTCGGATTTTAAATTGTTTGAGCGCTGACCAAAAGCGCTTGGGCTTGTCAATGTGCCACCGTTTTGTAGAAGATTCCTTAAACTTTCTGGGTCACTTCTATCACCATATAAGAAACATTGGTATATCGCTATGATCCAGAGACTAAAGAGAAATCGAGTGAACAGCAGCAATGTGATTTTCTACGATACAAAAAATTTCATGTTCAAAAGTCACCTGGTAAGGTTTTGTTTTCCGGGACCAAAGTTGTAACATTACTGGCATATTTCCAGAAAAAAGGTAAAATTGTCATGAAGTGATATTATACTGAGTTAGTAACGAAACTACTTAGTAAATTTGTGTAAAATTGCGGTGGGGAACTGCCCAAAAAGGCTGCCCTAGGGTGAAAGACAACGCCAACAAGTTGTTTATTGCGCTGCAGATAATAATAATATTAACAAATAACACCATATAACTTAAAATTAATACCCTGTGTATTAATTAAAGAATTAATAAATAACATTTAACTTCGCTTCTCAGTCGAGGCACGAATTGTAACATAAATTAAACGCAGGGCGTGGGCTTTAGCACTTGTACTCAGTGGGTTTTAAAATGTACAAATAAAAGTCAGGAGTAAAATAAAAATTCTGTTTATTAAAAATTGTTGAAGCTATATAATGCTGATTGTTTTCAATTAAGCAAATTTAAGTAAAAAGAATATAAAAAAATGACTACTTGAACATATTCAGATTTAAATACAAAATACAAAAATGATTAACTACTTTAACTTGACATATAAAACTGTTGAAATGAATTGTGGATCATAAGATTACATTTTAAAGAAAAGATTTTACGGATAAATGATGTACTTAGCTTGTCAGTTCGGCGACGTGATTCAGACTGCTGCCCTTGAAGTGACGACTAGATCCGTCTAGGCCAGGATGTTGGGGGGCCTCACTGTGTATGTGCATCTTCCTGGAGGAACGGCTTCGGTAACTTGGCACACTAATTAATGCACGTTATTATTGAAGCTCCTCCAGGACGATGGGTCTCAAAATGCTGAGCGGTGAGTAATGGATTCCATGATGATGTGTTCCCGAAGAACGGGTCCCAGAATAGCGGTCCAAAAGCGGGTTTCTGAATAGCGGATCCCTGACCAGCGGGTCCAGGCTAACGGGTGCCTGACGAGCGGGTCCAGAATAACGGGTCCCTGACCAGCGGGGTGGCTATAAAATTTCCGTCGATTTAGTGTCGGTTCAAGTCTTTATGATTTACATGAGGCGGCTGGTAGCAGGTTGCGTTTAAGTACAAAATTTATCCGTGTGTTAACAACTAAAATAGAATAAAATAAATGAAATAAATTTTTTATTGACCCTTTTGAAAGTACAGTTAATACTGCATAATAGCAAGCAATCATTTAGTTTTTGAACGCTACCTCAAGCCACCATTAAACAGTATATAATTTGTAATGAAGAGAACAATTACTGAAAGTAAATTCAGTGCAGCACATACTAGTAAGCAATCACATATCAATCACAATGAAGTTCACAAGCAATTAGAAAATAAGCGAGTATTATAAGTATAACTTACCCAATTAGGCATGTTGCCGTCCCTAATTAAATTAACTATGCGATAACATATTCTGAGGTTGACTTAATAACAGAGAAGAGGAGGTGTCGCGTATCCCGATCGTCTTATAAAGAGAGTTCTTATCTTGACATATCGTCGAGTTGTAACGTTTGCAGGAGCACTCTCATCGAGTTAGGATTGACCATGGACTATGTATGCGGTATCATCGACTCTGACGTCACTAGTGGGAGTCAGACTTTGATGTCACTAGTGGGACTGATTCAGTAGCTTTATAGTTATGGGAAAGGTGGTGACACGTGGGACATGTTACACGTATGTTAAATACGCGCAACATTTTACAAACTCCGCACCCAGAAGTCTTTGACTTGTGCGGGAGGAGCTTACATACACATATGGACAAAGACACCACCCATAATTCATCAGAAGCCGGCCTACATTCAAGTGAAAAAGACTGACTGTCTGAATACCGGACTCGAAACGGCGACCTCCTGGTGCGATTGTAGAGGTTTTGTTTTGGATGATTTACCACCTTCTTCTTTAAATTTAGCATCATCGGACTATCATTTATTTTCAAAGTACGAAAGAGATATGAATGTTAAACGACTGTTGATGAACAACTGATTCATATGTGCCGTTTGAATAGCAAGGCAACTAACTTTTTGAAAGCGTTTAGTATTTCCTTATAAACTTTTTTCAAATGGGTACGTTTTTGTCGAAATTATATGTGTAAGTGTGTGGTAGATTGGCCTTGCAGTACAGGTTCCATTAGCCATAAACTTTATAGAATAAATTAATTTTTCCAACGGTTGTATCAAGAGGAGCTGGTTAAATTTGAAAAAGCTTCAGTTTTTTAATAGCCCAAGTAGTTTTTAATATCTCCTAGTTTATAATGTGTTTATAATTTGATTTAAGATTACATCACCTTTGCTCTCGATAATTGGGATAATGTAAGACCAGCAATAAGCTATACTACATCTTGGTATAAACGGTTGCACAATTTTTACCTGTGGTGTGGAATATTGAATAGTGAATTTTCATTACAAAAAATTCGCTAATAGAGAGGTCAGAATGGAAAGCTTTTGAAAATATATATATATATATATATATATATATATATATATATATATATATATATATATATATGTATCCGAGCGATTACTCAAAAAATACTTAACTGATTTGAACGAAACATGGCACATATTGCATTGCATTAAGACAATATTTTTGAAAACGCTATAGTTTTTATTTGCAAATTTGTGCCTCCATGACCCGAAACTAATGTCTGTTTGATTTTATATGTGTATATATATATATATATATATATATATATATATATATATATATATATATATATATATATATATATATATATATATATATATATATATGTATATATATATATGTATATATATATATATATATATATATATATATATATATATATATATATATATATATATCTAACCGATAACTCTCAAAAAATTATTAACTGATTTTGAGGAAACTCGGCAAGAATTTTTTCTATTAATAGCTTGGATGAGTTTGTTGGCCAGCCCTGTCGTACAAGTTTCTCCAAAAAAAAAATTAATTTCCCTGACAAAAAATTTGTATATCAAAAATAACAATGCCATTTTGATGAAATTTGGTTGGTATATTGCCCCCTTAAATAACTTACGACGTGTCAAAATTCAACTGTCTAGGTTTATATAAAATTGAGTTATTCAAATTTGAAACATATACTGAAAATTCGCTAGTATAACGCACTTGCTGCTCCCCGAAGTTTTTTGTATATTGTATACCAATTATTTATGTGGATCTTTACTCTTGTACCTATTTAGTTAACTCTGGCTTGTTAACTAGTGGCGTCTATTATTATTACTACTTTTATCCCATTTTCTTTTGTTTCAGGTAAGCCCTACTTTATGTACAATACAGCTAGAAATAAAGGATAAACGATAGGGTAAGGCTTAAGTTTAATAGCTAATGCATTTTTTTCATAATGTCTTGGTTAATTATCAACAATAATCCTACACAGAAAGTTTAAATTAGTTATTAGCTTATTTGAACTTCGACTAATTAAGCCGAGAGCTAAAAATTCTTTAAAAACAGGCTAACGTTATTTCGGTGAATCGTTATAGTAAATAACAAAAAAATCGCCATACTGAATTAGCGAACACCGTCTGCTGTATTTCACTCGTGAAGACCTTTCATTTGATACCCATTTGATTGAGAAGGTTAATTATTTAACCAAAATATTTATATTTTCTGCCAGCTGATACCGACTTTGTTATTTTAACTGGAGAATCTATAGTGTTTAAATTTAAAGATTAAAATTCTATCAAGAGTCGAATGAATCATACGCTATACAAAAATGTCACGCCTTAGGTGATATAAATTTTTCTTTACAGATGCACACATTTAGAATTTTCGTTGGAACACACATAAATTTCTTAACTACCAAAAAAAATACTCACACAGGCCAAATGTTTCTTGAAATCAGATCTGTTTCTGTGGCTTTAAACAATATTTTGGATTTACAGATTTAGCGTTGATTGCAAGTAATAATTTTACCATAATAGTAGCATTTCAAGGTTTTGATTTGATTAAGTAAATTCAGTCATATGTTTTATTAATCTCTGACACCCTACCAAACACCGTGGCCTTAAATTTGAATAGCAATACCTGTTGAGCGTTGACATAACCTTTTAGTTTAATGAAAATATTTATGCTGAAAACATATAATTAATCAAACCTGGATAATACTGGATGATACTTTTTATTAGATGGAAGTAATCTACTGATCAACGGCGTAATTAGGACAGCAGATAGGTGGTGTATGCTTACACGCAAGGCAATTATTTAAAGTATACGTTACATTAATAATTTTGTCAACAGGCTTTTGGTATTGACTCTCATAAAGTAATTAGCTTTATTAAAAATATAAATACATTATTAGAAGCAAACGATGATATTGCAAATAGTACTAACTTTGCTGATAGAATAGGTTCTTTCATATTGTAACATCCAGAAAAGTTGCAAGATTATTTTTCTTACAGCGGGCGCACCAACTGTTTTGAAATCTCGGTTACGTAACACAAGGTCACTAAAATCCTAGCACTACCTTGAATGGATGCTGTAGGAGACAGCAGTCGTTAAACTTTTAACCAAATAAAATTAAATGACTAGGCTCATTTATAGCTTAACAGGTTTAAAAAAGCTCATTGAAAGGTTTTGGGAAGCTGAATATTATCATTTAATTAACGAAAAACAAAATCAATGCCTTCAGAAAGGTATCATATTTGGACAGGTCGCGTAACGCAAATGTCGTTTTTTGAAAATACGCATGGAATTGGAGTAACTGAGAATAACTTTTGTTATCTTGATTAATAAAAACCAAAGCATTTAGGTTCCATATTTGGACAGGACATATATTACGAATGTCATTTTTGAATACACATGGAATTGGAGTAGTTGAGAGTATCGCTCGTTATCTTGATAGAAATTGAGAATAGGTTTTTGTGCGCACGCGCACATGATGTCGGGCTAACTAGCTGCTATATTAAACTGAGAATTCACTAAGTGAAGATTTGGATCTCTGATGACTACTTAAGAGTAAACTTAGAGAGCCCAAATCATCACAACACATTTTTAACGACGGGGACGATCTTTTCACTAACAAAGTAAGCGCCACCAGAGGATGAAAAAGTCAAAACTCAAAACTACATAAACTTATGTTTATATTAAATGTCAGGTAGGTGATCGCACCCCAGAGAAAGGGATAACAAACTCTCCACGTTTATGTTTTACTGGAAGTCCTTGTAAAAATTACGTTGTACATGTTCCCACGCAACTTCTGCATCTTTTTTATCAAATCTAGTGCAAATACTGAACTATCTGGGGGTAGTAGTAGTAGAAGTATTAGTATAAATAGTAGGGAGGCTAGCGTCACACAATTGGACCAAATCGTGTCCTTTTTGCCAAGTCCGGCATCCAACAACTATGCCCTACCCCTCCTTAGTTGCGTCACCAAACCTCCTCGAAATAATGGTCTTCCTTTGGACTGTACGGAACTATGTTGGCTCCTCTGTAGAATCCTCGAAGCATACACTTCTGTTCGAAGACTCCCAAAAGCCTCGGATTTGCACAGGTAGTGGTAAGAAGTTTCTTCACTCTCGTCGCATTTCTGGCAAATACGATCCGCCTCGACACCAACCAATGTGAGGTCTCCCCTGAGAGTCTGCTAGCACCCCAGCAAGGCTCTATTTAAACAAACTCTGTTCTTTTTGACATTCGGGATATAAATACTCTCGCAGGCATCTCATTTCACCGGTTGTGTAATGTGATGATTTTTTTTCTCAAATATGCCGGACCGCGAATGACTTGTATGTAATACCGTACCTCAGCTGTGCCAGATGTTTCTTAAATCTGGTGTAAATTACTCTTTTTGCTTGCCCCACGTATTTTATCTGAATATATATATATATATATATATATATATATATATATATATATATATATATATATATATATATATATATATATATATATATATATATATACCTGACATTTGAATTGATTTATCCTTATCTTTTAGGTTACCTAACAAATTTTTAAATCAATTTTTCTTCAAAAAAGTTAGCTGCTCAGCTTTCTTAAAATGTTTTGGGCCCCTCGCGATTCTCGGTTCAAGTGGTAAACAAACGAACTTTATCTTCTTTTCTTAACGTCGCGGATTCTGCTAACATTTTTTTGTGTCTATTGATTAATTTTTCTAGTAAGCAAATGAAGTATCAAATCAAATCTGAGGCCACATCATTGTGTTTGAACAAGCTAAATACCTGTATGTTTTACCTCCCTAAATGTCGATAAATCGTCGATTTTGTGTAGCATGTGATGTTGGGCAAGTAAAAAATCACTTTGCTACGTCTTAATTATATGGGTTTGGTGAAATTTCTAAATTGGCTTGATAAAACTAATCGCTGGGGTCGAAGTTTATACAAAATCGCAATAGCAGACCGTAATTAATAACCAAAATGCACACACACATTATCAATAAATCGAATGCGATTTTCTTATTATATAAAAATAAGAATAATTAAACTTAAGAACAGAAAATTTTCTTTTCTATTACACTATATGTAACAAATGGTGGAGGTGCCACTCTGATAGATGAACTACCTTGGTTTTTTTATATCTAAATAATAGGTCATTACATAATTTTTTTCACCAAAATTCAATATTACATAGTAGTGTTTAAAAAACCCTATATCACTGACAATGTTAAGTTATTATATAAGTGAATGCCAGAATCCCAGAGTACTTAATATTTTTATGACTACATATGAAATTATGTTCTGTGTCGGTGATTTTTTCTTGGTAACCATTTAAGCCCCAAGGGATAACGGCACGCCATATAAAAGAAAATAGAATGTAGTTTATAAATATAATCAGGTCTTAATTTTTTTTTAAATCCTGGACGCAGCACGTGCGTTATGGTGGTGAATTTTCATAAAATGGTTTTTAAAAGCAAATGTGTCTTTTAGCAATTCTCATTTGAAAATTCGCTAACAGAGAGGTCACGATGAAAAGCTTTAAAAATTTTTTTTTTTCAGATGAGCAGGAATTTGAGTAAACCAAAGTCCGTTTAAATATATATATATATATATATATATATATATATATATATATATATATATATATATATATATATATATATATATATATATATGTATGTATGTATGTATGTATGTATGTATGTATCCGAGCAATAACTCAAAAATACTAAACCCATTTCATTCAAACTTGAAAAAGCTTTTTTGGGTGAAAACCGAGGTCGAGTTCATTAATCAGACTTTATGTTCAAGTTTTTTTCAGTGAAAAACCAAGGAAACCTTTATGAAAAGGCTATATTTTTGTAAATGTTAAAGTAACTGGAATGAGACTTTACACGTGGGTAGAAATAGTGCAAATTAACGTATATGTTGTAAATTTTAAGTATCTTGGTACACGATATGTAGAGTTTCTTCCAAATTAAAAATAAAATTCCAAAGACTTGCGTTAAGACGACTTAGTGGTTAAAGTCCAATGTCTGACAGGCAGAATAGTTAACTACCAGGCGTAGATTGATTCATACAACAGGTATAAACGATACACCAACGATACCCAACTAAATATATACCAGTCATAGCACATACTACCCGAACCAGCAATCGTGAAATCTCGGCCGTAATTATGGAAAATGACAGACGACATAACATTAAAAAATTTGCCAAGTAATTGTTATTTACCTGGGGGGATTCAATTAGTTATTAAATGACACTATATTTTTAGCTTTTATGAACGGCCTCAGATACAGTTTTAACGCAGCATAGATATATTATGCTGTCGCATAATACAATACGAATGTAAACAAAATCAAGCGAAGTCTGTATAAAAATGATTCTAAAATAGTTTATTTTATCTTTAAACTTAAACATAAGACGTCATGTAAGACCGAAACAGTCGTGGGATGTGTTTCAATGGTAATTCTACTAATTGTTGCGTATAGCTTGAATATAATATCCCGGTCATGAAGCCGATCTAATGTATCACCTAAACAAAAGGTTTCTTGGCGTATACCCAGATGGCTCAGAGACGTACCACTTGCCTCATAAGCAGAAGGTTACACGATCGAATCCAGTTCAACAAATGTATGTTTTCTTAAGGTTTATTTTGACGCTTGAAGAAACAATAGTGCACAGATTTCATACATTTTGAACAAGATCCCACTTTTCTTTAAAAAGCCTAAATAAGTTTGTCACCTTTGAGTCTGAAATTATAATTTTGTTATTGTTGATATTGAAAAAACTGGTTTGATTAGGTTTACTAAAGCGAAATTATACTGGCGATTAATAAGGAAAAATACCTGCTACCTTTATAATTTGGCATCTTAAGGGATACTAAATAAACTTAGCAGATTAATGTATAGTCAGAGAGATAAAAGTAAGTTTCTTTGTGTCTTTCCTGGTGTTAATCTCTTTTGACCGCAGCCTCCCCAGTATGTTAAGAAGTCACCATGACTGGCTCCATTGGTGTGAAAAGCGTCCCAGTGTTTCTCCTACAACAACTTGTAGCGTAGATGTGTGCATGCATATGTATGTGTGTGTATGTGCACATGAAGAGATAATGTGCATTTTCTGTCCTGCACATAGTGTTAAGTATTGGACGTATAAAGCCTGTTGACGCAAGAGCGTATACATGAGTGTATATGCGCTCGCGTATGTGTGTGAGTGTATATGTATGTAAGTTTTAATTTTAACATATATTTGTAGTAAACAACAAGTGTATAGGGAAATAAAAAAAGATAAAAGAAAAAAGTTAAAGAGATTTTTAGATTAGCATTCTTAAGACAGGTTTTGCTATAATGAAAAGCAAGGTCAGATGCATCCTTGTTCATTTTGAAGATTGACAGTGACTGCATGAGCCAGGTATCAATGTCAAAACTCTAATAAAAAAATAATAATAATTTGGCAGATACTTTACTTTCCAAAATATTAATTAAGTTTCTTTCTCAAAATCTTCTGTATAACTTAAATGAAATTTGTAATACAAGTTTCTTTTAAATAGACTTACACTATCTACAGATATAGCAAAGTTAATTCATTAGCTTCGTATAAAATTGAGCTTTGGGAATTTTTCTTCTCAAACGGAGTTTTAAAGCAAGATTTTTTTGATAATAGAGATATCGATGGTAAAACTCTTCAAATCTGCGCTTACGAGGACCCTTAAAATCGATCTTCAAGGTTTGTGTATGTTTAAAGTATTACCTTTACTAATATGCCGTAATAGTGTACCATTCTTTTGAAAATTCGCTACTATAACGCACTTGCTGCGTCCCGTTTTTTAAATATTAAAGCAGCCACAAGTTGTGTTACCAGTAAAACCTATATCTATAGTAGAAATAATGTACCATGTTTCATCGAAATAACTTTATTGTTTAAAAAAGTACAAACATTTTCCAAAAATAAACTTAAAGTGTCCCTAAAAAAACTGGTCAGATTTTCCTCGCCAACGAACTTCTGCAAGCTTACCCACCTACCAAGATATAACTATTCACAAAAAGTTTTTGAAGAAACATAAAAAAATTGCATGAAAATTTGCAAACATTTTTTATCACGAAAATCCGGAAATACTTTTCGCAATGATTCACTAAACAGTTTTTAATAATTGCCAAAATTTCACAAAGATGTTACACACAATAATGATTTCTACGGAAACAAAAATATTCTACGAAAACAAACTAACTCTTTCTTTTACACAAAAAATGGCTAAAAAATGGATAAATTTTAATTATATACGTACCTTATATGTAATTAAGATTGGAAAAAAGAAAATGAAAAGTTTTTTAACTTTTCCTGGAAATTTGAACCCGTGGGAGTAAAGAAAAATATTAGCAAAAAGCTCATATTTTCATAGCACCAGCTGAGAAATAAGAACATTACTCAAGTCTGTCACTCTAAAATTTCATTTGACATTTGCGAAAATAACTATTGTTTATCAACGACTTATATATTATGAAAATTAAACATAGATTGTTTATTGAATTAATTATTTCTATACATAATTATTTTTTTGGACCGAAGTTAATCTAAATATTTTAGTATTCGCTAAATAATCACATAATCTGATCGGTTATTATAATTGTATGCGCTTATAAACGCAAATATCTCCAAAACTAGAGTCTGTAGGCATAGGGAGTATTATACAAAACTTGAAGCAAGGAGCATGCCCGTCACTTTTAAAAGGCTGCTCTTTAAAAAAAAGAGTAACGGCACTTTGAACTTTGTCAAATTCAGTAACTATTTGAGGGCGCGTCGTATACGGCACCTCAATTTTTAGACGAATAATATAGAGGAAACCTTCTCTGAATGCGTTATTTTCATGGTACTTTGCTATAAGAATATTGATGAAAACGCCTTATCATAATTTTTGATGTGCCAAAAATGAGAACCATTTTTGAGATAACTTGAACGCAATCAATTTTCTTATCTCACAAATGTGCATTAAAATTCGGCAAGGAAGGCAAGGAGATTCAGTGCCTCTTACTCGTTAAAAAAAAAGAAAATTTCTATCACCAACGACTTATGGGCCTGCCTGTGATTGGCTATAATTAACGTATACAATTTTTTCTAATAACGGCAATACTGAGCTTCACCATAGAAATGATTCACCCTGTATGTAGATATGTAAATAGATGAAAACTGAACCGAACCCCTTATACGGAGCTTAAGAGGCCTAGTTCGCGCAAATTTAAAGAAATCTTTTCAAAACTCAAAGTTGCCGTGTCATCTTGAGTGAACTTTTCCACAGAAATTCGCTAGAAATTAAAGAGTATTAAGCCATAAACTCTAAAAGTAAAATTACTGCCAACGCTTCAGAGAAATTATCTACTTGGCATACATTTTCTGGAAATATGTTAGTAAAATGAAGGACAATGATGGTTGAATCTGAAAGTTTTGGGTTTGTAAAATACACTTCTTGGCACATTTTGTCTATATATTTCCTATTGGTTTCAGGTTTTAGCCTAAAACGTGCAAATTTTCACGTTTCAAATCGCGACATTGACGTTTTAACGGGCAAAACTACAAAATTAAATTTAAGCAATTTTTTTGCTCTTTCTTGACCTTTTTGAGCGAAAAAACATATTCTTTGTATATAATATAAAATAGATTTTGCTATCCACACAAAATATTATGTTCTTGTGCGTTTCTCTGGTCATAAGTGGTGCCCATTTTTTTTTTTTCTATAAGTAACAATAACTTTTTTCTTTTAAACCTAGAAGTCTAAAATTTTGGTTCTTGGTTTACCCTTTGTGATCTAAACCAGCATGCCAAATTTGGTTGCCATGACTTTGTTCTTTTTGGATATATATATATATATATATATATATATATATATATATATATATATATATATATATATATATATATATATATATATCACACCCATAATTCAAAAAAATGTGGCGATTTCGATCAAATTTGGTGAGTACAGGTATCTTTAATTGTCAGTTTATTCTTGTTATTTGCGTTAAAATGCCGCATTCAAATGATTTTTCAAATTCACAAATGCGAGATATGGTGTGTCTTTATGTCCAGGAAAATTTTTGTTCGCGCAGAGCATCACAGCGCTATTCTGAGCCTTATACTGACAAAGGCAACCAATCTATTAAACTTTTAATGCACTGTACGATGGATAAGATGAAACTGGGTCATCTCATCCCAAAAACAGAAATGCAGGAATATCGACTGTAATTGTCAAATAAAAGATCTTATAACCCTTAGTTCGGTGAAAACACAATATATTTACAATTATCAATAACAAATATATATACTCACTACTACTACCCTAATTTAATAAAGAATGAAAAGGAGTCAATTTAATACTCGCGTCACGTTCACGTTCTAATATCTGTCTATACCGTTTTTTGATGTCACTTCTTCTCGTGAACCGGAGTCGATGGTCCTATGAACAATACTGAACTATTGACACTACAAACTACACTACTTAACTCTCTATGTTGCCACCCTTAACTCGGCAGGTCAGGGGTGTCTCGTGAGGACGTCTATATATTTTTCACAGTAATTGATGCCTGTAAGGAAGACGAAATCCTAGTTCCTATTATAGAAGACGCGTAAACCAGCACGAGACGTGTTATTGCAGCAACGACTATAAACTAATCTTTCGTGTCCAGCATTATACACAAAGAAAAGCTGCATCCGTATCATTTCACTCGAGTTCAGCAGCTTTTACCGCAGGACTTACCAAGAAGACTTCAATTTTTCCAGTTTATAAGATAACGCTATTTAGAGGTTCCAATGTTCTACAAGAATATTTTATTTACTGATGAAGCCTCATTTACCAGAAGAGGTTGCTATTCCGCAAATTTTCAATTTGTGGAATAGCCATACCTACGGAATTGAAATTCCTCATACTATCCGCGAACATCATGAACATGAATTTTCAAGACACATTTGGTGTGGCATTCCTGGAAATTGTAATGTGGGACCATTTGAACTACCACCTAGACTTGACGAAGCAACGTTTCTCTTTTTAAAAGATGTACATTTAACTTTAAGGGAGGACTCTTGGTTCATGCATTATGGTGCTCCAGCACATTACATCCGATATATGCGAAATTATTTAGGTGAAATTTACCCTTAAAAGGGGATTGGTAGAGGTAGCGTACTCCCATGGCCAGCGCATAATCCGAACCTAAATCCGCTAGATTTTTGCTTTTGGGATTATTGAAAGTCACTGGTCTACAAAGATCAAATAAACAAACGCCAGAAATTATGAGAAAAGATCTTACAGGGTGCTGGTAATATCAGAGCTCAACAAAATACATTTTTTAAAGTAAGAAAAAAATTTTAATAAGCGAGTGAGAAAATACATTGCCGTAAACAGTGAACACTTTGAGCACTTACTCTGATTTGTTACTGTTTTGCTTCTAAAGTTTAATTTTAGATTAATTTAGTTAATAGATTAATGCAATTTCTAACAATCTTTCCGAGATCCATTTTGTTAACTATTTCTTTTTAATTAATAGTCTCATAGATGTTATTTTATTAAATCGCTTTGTTGAATTCTTAATATAAATGCTTCTTTCAATAACGCACATTTTATTGTGCTAAAAAGCATCTACAACAGATACACATAATTTGCACTAACATCGAAGCCTTCGAGAATACATAGTGTTTGAGCATAATTGTTAATTTAAATTCATTGAAAAAGTACGTTTATTTTGAAAACGGTCAACTTTTTCGACTTCAAAAAAGTATACCTTTTTTGTGAGAAACTAAATGGGTTTTCTTTATTTTTGTTCGAAAATGTGCATACAACGACAAAAAATTATGACCATGTTAATACACCAGTGTTGGTGTCGGTAGCGCCACCTAGCGGCAGTGGTAAAATTTATACTATCATCGTATTTACGCATAATGCCTAATAATACATATCACATTTGATAATAATATGTTGAGCCAATTTCATGATATTTGAAAAAAATTGTTTTAAGAAAAAATATTTAAACACCCTGTAAAACAAAAACGATTGATGTTTTACTAAGGCATGTTGGGCCCAATCGCTTTATTTTTTTCCAGCTATCGCCCCTTAGCTAATGACTAATTAATTATGGGGCACCCGTATAGGCAAACTAAAAATTCCGGAGGCCTGGCCTTAATTTATAATTTATCTGATGACACACCATCGACAATCTATAACCATATTTTTAAGACAATCCGTATGATAGAGTTTAATGAAGCGTGCCGCCTGCCCGACTTAACGAATGTTGTAGAAATGTCCAATAAAATTGCATTACTTTTTCCAAATTTTCTTAGTGTAGAACTTAAAAATAAGTGACGTATTTCACAATATTGCCAGTAGATAAGTTTAAAGAAAGCCGTATTAGCGTTCGCTTAGGATATTTGATTTTTCGAGGTATTTTGTCAGCTCTATGTTTAACCTTTAAACTTATAGAATGTGATTTGGACGATAGTTCCAGCGTCGCAATTGTCTTGCTCTTAAGGGATAGGCTCATATCGAGCATATATTTCCATCTTGTAGGACATCGAGAAGAGGCGATATGAATGCCTCGTTGGTTTAGGTGCACACATTTTAAGAACTACTGCTGTGACTCCATGGGGCCCAGAGTGTTTTTATTGTCCAAATTTACCAATGTATGCTTAGCGGTCCGATGGCTGAAAATATTTCTCTCACTTTGCCTTCACAGCTTAAATAGTTGCTGGACTCTTTTCACGCAGATAAAATACTTCAACTGAACTTGCCTGTTTTTTTTTTGATGATGCAATAAATGCCTCATATGAAGCCCGAAAACAAAATGAGCTGGTGGTTGATATGTGACTGAAGTTATAAGATGTTGTCCATGATATATATTGAATATTGGTAACCGTTCTGTGAGTTGCGGAGCGTATTATTGATCTTCTTCTATTGCGTATATTAGGCGCCTATTTATAAAATTCTGTAATAATTTGTTCACAGAAATTGGTAGACATACAGGCGAAAAAAACGATAATAGTTTTCTTACATGTTCTCCCCTTTGTAAACTGAAATAATATAACTTTAGCAATTTAACGGGAAGAGACTGCTGTTGGAAAATTTGTAATCACTGAACATGTTTCAGCAAACTTTTTAAAATTTTAGACGCCCAATTCATCAAAATATAGTTTTAGATGAAACGATCGTTTTGATAAAATAGTTAGCATCATCAGGTGATGATAAGTTATTGTACTTATCAGTTCTCATCACAGATTACAGATTCCAATCTTCACTTCATTAAGTGAATATTTTTTTTTGACAAGTTTCTCACAAATTCATTATAACCTATGACTGGTCGTAGCCTTGATAGTCTAGTAGTATAAATGTATGTCCCTACTGAGTTTGATTTATAGCGGGGAAACATTTTCTTTTTTCAGTACATACCGTGAAATTACCATCGACGGAGGTTATAGCATCGTTTTTAAGTCAGTTGCACGTTTCGTCCCTGGAGTAGTTTGTAAATCACAGCCTGTTTATTGAGTCATATATGCCTTTGGTCTATCACTGCTGGGACATTAATGGGTCTTTTCTGCATGACTCCATTTTATAATAGTTCTCCAAAATGTTAAGACTTTTAATATAGTCTGCTATCTTTTGTTGACATTTTATCCATTTCCTGGGGTATTAGAGTAACCACTCAAGTTTTTTGGGCCCTTCGCAAAGCTGAGCCATGCAGTGGCATTGTACGTATTCTGTGCTGGGTGGTCGCATAAGAGAACCAAACAAAAGTTCCGTACTGGTGGACCACAGAAATAGCAGAAAACAAAAACGAATGTATGAGAGACGGACGACAAATAACTCATTGCAGAGGGAGGTTGCCCACTAGCAGTAACGGAAGCAATCGAATGGCACAAAAAAGAAGAGCGCCAGTTTGATTTCCAAAAGGAAAGACCCACAATATATGCTGCAAGATACGTCACAGAAGTCGAAAAAATAAAAGCGGTAAATGGTATGCGTTGAACAATCTCGATGTGAAACATGCCTTTAGCACTGCTAGTTGGGGAAAAATCATAATTGAACTGGAAAGAAGAAACATTTCTGAGTACCTGGTAATCATTATAAGCAGTTGCTTCTCATACAAAAAAATCAGCATTGCGGGGAGAACGACGATATCTGTCACGGCGGGAGTCTCACAAGTATCCATGCATGGATCTATCCTGTGGAATCTAATCTATGATGGAATCCTCTAAAAATGGTTAAAGTACTAGTTACTCTGGTTGGTTATGCTGATGACCTAGGAGTCCTATTAGAGACATCAGCACAAGACACACTTAAGGTTTGAGTAAACGAAACGTTAAGAAGAGTGGACAGATAGATGACGACCAAAGAACTTTAGCTGGACACTCCAAAGACAGAGGCGGTCATCATAAAAAAATCGCCCAAAAATCTGTGGCGATTTATCCCTGCGTTTAAACGACACCAGGATTAAACCAGCAAAGACCCTGGTGTATCTAGAAATAACAATCAACAAGTCACATATTTTCGGGCACCATGTACGAATGGCAATAGAAAAGACTGAAAGAAGAACAGCAGCGCTAAGTAGGATGATGGCCAACGTAGGAGGCTCAATATCAGCAAAGTGGCTACTGCTCAGCGGGATAGTGCACTCAAGTCCTCTGTAAGGAGCGCCTGTATGCCATCAAACAATAGAGGTAAAAAAATATATAATGATGATGGAGAGCATACAGCGCAGAGTGTTACTAAGGGTGACGTGCGGGTTCCGTACCATCTGTAAGCAGGCAATTCAGGTGTTGACGGGCGTCGTTTCTATAGACCTGTTAGTGGAGGAAATATATTTCTTAACATGGGGCGAGGGGAGTGAGAATAGAAGAAGCTAGGCTGGCTGCCAGAAGCCAAACCACAGAGAAATGGCAGAAAATATGGTCTCAAAATACCACGAAGGGACAATGGACAAAACGGTTGATTCCAAGTCTGACAGATTGGAGGAAATGCGACCACAGGAAATAAATTTCTGGCCCACACAGTTACTTACAGGCCACGGATATATCAGGTCCAATGCTAAACGCGTGAAAAAGTTAGATGAGAAAGAGAGCAGATGTATCTATTGCGGGGAAGAGGACACGGTACAACACTGCATTTTTGGTTGCCAAAAGTTCGTCGCGATTAAAAGTACCGGCCTCAACTCTGTATAGATACATAATATCGACGACCTAGTACCAATAATGCTAAAAGACAAGAGCTCATGGAAAAAGTTCATGGAAAAAGTGGCGAAGCAGAGGAAACAACTAACTAGATTTCCCAAATCCCTAATCGCTTAAAGCGGACAGGGGAAGTAGAAAAAAGGTGGAAGGAGAGAAGAAAAGCAGCTCTACACTTGTAAAGATATGTCGATAAGTTAGTACCAATGTATAAGAGAGCGGATCAGGGGAATCACAAGCTTGGTCAATAGATGCGCCAACTACGCCCCACAAAAAAGGGTTCTGTTGTTTCTAGTGACTTAGTGCAGTAACTGCCGTTTTCACTGTCCGCCTTACCCATGTTCATAAGGTAATACCTTACTGGGGAGTGTCCTGTGAAAGTCGCGTGATTATTCTCAAGTGGTTCCAGTTCAATTTAAGAAAGAGTTCATATCTCTGTTAATAGGGTAATAAACCGTTTCGCCTGCCTTAAGCCTGCCGTTTTTCCCCAGTATGACAGCATTTGGTTCTTCCATCCAATATCAAGTTCGTTCCTTTTGTGGCTTTTTGTTAGTCAACAATAGGGCCCTGGACCATATCATGGTATTGTTGCTGCCCCTTTTGCAGAGCTATCTGCTTCCTCATTTCCTTCAAGGCTTTGATGTCCTGTTACCCACATTAAAGTTAATTTGTTATCCAAAGCCAGTTGCTTCAAGAATTTTTTGTCGCCCCATGTCAGTTTAGTACTGCCTGAGAGGATGCATATCTTTTTATTTCTGTGTCTTCTTTGTACGCACTCCTGTGCAAATACATTTTCAGCAAGTATCTCTGCTTGAAAGATGGTGGAAGTTTGTCCTAGGGACTTGGCGAATCTAGAATTAAGTCCTCTTATTTCCAGTCCTACTACCTTATTTTGTTTAGACCCGTCTGTATACGATACATATCAATTATTTTCTAACATTTTACTGTATCTGTCCCATGCATGGCGGTCGTTTAAAACCACGTAAAATGGAACTATAAAGTTCAGATTAGCTGGTCCATCAGAGTAGGTGTAAATCAATCGGTCCGGTATACCATGCAATGTGGGGCATCTTACCTACCCTCTTACAGAAAGCAGAAGCTTGGAAAAATTTTCAGGATAGTGAGGCAATTCGTCATAGTTGCAGAAATAGATTTATGTTAAACAAAGAAGAAAAAACTGTGGCTGACCCAGGACATAAGTTTTCTAAGTGTTTTTAAGACCCTTTTGAAATTGCCAATAAAAAATCTACTACAAGAAAACACTATTCTGATCTAGGCCAGATGAAATAAATTTTTATTTACTTTTCTGGTTACAATTCTTGTAGGTTTCTTTTATAATCCTGAGAAATGAATATTACACTGGATAAAATTTTTATTACTTGCAAGCAATATATCTTTTGTTGTGGCTTACAAAACAATACAAGGAAAATTTAGCGTCATGACACACCTATTCATCGATTGTAATTTGTTATAAATATAATTTTAAAACTTTTATTACATCCAACAGCGTGTTTAACAAAACATATGATGATAATTTGTAAATGATAATTACCAGTCCTTTTATAAACATTTTTTATTTAAATTACCCATCCTTGACGTCATAATTTACTTGTCGGGTTCGTTTACAATTTCCGTTGTCTTAAAGCCTTATTACGTGGCAGACTCATTTCACGGCCCACATAAAAATCTAATAAAAGAGTAAACAAATGGCCGATCCCCTGAGTAAACAAACAAAGATGATAAATATTGATGACAGAGCTGTTAGAATTCATTAGTGTCAAGATGAGTACTACGTTTACGCAATGCTTATAATGAACATCCTTTAACGTCCCTTCGAATATAGGAAAATCAATTTGTACAGCTCAGTCGGATTAGCCAATCGTTGCTTTTTTTAAGTAATTAGATTCTGGACTAACTTTAGCTCATTTATGCAAGTGATATGGTACTAATAAATCAGATTTATTTGACACTAATAATGAGGGGTGATTTGATAGTGTATAAAATCGGGACGCAGCAAGTACGTTATAACAGCGAAGTTTATAACTTACTTTTCCGTAAACATATCACTGAACCTGTTAGTAAATTTTTTAACAACAAAAAAATCACTAATGAGGAGATCTGTGTTTATAAATATCACACCGATAACAAAAATAATGGACGGATTTTGATTAAATTTGGTAGGTGCCTTTTTTTTTTCATTTTAACAACGCACCACGAGGGCTCACAGCCTAAATACTATCGTACCGTCGGTGTCGACAAGGAGGAAAGAGGCAACTTGTTAATTCTGGACTTGAAGGTTTGGAGTTTCGTAGAAGAAGAAAAAACATGTGCCGGCAAGAAGTTCCACAACTTGGAAGTCCTCGGGACAAAAGAGCGGACATAACAAAATGTTCTATGTCTGTTGACCTGGACAGTAAAAGGGTGAATTCGCTCTGTTCCCCTGGTAGATCTGTTGGGGGCAGCAGGTGGAAGAAATGTGAAAGAAAGCTCCTCTGAGCAGTGCCTGTGCAGATATCTATAAAAGACAGAGAGAGAAAGAGAGGGAGAGAGAGAGAGAGAGAGATCACCAACGGCACGTCGGTGGTCAAGGAATGGCAGCATTTGGTGAGGGTAGGGTCACCGATGAGACGTAATAGAGTCCAGGGTAGCGAGTGTAGAAGCGGCAGCGGCACCCCAGATGTGGGAGCAGTATTCGAGATTTGGCCTTATTTGCGAAGTATATAAGGTATAGAGCTGGTAAAAAGTATTTGCGAGCCCGGAAGAGGAAACCTAATTTATTAGCAGCCGCTTCTGCAATTGATGTGACATGTCGGTGCCAATTGAGATCTCGATCCACAAAAATGCCAACAAGTGAAAAGGACTCATTACTTTGAATAACTTGGTTGTTCATTGTGTTGGGTCTAGGGCTGCTGTATCTCTTATGAGATAGAAAGCAAAACTGTGATTTGGTGGAGTTGAATTGTACAAGATTTCTACTTCCCCAGTCTAATATTTTTTGGAGATCCACAGAGACAGAATCCTCCATGAGTCTGCGATCCTCATCTAATTGGGCTAAAGAGACAGGCTTAGAATATTGTATATTTGGGAGGAGGGTGTTGTCATCCGCGTAACTGTGAACTGGGTTGAATGTGCTAGAGTGGAGGTCATTGATGTGGAGAATAAACAAAGTAGGGACTAAAGCTGAACCTTAAGGGTCTCCTGCATTAATTTGATACAGTTTAGAAGAATGTCCATCCACGGGAACAGAAATGCTCTGGTTGGAAAGGAAATTTGCTGTCCAAGTACAGAGTTTTGGTGGTAGGCCATAGGCCGAAAGTTTATTAAGCAGCGCTGCGTGCCAGACCTAGCCGAATGCTTTCGATATGCCTAGAGCTACAATCTGGGGCTCACCGTGTAGTTCCATAGACTTGCTCCAGGAATAGGTGACAAAGGAAAGGAGGTCGGTAGTTGATCCGCGCTGACGGAATCCATACTGCCTGTTGTGGATTAGACTGTGTTTTTCAAGAAATTTTAGTAATTCGGTGTTTATATACTTTTACATCGCCTTATAAACGAATAAAAGGAGAGAAATAGGCCTGCAGTTGCCAGGAAGCGCTTTAGATCCTTTCTTGGGGACGGCTGTACTCGAACAGTTTTTCAGTTGCTAGGGAATATACTTCTATTGTAAGATGTCTGAAACAGAGGAGTCAGGAGAGGAACACGTTCTGATGCGCATTTTTTGAGAAAAATTGCTGAGAACTCGTCAAAGCCAGAGGCTTTACTTGTATTAAGAGAAGAAAGCATCTTTCGTACCTTTTTAGCTTTGAAAATGATATCCGTCATTTTATGAGCGACATTGGAAACTCTTGGTCGTTAACCATTTGGAGGTGGGTTGAGAGTAGAATTGCCGGCGAACAACAAGGCAAAAAGTTCAGCCATGCCCAGGGAGGTAGAAACAATTTCATCCCATGAAACAAGAGGTGGGAACGTGCTCTTGCAGAAATTATTCCCAATAGATTTAGCAAGAGTCCAGAATGGTTGCTGCCGTTGGAGCTTGATAGGATTTTGTTTTTGATGTGGTTATTATTCCTTTTGCAAGTGGTTGCGATAAGTTCGTTAGCTAGGAAAATCGGACCAGGTTTTCCGAGAAAAAAAATAGGTACTTAGGTTTATACTATGAAACTTACCCCACACGTCAAAATTCAGATCTTTAGATTGAAAGGGAAAAACTATAGTCATTTAAAGAAAACTGGGTACCAGTGGTGACTAGAGAAATGTACAAAACGAAACTATGTTGTTTCTATAACAAGATCTATTGTATATTATAGACAAAGATTAGGTTTTATTGACGCAAAAAGATCAATAAATAACACAAACATTATTTTGAAAATATTGTAATTGTTCTTAAAATGCCAAAGTCGCGATTTGAAACGTCAAAATTTACAATTTTTAGACGGAGAATCTGAGATAAATACGGGCTATAAAGCAAATGTCATAATAAATGAGTTTAACCAAGCCTTAATTTATAGCTTCAACCATTACTGTCCTTCA
The DNA here is from genome assembly GCA_964006375.1 of Tillus elongatus. Taxonomy (NCBI): domain Eukaryota; kingdom Metazoa; phylum Arthropoda; class Insecta; order Coleoptera; family Cleridae; genus Tillus; species Tillus elongatus. The sequence goes on along the minus strand of OZ023266.1, from coordinate 135,057,743 downwards.
CTTTACTAAAATATTTGCGGAAAATTCATTTCAAATAGGCCCCTTCTCTGATGATTTGGCATTCGATTCAGTTATAGAGTTTGTGGTTTGGTAGTCTATCCTAAAAGTTATTTATATGGTGTTTTGAACTGCATCTTATAAAGTTATGTTGGCAATCACAGCGTGGCCCATAAGTCGCTGGTGATACAAGTTTTCTTTTTTTTTAATGGAACAGCCCGTTTATTGTAGCATTCTTGCATTTTCTATCCAATTTTAATGCCTGCTTGTAGGAAGACATTTAGATCGCACTTCGTTTTCGAGCTATTTCAATTGCTTTTCAACTTTTTACATTTTGGAACATATCAAAATTCGAACTCTCGTAACTAAATTTTTTCAAATTGAACAATTCCTTATACCTACAAATTCTAGCTTTAGAAATATTTGTGTGCATTTTCCTATTTTTGAAGTAAGTTACTGATTAGGTATATAACTTGAATTTTATGTATTCTTTATAGCAAATTTTTTTGTAAAAAAAATAGTTAGTCAATTTTTGCAGAAAATCTCTTGTCTTTCCGTAGAAATCATTGTTTGTCAGATTTTTGTGACATTTTGGTAATAAATCTTTAATAAGTGATTGTAAAAAAATATTTTCGTCAAAAAATTGTTTGGCAAATTTTTATGTAAATTTTTTTGGGAGTTCCGTCGGAAAGCTTTTTGTGAATAATTATATCTTGCTAGGTGGATAATAGCTTGAACATGTTAGTTGGCCAGAAGAATCTGACCGGTTTTTTGGGGAACATCTTAAGTTTATCTTCGGAACATTATTGTCCTTTTTCAAAAAATAAAGTTAATTTGATGAAATACGGTAAATTTTTTTACTATATAGATTATACCGGTAACGAAATTTTATGCCTGCCTTGATTAGGAAAAGACATATTGCTGCGTCCAGATATTTTATACTTTATGTTTAATTTAAGTGGGTAATTTTCATAACTAGTTTACGTCAAAGCATCTGAAATGTATTTATCAATTCAGTAAACCTCGAAGATTAACCAAGGAGCAAGTACACTAAGTGCGGACTGTCTAAATTGCCATTTTTCCAGAATTGGTGAGGATAATTTGGTGCCACTAGAAGACACGTCAAAAAAGTGCCATTCCTATATAAAACGTGTCAAACTGCGGAGCAATGGGTCAATGTTTCTTGAGGATCCATCCCCACGTGAAATTATGCAGGTGGTGTTGATGATGAAAAATAAGTCAGCTTGTGACATCTTTGGATTAAACATTGTACTTTTAAAAAGGATAATCCACGTGATTGCAGACCCACTGAGCAAAATTGTCAATTTGTGCTTTGCTCAGGGTATATTTCCAAATCTATTAAAAATTGCAAAGATAATTCCTTTCCCAAAAAATGGCGACATGAACGATTGCAACAATTATAGGCCAATTTGTATTCTCCCTATAATCTCGAAAATCTTGGAATCACTTATTAAAGAGAGATTAGCAAGCTATATTTATAGGCAGGAAATCCTAAACCATTCACAGCATGGATTCAGAAGAAATAGGTCAACAACTACGGCGATGACATATATAGTTGATTTGTTCTTGGAAGCACTTAATCACAAAGAAAATGCCGAGCTTTTGTGCTTTGACCTTAGTAAAGCCTTTAATATGGTAAACCACCAGATCCTTATCTCTAAGTTGGAATATTATGGAATGAGAGGCAGAATAGGAACACTTTTACAATCATATTTAAGGAACAGGGTGCAGTTGGTTAGCTGGCAAAATACCACATCAAATTTTAAACAGGTAGACTTGGGAGTACCACAGGGCTCTATACTGGGGCCAATGCTCTTCCTATTATATATTAACGATTTGCCCGAAAACATTAGGGCAGACAGAAGTTGCATCTTCGCAGATGACACGACAGTAATTAATAAAGCAGTTCCAGACCTTATAAAACACAAAGGTGACCAATCCATCCAGCAGGCGAAAATATTAAAGTTTTAGGCTTTCATATTTCATTGAGGGTTGTTTAAGCTGGAAACCCCACATAGATCATATGTGTAAAAAATTATCTTCAGCCATCTACTCAATCCGTAGAATAAGATACATCATAGATGAAAGCGCCGCAAGGGTTACTTACTATGCTCACTTTCAAAGCATTGCAACCTATGGGATTTTGCTGTGGGGATCCTCGCCACATGCAGAACGTGTCTTTATACAACAGAAAAGAGCAATTAGGGCGATTGCTAACGTTCCTCAGGACCACAGTTGTAGAGAACTATTCCAGAGGTATAAAATACTTACCCTACCAGCAAGTTATATAATTACTTGCCTTTTTTGCATTTATGACCATCAGGCCAGTTTTATCTCCCATGAACAGGTTCACAGTTACGAAACTAGAGGTAAAAGTCAGTTTGTGATTCCTCATCACAGGATAAGCCGCACGCAGAGGAGCCATGGATATACTGGAGTTATGTTGTTTAGTTCACTTCCAGTGGTGGTCAGGGAATTGCCTAGAAGACAGTTTGCATCTGTGATAAAAAGAAAATTAATAGAGAGACCTATAAATTCAATTGAAGAATTTAATTTTTAATTAACTGTTGTGTGTTTTTGTCAGCTCATTTTATATTTTGTTTTATTTTATGTATATTGTCACCCACTATTTGTCATGTGTAAGTCCAGTATACAATTACTTTATTATTTTATGTGCGACGAACCATGTAAATGTTGATGGTTAAATAAATGTTATGTTATGAAAGTCATCAAAATCGTGTGACATTCCGTATCTTAGAAACACTGACCACAAAATCATTTAATATGTCCATCTTTATTTATTGTATTTAACTTAATACCGCAGAGTACCAGAAAACTTACATTGAACATTATATTTTTTTTTTCTTAAAACGTCAAAGTCGCGATTTTAAACGTAAAAATTAGCAACATTTAGGCAAATAACCTGAAAGGAATGCGGGTTATGTAGAGAAAATGTGGCAAGAAGTGTGTTTTATAAAAGCTTCAGCTGCAAGCGTCATTGTGTTTTGTTCTACTAGAATATTTGCAGGAAATTAATTTCAAATAGACCCTTTCTCTGATTGTTTTGCAGTAGTTTTAGTTATAGAGTTCTTGGTTAAATATTCCATAGGTTTTAAAAAACTTAGCCATTGAGGAGACGCGAGTTTTGAATTTTGAAAATATTTCTTCAAATGAGCGAAAACTAAACATATATCTTTTGAAAGTAACGTCCTGTATATTATTAATTATCTGCTAAGTTTTATGATTGCTTTAATAAATCTATGTCATAATCGCAGGTTATATAATGTTGATTTTAGGAATTTCATCTAGGTAGATCAAGCAATCACTGTGCGTTAAAAACCTGAGGTAGGTCACTGGTCGAAACCTAAAACAGAATGTAAAATCACTCTAAAAACTAAACAATAGTTTAATTTGACTTTTTTATTTAATTTACTCTGGCAAATTAAAAAGCACGTTACATTTTCCGGAAATCTACATACAGCTAATTATATCATAGTGTGCTAAAACATTGTTTCAAGCTAATTAATATTGTATAGGCTATTGTTTTACTCAAAACCTTTGAGCTGTGATCACAAAGAGCTGGGACGCTCTAATATTAGACAGTCTAGACGGCTATATTGCATTCTGGCCAACCAATTTAATAGCGGAGAGACCTGCATAATACATGGATGATAAATCAGATTTGAACAGCAATGGCTTGAACTTTGGGACATGATGCTTTTAACCTTTGGGAAAATTGATCTACAATTAAAACCTATTTACTTAGTTAAGCCTTTTGGGGGTCGTTCTTCAATTATTATTTTTTATTTATTAGTAAAATAACTCAAAGAAATTACAGAAGTGTGCAACAGGTACAACAAATATCTGAAATTTCACTCTAGAATTTTTGACAATCAATACTTACTCACTATCCTTACCTAACCTAAAACTAACTACTAACTAGAATGGTTCAATACATAACTACATATATACACATATACATATACACATACATATATATACACATATTTATACACACACACATATATATACACATACATACACACACACACACACACATATATCTGTCCAATTATATAGTATAACCCGTATTTATGGTACCTGATGATTAAAAAGTTAAATAGGTGCTAAAAATGTATTCTATAGGATTAGAACATAGATATGAGCAAAATATGCTATAACACACTGTCTCATTTTGATTGCACTATAAACTTAGTTTTGTAGTAACTGTATACTGTATCCCACATTACTAGATATTACACTATGATTTATACAAACTAAATTATTGCACTAATTAGACTTTGGACGTTATTCTAGTTTCTGTCTTTGGTGAAGTATGTACTTCCTCAGGGTTTTCTTGAATTTTTCTTTTTCTCTGATGCTAGCTATTGAGATGGGAACATTGTTGAATTGATGTATTCCTTGGTTTAGTGTATTTCTAATGCCATATTTTGTGGTCCTGTTCTGGAGCTGTTGGAGTTTCTGGTTGTTGCGAGTGTTGTAATCATGGTTGTTGCAGTTTTGTTTGCTTTTTCTGTTGGATATAGCAGTTTTGTGGACTGTTGAGTGAACGTAGCTGATATTGCCTAATTTTATTAGTTCTGCAATGTTAAAAATGTTTGTATCTTTGTACATCTTTTCTGTATTGGTCCTTGGATGGTAGTTGTGTATGATTTTTATGGCTTGATTTTGCAAAACTTAAATTTCATTTATTCTCTGTTTAGTGCACTGACCCCAAATTGGTGTTAAATATGTTAAATGCGAGTGTACCATAGAGTAGTACAACATTTTCCTAGCAGCACTATTTAGATAAAGTGATCGATGCCTTAAAACAGAGATAATTGGCCATACTTTTGTTTTTATATTATTGATGTGGTTGCTCCAACTCAATTGATTATCCAATTCTAATCCTAGAAATTTAGTCTTGGTGACTTCATCTATTTTCTCGCTCCCATATTTCACATCATATTCCTCTTATTTTCCTGAACCAAATAGCATGTTTTTCCTTTTCATAATATTGAGTAATAGGCCTTTCTGGTTTAGGTATCTTTTAATTATAACTAAGTCGTCATTCATTTGTTTGATAATATCATTTACTTTATTGCCTTTGTACAGTAGTGTTGCATCATCCGCATAAAGTGTGACTTGACCATGAAGTTTCAAGAAGCCTAGATCATTAATGAAAATAATGAACAAAGTTGCTGAAAGAATTGTGCCTTGGGGGACACCTCTTATTATGTTGCTCATTTCACTGCTATATCCATTAAAGGTCATTTGTTTTCTGTTGCACAGGTAGGAGCAGACCCAGTCATTACTCTTTCCACGGAGCCCTGCAGTATTTAGATGGTTTTTCAACAATTTGTGATCCACAGTGTCGAAGGCCTTTTGCAGGTCTAGAAATAGAGCTCCTGTTACCATGCCAGCATCTATGTTAGTATATAATTCAGTTATTACATCCATCGCTGCTGCACTGGTACTGCTGTTCTTCCTAAAACCATATTGCCCTCCATAAAAAAACTATTCTTCTCCAAGAACCCAGCGATTCTAAATTGCACAACCTTTTCAATAATTTTTGCTATCAAAGGAGTGTTTGCTATTTGCCTGTAGTTTGCTGGATCTTTGTTGTTTCCGCCTTTGCTGAGTGGCATTATTTCAGCTATTTTCGCACGAGTTGGGAAGATTCCGAGTTCCATGGAAAGATTGCACAGCCTGGTTAATGAGGCACTTACGAAGTATTTGATCGTTTTTAAAATTTTCGGAGTTATTCCGTCTTCTGTGGCGCTGTTATTATTTGGTAGCTTGTCTATTATATCTTCTATTTCGGTAGTGGTAGCTGGTTTTAGAAAAATTGTCTCGGTTACGTGAGGTAGACTTTTGAAAATATCCATTTGGGATTCTGTAGTTGTATTTCTACTGATTATGTGTTCTGCTAAGTTGATGAAGTAATTGTTTAGAATATCAGCTGCTTCCTTGTTGGTATAAGTTGTATTGTTCGCTTCTATTGTGCTGTTGCAGCTTGTATGATTGGCGTCATTGTGGAGTATTTTATTAATTATATTCCACATTTTTTTAGAGTTTCCTTGGGTCTCGTTGATTTGGTTGTTATAGTGTTTCTTTTTTAGCCGTTGCCTTTCTTTTGTAACTTTGTTTCTAACTATGATGTATTGTTGCTTGACTTGTACATCGCCATTAGCTTTCTGCAGTCTCTGGAGCCTGTTTCTTTCCTTAATTAAAGACAGAAAATCTTGCGTGATCCATTCGTTGCCAGGCATTTGTCTCCGCAGTGTAATCATTTTCGTTCTAGTTGCTTGTTGTATTGCTGTTTTTATGTATTCTGTCAGATTGTCATACATTGAGTTGACGTCATTTGAGTCAGGCATTTCATTATTTTCGAAGTATTGTATGAGTTCGCTTTCAACGATTTTCTTTATGTTGAATGTTCTAGTTGTTCGGTGCTGTTTAATGTAGTGAAATTTCAAATCAGCAAGTATAATGTTATGGTCGCTGAGGGTACTATTAACTGTAGAAATATTATGTTCAATAGAACGCATATTGCTGATTAAGTGGTCAATAATGGAATTACTGTCTTCTCGAGTGACATATGTATTATTTAGAATTTCAAAATTTTTACTTTTTAGAAAGTTAACATAAGCCTGACATTCGTTGTTGATTTTATTTAATATATTTATATTAAGATCGCCTATAACAATTGTGTTCTGAGTGGTATTTTTGTGTTTGTCTAGTTCTTCAATTGTTTCCATTAGGGTAGTATCTACTGGCCTGTATATCGCTGTTATGTTAATTTTGCTTAGAAAGTTCTTTGTATTTACAGTTATTGATAGCACGCTTAATTCATCATTATTGAAGTGTGAAAGTTCCGTGCTTGGTAGGAGCTCACTCACAAAGATCGTCACACCTCCACCTCTCCTATTATTTCTGGACGAAAAATATCCTTTATAGCCTTTTAAATTAAAATACTTTTCTTGATTGGTGTAAAGCCAGGTCTCAGTAAGAACTATTATATTTACGCTATGGTTCAAGGTTGTAACTATTTCTTCAAGTTCCTCTAATTTATTTTTTATACTTCTTATGTTGGTGTACATAATCTTTAATTTGGGTTTAGTATCCAAATTTTCTGTAAGATATTCATCCATGGATTCATAGTAGAGCTGCCTGGTAGATTTGCCAAAATTGTGTAAAGCTATGATTGAAATGAATAATTGTAGTTTGTTTGTTCTCTACATCGAATTATTTGTTTTAGATATATAAGACAGCTATCGCTATCTGCTTTATGATGAACATCGCTATCGACATTATAGTGATTCACTGCAAAGGAACAGTTTGTACATTTGCTAACTGCTGGTGGTGCCTTACACTCTGTTGATCTGTGTTCACCGGCACAGTTACTGCAGGCTAACTTCCTAGTACAGTCCTTGGTTTTATGATTGAACCCTGAACAACTAAAACATCTCATCAAGTTGAAATCCTCTTTAATTGTGCAGCTGTCCCATCCTAGGTTTACTTGTTTATTAACTAATTTCTTAAAGGTTTTTCCTGATGTTTCTATAACAGTTACCCATTTCTGTGAATTTGTTATTTTTCTGGTATGTTTAATATTAATCACGTCATCTACATCAATATTTAGGTTCCTATTTAGTGCTGAAATCTCCTGGAGCATCTTTTTGCCATCGTCATATTGTTGCCTAGCTCCAATAATAACAAGTCTTGGAGCTCTCAGTTTTGTGAGATTGGCTGTGTAATTGATTCCTAGTTCTTTCTCTGTCAGGGTTTTCAGATCGCTGGCTGCGTCAGCTGAACTAGTCTGTATCAACAGACCACCGTCTCTAATATTTTTTACCGATATAATAGAGATTTTGGTTATTGCAGGGTTAATTTTGCTTTGAACATATTGTTTTGTAAGGTTATTGCTTTGATTTTGCTTGGGTTTTATTATTACACTAGGGATACTTCTAGTATTTTTAGGGTTATTCAACTTATTTATTGATCCGTTTTCCAGTTTTGCCACACTAGCAAAAGAGGGTTCATTGGAGCTACTGTTTAGATTCTCTAGCTTTTTAACAATATCAGCAGAGGTTGATCCTAAGTTGGCAACACTGCTTTCCAAAGCCGTATTGTTTATTCTGTGCTCAATATCGAAAATTTTCTTTTCTATGTTAGTAAGCCTTGTGCACTCATCCTTGTAAGCTAATTTCATGGCATTGAATTAATTCTTACAATCCTTACACATCCAGATTATAATATCGCCCAAATCATTAATTTTATTATATTTACCTTGTCCAATTTTCATACAAGATGCGTGGTACCATCTTTCACAAACACCATCACATTTTAATGCTTTTGTTTCACTTGTAACTACACTTACTTTATGTAAGGACGAAAAAATATTTAAAAGTGACAATTCATGCATTAGCCAACTAAAATCTATTTAATTGCATGGTAATTCCTGTTGTATAGAAACTTGCATTTAAACGTATTATATTCTAGTAAAAGATAAACTTGTTTTGTTTAATTTCATATGCGACTGTTATTTACATTATTCCCGACAAAAAATGTTGTCTTTTATGAGATTCTGTGTAATTATAGTTTTTACTCTCCGCTCTTGTTGCTCGATTTTAATTAAAAACCGCATCAGGAAGAACCAACATATTTAAATCATTTTAGATTTTTACAATAGTTACTTCTATTTTGTAATGAATACAATTTTCAATATGAATTCTGGATGACTCAAGACTCCCAGGTGAAATAGGCAGTAAGTAAATTGGCGGCAATGGATTTGCCTCCGCAGACAATTTATTTTGTTAAATTTGATGGGTTATCTCAATTTTGTTTTAAATCGATTTTATAAATCAAGATTCTGCCACAGTAGATGCGTTCAGTCGACGATGCCTCCTCAAATTTAAAACATCGTTTTATTTATCTGCAAGCGTAGTGGCAAAGAAACTTCTCAAATTATGATAATTATACTTATGTCCTGATTGGGCAGCTCTAAATATCTTGAAAGGGTGCTGCTTTTTTTGTCCAGAAGTATCAATACCTATCGACTGAACACAACTAGCCTAGGATCTTCAAAAACCGATCCACAAGGAAGAGCAGCGGAGGCTTTTGCAGTCAGCAATTCTTTAGCCAATATGGTTCAGCAACCTACTTACTTTCCTCGAATCCCAACACACAGCTCAAATCCCTTGGATCTCCTTCTTACTACAAATCCTGACTGCTATAAGTTATCAGTCACCACCCAACTGGGTCGCTCAGACCACGGCATGGTCACTGCTTCCTGCGCAATGCAACCCGAGGTCACACAGTCATCACACCCACGTATCGTTTGGCACTACAACTCCGCGAACTGGGACGAAATGCGAGATTACTTTTCCTCATTTTCATGGGCTTCTGTCTGCTTCTCTCATCCTGACCCCTCTGATATCTCACAAAACGTCACCGAAATTATCCAAGCTGGCATGGAATTATTTATTCCACGTATACAGAAAACCTCTGCAGCCACTCGAAAGCCCTGGTTCTCTATATCCTGTGACAAGGCCAGACTTGAAAAGGTCAAAGCTCACAAAAAGCTTCTACATAATCCCAGTCAAGAAAACCGTCAAGCATTTAACGACGCAAGAAACCGCTATGTCCGCATTCTTTCTGAGGCAAAAAACTCGTTTAATAACCACATCAAAAACAAAGTCCTCTCAAGCTCCAACGGCAGCAAACCCTTCTGGACTCTTGCTAAATCTATTGGTAATAATTTCTGCAAGAGCACGTTCCCACCTCTTGTCTCAGGGGATGAAATTGTTTCTACCGCCCTGGGCAAGGCTGAACTTTTTGCCTCGTTGTTCGCCAGACATAGAACATCTTGTTATGCCCGCTCTTTTATCTTGATGACTTTCAAGATGTGGAATTCCTTGCCGGCACATGTTTTTCCTTCTCCCCCGAACCTCGAAACCTTCAAGTCCAGTATTAATAAGTTGCCTCTTTCCCCCTTGTCGACACCCACGGTACGATAGTATTTAGGCTGTAAGCCCTCGTGGTGTGTTGTTGAAATAAAAAACTAACAATTTTCGTTACGGTAGGTAAGGCTAAATTGTAAGTGGGCCATAACGGTCCCTCCACTGCGACACTAAGGTCAATTGTGGCTCACGCTTAATTGTCTTATATTTCACCCAGCCTCCTACAGAGGTCGACATTTTTTGTGGGCGAAGGTTGCCCCAGATCTTCTAGTGCAGCTGTGTCTTGCAAAAGAGCAGGTCTCTTGACCTGTCCGCAGCCGGACAGGAACATAGCTCGTGCTCTGCTGTTTCGTCACTCTCCGTACACAGCCAGCACTCCGCTTCCTGACCGAGACCAATTCTTTGCATGTGGTGACGCAAGCGGCAAAGTCCTGTATACAGATCGACCAGAGTTTTCAGCTGTTGTCTGTTTAGGTCTAGAAGTTTTTTAGCGCTTGGCTCTGACAGATTTTGCCATTTCTGGATTCTCCTTCTATCTGTCCAGGTCTTTAATGAGCGTTTTGCTGTGCACGATGATATCCCCATAGCAGAGGTTCTGGTCCGATAAAGTCCTCCTGGACACCACCCCTGGCAAGCGCGCCGGTCGCTACATTGGCATCGAGGTCCGAGTGACCCCGTATCCAAACCAGCGACACCTCATTGCAGCTGCCTAGTTCGTTGAGGGAGATTTACAGCTCCATACCGTTTTGAATTGCAACGGTAGGAACCAAGTGCCTTTATTGCAGCTTGGCTATATGAATACATCTTTATCGATTTGTGTGTGCACTAGTTTTGTATAGTTTCCCTCGTAGACATCTCGATGGCACACATTTCTGCCTGAGGTATGGTTGCATACTTTCCGAGGCTAGATGATATTCTTACATTGGTCTTGCTCCCATATGTGCCAGCTCCTGCCCCCGATCGGTTTTGGAGTCCTTTGTGATAATTTACACACAACTGATAATTCTTTGTTATTTTATATTAATTTCCGACATACTTTTTAAGTTTCGTGTTTACCCTTGATAATACAAGTTTTAGGGTTGTTTTTTTCTCACTATTAGAATATTACCATTACCTTCGACATTATTGACGCACATTTTATTAACCTCGTCATTTAGGTCTGCATCGGAAGTGCCAAACACTGGTACAACCTTCATAACATATCCATCATTAGGTGCTTCCTTTACAAAGTTCTATACTTCATCTCTGCTAAACACTTTTGATTTCTTGGAACGTTTCTTATTAGCAACTAACTTAAGAAACTCTCTAAGACCGAGGTTTTCTAATAACGCTGAACCTTTTACCGTGGACTAGCCCTACCAAAGACTAAAAGGTACGCTTTTTCTAAATCATACACAAAGAACACATTTTCCGTAAGATTCTCCACTTTTTTTAAACACGCAAATAATTCAATCGATTATGCATTTTTCCAATCTTTTTGTAATTTCTTAGTACAAGCAAGCCACAATAGACCTTATGGTCGCGGTGGAGGGACCAGTATGGCCCACTCGCCAACAAACCTAACCTAGTACAAGCAGAAAGTAAGTAGCCATTAGAACCTCCCCAAGCCATGAAACTGCGCTAGAATTGCTTCATGGCAGGGGCTGTCTTTTTCCCTCTTTACTTTTCTTCACTTGTGTTTGCCTCACATCCCACGTTCTACTATGAGATTACGGGTTCTAGAGCGAGTATGGTAGAAATTTCTCACATATGCCTTATTACTTATTGCCTAACTCTCCTTGCTATGAAGACGGTTGTTGGAAAACTCCCTGGGCTCTTTCCTCTCGCTCTTTTGTCTCTATTATGCGTCGGATGACGCCGTAGACTTGCTTGCAGGTGTTCTCGTTCTGAGTCAAGCTCAACATCATGTTCTGCGCATCAAGCACGTTTCTAGTTTGTTGGTGGTAGTTACCTCTTTTAGTATTGCATCGGGGACAGTGAAAGAGGGTATGATCAGCATCATCTATCTCGTTGCAGTAGCGTTAGGCGTTGGTATCGGCTCGGTTGCGATCATGCAGATATTTTCTAAAGCATCTGCGACCAGAAAGGGCTTAAGTTAAATAGTAATCCACTTCTCCGTAGGGTCTCTGCAGCCATGTCTGAATTCTTGGCATACGATTTCGCGTCCATATTCCGTACTGTGCCTGTTCCCACCTGTACTGCCATCTACGGAGCAGCTTGGCTCTGGATGTCAACTTATCTACTCCATCCTAGGATTCTGTTCTTTGTAGTATCTGGAGATCGAAAGGTGGTATTCCTGCAATGACTGCAGCCGCATCTGCTAAAACGGTTCTGTATGCGCTACAGAGTATGAGAGTCATTGTCATGTGTGCTTCAGATAGCTTTTGCACAAGTTTATTATTGTTTGTTACTTCACTTTAAATTGGGGCCACAACAGTTGTGAATGCATCACACTCGAAAATATTCTTCTCTTAGATGCTCTGGTTCCCAACATTTGGCAGTAATCTGGAGAGCGCTGTCGTTGTTTTGCCTGCTTTTTAATGGCTTGATTTACATGACCCGCAAAACGTAGTTTAGTATCCAATAAAACTCCTAAATATTTGACTGCCCACTTCAGTGATATTTGAATCAGGATGATATCAAAGTTTATTTGTGATACTTTCCGCCTGGTCGCCAACAGTACAACCTCTATTTTTTGCGTTGCCAACTCCAGTATATTCTCTGTCATCCAATTGAATACCTGTTGCGGGCCTGCATTTGCGGGATTAATGAGGATTTCTTCATTTCTCCCAGTTACTATTATCGCCAAGTCATATGCGAATCCTATCAATCTCAAAGACTTCTTAGGTATTGCCGTTTGTCCAATCTTGTATGTTCTAAATGGCAGTTTACATCACTGCGGTCACTATTGGACATGATGGACCCAATATTTTAAAAATAACGTTCAAGAACAACAATAGCTGAATTAGCTATCTCTGCCTATCTGTAATATCGATTTCTAAGTTGCCGTCTTCTCAAGTTTACTGCCATATAGAAATATAATTAGAATGGCAAGTTGAGCTACAACTCAAAGTACACAAACCGGCAAAGTGACATAGATCAAAACTCAATATAATGTACCAAATATTTATGAAAAATTGCCTATTTTTTTTTAGAATTATTAACACCTTCGAAGAAAAAACGTTTATAAGAGATGCTTGTAAAAAGTCTATTCATGGCATTCATTCCTTTCAAAAACGTTCGTTCATGTTTTTACCTATATTTCTTGCAATAGAAAGTGACTACTAATATTTCCAAGTTGTCTAATAAAAGAAATACATGCTGTTAAAGTAACAAATAAAAATGGTTTTTCCTTCATAATTTCCAAAAATTTAGTTAGTCCCAGGTAATGTTATGCGTTAAAAATGCATAAACTTTTTTCAACTCTCCTATGCATCTGCTAGTAACAAAATTAGAAATATTGGACTTCTTGCAATAAAAAGTATACTCATTAAAAATGGTTTAAGTCAACCGTTGGGAAGATATTTTTGATTTTAATAATTAATTTTTCATATTTATATCTCCAGGAATAATAACGTCTCAAACTGTTATGATGGACTTTTTAAGCCGCCCTACCATTTTATTTGTTCTACCAATTATCTAAGAAATTCTCAATGGTTGTTACATTTTTCTAGCTATCGACAAATAAAATTGTGAAAATTGGCCTACTGACTCCCCGCTGACAACAAAATCGTTTCAATAATATCTAACGGCGCAAAATTTGAGATCATATTCCTTTCGTTAAAGCAGAATCTTTGTAAATAAGAATTTGCCATACAGGGAAAAACAGATAAACTAGGTGATATATTTGTCAGGTTGACATCACGAAAATACCGACAAAGGTGCCGCTAGTAGAGATTCATAAAGAAGCTTGCCAGATAACCAAAAAAATCGAAGTAAGCAACTGATCAGACAGAATGAATGATATGAAATTTAATTGAGACATATTGAATAGAGGTAATTAACCGACCTTCGTCACAACACCGAGCGAGGAAGTTTTAGATCTAACAGTTTGCACCCACTTTCTGGGTGACTTTGTTAAGAACTGGGCAGCTCATACCACAGATACATCCGGTTTGAAATCGCCAAATTCTAAAGACCAACGGTATGGTAGCGGGACCCTCGCCAGGCGAACTTGGAAGCCTACAGGGCAGACCTAGGAGTGTAACTGCGGGGGGTTAAGAGTACCATAGACAATTCAATAGACCTCGAGATTGCGGCAGGCCAAGTGCAAGATGCAATCACCTCGGCCTATAACGCCAAGTGCCCTGAAAATGAGAGCGTGCACCAGGAATGTCCCGTGGTGGAACGAAGACTGTTTAACGCGGCCAAAAGTCGGGAGAATGGGATGAATATAGACATGCCCTAACGACCTATAACAAAAGACTGAGGGACGCCAGGAAGAAGTCGTGGAGAAGGCACTGCGAGGAAGTGGAGAACACATCCGAGAGTGCTCGACTACACGATATCCTGTCCAAGGCCACTAAGACCAACATAGGCTCCCTTAGAACATCCACTGGAGGCTTTACATGCTCGGGTGAGGAAACTATGGAAGTCTTACTCCAGGCGCACTTCCCCGGCTGTAACATAATAAACCAATCACCTCCGGACTGGGAACACTCAGAAATAGAGGCGCCGTACAGGCATGCATCTAGAGTAGACGGGACAGTCGCTAAAGAGGTGGTTACTTGGAGCAAAATCAGATGGGCCATTAACAACTTCAAGCCATTCAAATCCCCGGGATTTGATGGAATAATACCCATCATGGTCCAACAGGGTATAGATATACTGGCGGCGGCGCTCATTATGATGGCCAGCCTGGCTCTGGGGTACATTCCGAGGGCGTGGAGACAGACCAGGCAAAGTCCCGGAGGCCAAGAAGTCTCATGTCCTTCTTACTAAAAACAATGGAAAAACTGCTCGACCGGCACATTAGGGGCGGTGTACTGGAAGCAGATCCCCTACACTGGGGACAATATGCATACACAGCAGGAGTCTCAGCAGAACAGGTGCTGAAACTAGAGAATACGCTGGACAACAGGGAGGTGGCGCTGGGGGCCTTCCTAGACATAGACGGTGCCTTTAGCAACACCTAATTTGGATCGGTTCTGGCAGCTGTTAGGGAGCGTGGAAAAGAGGAGACCTACTGCAGGTGGATCGGTTCCATGCTTAGGGACAGGGCGGTGTTCACCTCACTCGCGGGAGGGACTCTGCTGGTGGAGGTGGCAGCGGGGTGTCCGCAGGGGAGCATTCTGTCTCCCTTGCTCTGGTGCCTAGTCGTAGAGGGCCTGCTAGGGAATCTCTCGGAAGGGGGGTATGAGGTACAGGGCTATGCAGACGGCATTGTCATCATTGTCCGAGGAAATGTTACACAGTCAGGGTGGGAGCGCATGCACACAGCAATGAAAGTGGTTGAAAGGTGGACGGTTGGTCAAGGGCTCAGGGTGAGTCCTGAGAAAACAACCGTCATACCGTTTACGAGGAGGATGAAGTAGGAGAGCTCACTCTATACGGTAGAAACATCCCAATGGCCATAGAGGTAAAATATCTTGTGGTCGTATTGGACACTAAAGCTAAACCTGAAATGGCCACGTTAAACATATACTGCAAGACCCTAGCCGTCACTAGACGGCTATATGGAAAAACGTGAAGACTAAGACCTGGTATGGCCCACTGACTGTACACAAGGGTGGTCACTTGATAATTGCTTAAACTGACTTATAATAATTACTATTAATTATCAAATGACATTTATATACTAGATCGCTCCATGATACAAATAACGAGAGATATGACATTGGGGCTACCTATTTTTAGAACTGTAACGCGCATGGCGTCATGTGGTGAGTCCAATGCAAAAATAATATACTGTCGTACAGTGGAGTTTGACATTTCATCACAACCTCTTAACAAATTACGTATTTTACTAATATTTAAGTGCACACAGTTGGAAATATTTTTTTAAGATAAGAATACTATACTGTGATTATGTGACATGATAAAATAGTAAAATTCATAAACTTGGTTTGTCAAGTTTATGAATTTTAACGCCCTATAAATGTCTGCAAACGTTTTGTATACTTTTTAAGTTTGTATATTCCGTTGGGTATCCCCAATGCTAATTCATATATTATACTTGTCTTGTGTCTATATATATATATATATATATATATATATATATATATATATATATATATATATATATATATATATATATATATATGTATTTAGTGGTGTGTTCTATATTATCTGAAAAAGACAATATAGGTGACGAAGTGGAATATAATTTCAACCGCATTAAACTGACGTATAGAAACTTTTTGATTGCGACGTCATGGGAGACAGCGCATATGCGCAATATCATCTCTCTTGTAAGTCATTATATCATGAGATCGCTGTGCTCCTAAGTCGCCATAGCAACATGATTTTAATAGGTTTTTCAGTGAAATTTTTCAGGAAACTAAAAGCTTGTTGAAAATGTCTGGTCACACTTAGACACATAATTTTAAAATGCGGATACGCTATGAAGCAATGAAATTTGAATTTCGCAACAAAAAAGTCCGTTATGGGCGTTAATATTCCTGGAGTTATAAATCCGATATACTGCTCTAGAAAATCAAAAATATCCTCCCAACTGTTGATAAATCATAGATTAAAGATGAACCGTAAACATGATTTCTCAACCTTTTCTATTCTTTGTCGATTCCAACTGTCAAGGGCAGGTCCGTACACAACGTCAGCATGGTTAAAGCGCGAGAGAATCATTGAGTTTACCAGGAGATTTTTTACTTTCACTGGAATGCAATTTAGGTGGCTATAAAAAGATTTTAATAGGCCAAAGCTAGCTCTACGAAGATTAGTAACGTGATCAGAAAATTTTAAATTGTTATCTATTATGAGACCAAGATTTTTTGCAGATTGTTTTGCTTCCAATCGACTGGCATCTATCAAAATATTAATATTTTGAGAAGAAACCTCATTCATACTGACCTTCCTGCTAAAATAAAGTCCCCAACACTTATTGACATTTATCGTAAGATCATGCTCCTTTGCTGTCGTAACCATCTTATCAAGGTCTGTATTTAAACTTGCTATAGCGTCTAAGGCATTTTCGACAGGAAGTGATTTAAAAAGCTGGGTATCAACGGCATAGAAATGTACTTTGCTCGAAATTATTTGTTCTTGAAAATCAAACGTATCAATATTGAATAAAAGGGGACCTAAGATAGAGCCCTGACAAACTCCTTTTAATAAACTCAAAGAATCTGATACATCCGACCCGTAGACAACCCTCTGTGCCCTATCTGAAAAGTAACTCTCTATAAACTGAACGGCGTCATGATTGAAACAAATATATTGTAGCTTAGAGCACAATAGTTCATGACTGATCGTATCAAAAGCTGTACTGTAGTCTAGCAATACCAAAGCTGTAACTTGATTTTTATCGTTAGCTGTGGGGATGTCATCACTAATATTTGCTAATGCTGTTGTGGTGGACCTGCCCCTAACAAATCCGGACTGTGCATTTGGCAAGATCTTGTCCCCAAGGTAAGCAGTTATCTGCTCGGGTATAAGTTTCTCCAATAATTTTGAAAGAACTGGGAAAATGCTTATAGGTCTAAAATGATTAAACTCAGTTGGATTGTTTCCTTTTGGAAACATGAAAACCTTTGTGACATTCCAAACTTTGGGAAAGCATTTGGTCGCAATACAAAAGTTTACAAGATGAAGCAGCTCAAGGGGAATTTCTGGGAGACATAGAATAATCATGTCGATACTTTCACCATCAAAACCTTTAGCTTTTGTTTTTATTGAGGATCTATGTGTCTCATAATATCTGCTTCGTTGACAAGTTTAAAATGGAAGTTATTTGCTTTTAGATATTACTATTGTAATGTGTTTTTAATCCTCTAATATCAGGCCTACTGTTAGTAGACATGAAATATTGATTTATTTTGTTTGCCTGACTCAAATATTATGGTAATACATTGTCTTTTTTGTAATAATGCCAACTCTATTAGCCAAAGACCAGGCCATCCTATTATTTTCAATTGTAGATAGCATACCCTCCGCAACGGTAAGTTTTTGTTTTTTATGGCATTTGTAGTTCGGTTTCTACTTAGTTTATAATTTTGCCAATCAATGTATGCATTTTATTATCTGCATAGCTAATTGAATGAAAATGTTTTAAAGTCACGTAACTCTAAAAACCATGTCATGTATTTCTGCTGTGACATCCTCTAAGTAATTAAAATCTTACATTGGGCAGATTGTTAAAGGTAAATATTTATACATTCTCATTTATCTCTTTCTCGCGGAATTTATGACCATGTTGTTTTCAACCCTAATATTGTACGATATCGATTTCCATTTTTTTCATTCAGCCGAACAAGCCTCTTGAAAATAGCCAACAACAGGGATAAAATTAATTTTCCAGCATTGGCTTGTTATTAAAACCTTCGCCATGCAGGATTAATCTTTCACCCTTTCCGATCTTCCACAAAAAACAGAGGTATTTCTGTCGGATTTTTGTGCGCTATGAATAAATGTCTGAGGGCCTGAAAAAACATACCTAATGCCGGACTATTAGTCAAGAAATTCTAATAATGATATGCTCGATTTATTATGGTTTTACTAACAGTGCCTTTAAGAGTTTGACATTTTGCTCCCTCGGGCTGAATTAAAAAAATAAAGAGTTATGATAGCATATTTTTAGTATATTTTTGCAGAAAAAAATGACTAATGGGGCGAGCAAGGGTTATCACACTTAAAACCCAGAAAATAATCGGCCCATTTTGATCATATTTAGCGAGTACCTTCCTTTAGTTTTAGGTGGCCTAATGAGTTCATTAGCCAGGAAGATCAGACCTTTTTTTATTCTTTTTTTCGTAAATTTTTTATATTTCCACAAATAACAAAACAAGGCAACAAATTTGCTACGCAGTTTATACAAGGCCTTAATTGATTACCTAACCTCACGTGACCGGATTCTGTCTCTCTCTCTCTCTTAGTGGAATATGATTTTATGAGTTGGCAGTCCAAAAAGTCACCAAAAAAAAAACACTAGACTAGGGACCCTAAAGTTACTAAATCAATTGACAATTAATAGTTCAGTCCATTGGCGCTCAATTCCTTTTGATGGTTATTTTGTATATATATTGTGCATTTTTCACGTTTGACGAGTGTTTACCTTCTTCAAATAATTTTCTATCTGTTGGACAATAAAAATAAACAGTTTTTATCAAAACTTAACATATTTATTCCGTTTTTACGTAAGTTAAAAGTGTAGGTATGTTAAGGTTATGTTGTTGACGATATCCAACATCGCATGGAACGAAGCCCTACCAAATCTGTTCGTCGGTAATCTGCCCAAACAGGCACATATTTGTTCAATGTTACACAATACACATTCCCAAAACCGTAAATTAGAAGTTTAAATAATCGGACCTCAATTTGTTTACGTACATTACTAATTTTGATATATATATATAATATATATATATATATATATATATATATATATATATATATATATATATATATATATATATATATATATACAAAATAAAAGTAATATTTTATTATGTTTTTAATTTATTTTTTTAACAATCAATAACATTAAACCATACATGAACAGACTTTCTGTTAAAAATACTAAATAATAAATATATTTAAGACATTTACTGTTTCACCTTATTATGATTTTTATATTTTTTTAAAAACCCCAAAGGAAGTATGAGATAACACTGGCATCTTATAGGGATTTCATTTATTCAGGTTGTACAACCGTGTATGCCGGGTTGCCTAATTTAAGCGGTCACGTGGGGTTCGGGAATTAATGAAGACCCTGTACTATAAAATGTAAATTACATAGTAAAATTAAGATCCATACATTAAACGGAAAAAAGTTAATAGCATTTTAAAAATAATAGTTACCACTGGTGACCAGAGAAACGCACAAGACCAAAATATTATATGTAAAACAAAATCCACTAAACATTACAGACAAAACTACCTATAAAGCCAAGAAATAGTAGAAAAATTACTTTGAAAATTTTAGTTTCTCTTCTGAAAATATCTAAGTGACGATTTAAAACATCAGAACGGCTGAGTTTTAACAAAGGTTTTGGGCATTATGCATATAAAATATTGGAGGTGTTGTATTTGGCTAAGGTGTCAACTATTGGCATAACTTGATGCAATATGTATATATATATATATATATATATATATATATATATATATATATATATATATATATATATATATATATATATATATACATATATATATACATATATATATATACATATATATATATATATATATATATATATATATATATATATATATATATATATATATATATTATTTCAACAACACACCACGAGTGCTTACAGCCTGAATACTATCTCTTATGAGAAAGAAAGCAAGACTGTGATTTGGTGGGGTTAAATTGTACAAGATTTCTACTTTCCCAGTCTAATATTTTTTGGAGATCCACGGAGATAGAACTCTCCATGAGTCTGCGACCCTCATCTAATTGGGCTAAAGAGACAGGCTTACAATATTGTATATTTGAGTGGAGGGTGCTGTCGTCCGCGTAACTCTGAACTGGGTTGAATGTGCTAGAGAGGAGGTCATTGATGTGGAGAAGAAACAAAGTAGGGGCTAAAGCTAAACCCTAAGGAACTCCTGAAATAATTGGATACAGTTTGGAGGAATGGCCATCCACGACAGCAGAAATGTTCCGGTTGGAGAGGAAATTTGCTGTCCACGTACAGAGTTTTGGTGGTAGGCCGGTAGTGTATTAAGCAGCGCTGCGTGCCAGACCTGGTCGAATGCTTTAGATATGTCTAGAGCGACAATCTGGGATTCACCGTGTAGTTTCACAGACTTTTTCTATGGATGGGTGACAAAGGAAAGGAGCTCGGCAGTTGATCTGCGCCGACGAAATCCATACTCCCTGTCGTGGATTAGACTGTGTTTTTTCAAGAAACTTTAGTAATTCGGTGCTTATATACTTTTCATCGCTTTAGAGACGACTTAAAGGAGAGAAATAGGCCTGTAGTTGCTAGGAAGCGCTTTGGATCCTTTCTTGGGGACGGGTTGTACTCAAGCAGTTTACCAGTTACTAGGGAATATGCCTCTATTGTAAGATATCTTAAACAGACGAGTCATGACAGTAGCAAGTTCTGGTGCGCATTTTTAAAGAACAATTGCTGGGATCTCATCAAGGCCGGAGGCTTTCCTAGTATTAAGAGAAGAGAGCATGTTTCGTACCTTCTTAGTTTTGAAAATGATATCCGTCATTTTATGCACGAGATTGGGGACTGTTGGTGGTTGAACATTTGGAGGTGGGTTGAGATTAGAATTGCCGGCGAACAACGAGACAAAAAGTTCAGCCTTGCCCAGGGCGGTAGAAACAATTTCATTTCCTGAAACAAGAGGTGGGAACGTGCTCTTGCAGAAATTATTCTCAATAGATTTAGCAAGAGTCCAGAAGGTTTTGCTGCCGCTGGAGCTTAAGAGGACTTTGTTTTTTATGTGGTTATTACACGAATTTTTTGCCTCAGAAAGAATACGGACATTACGGTTACTTGCGTCGTTAAATGCTTGACGGTTTTCTTGACTGGGATTGTGTAGAAGCTTTTTGTGAGCTTTGACCTTTTCAAGTCTGGCCTTGTCACATGATTTAGAGAACCAGCGCTTTTGAGTGGCTGCAGAGGTTTCTGTGTACGTGTAATAAATAATTCCATCCCAGCTCGGATAATTTCGGTGACGTTTTGTGAGATTTCAGAGTGGTCAGGATGAGAGAAGCAGACCGACGCCCATGGAAATGAGGAAAAGTAATCTCGCATTTCATCCCAGTTCGCGGAGTTGTAGTGCCAAACGATACGTGGGTGTGATAACTGTGTGACCTCGGGTTGCATTGCGCAGGAAGCAGTGACCATTTTATGGTCTGAGCGACCCAGGGGGCGGTGATTGATATCTTATAGCAGTCAGGATTTGTAGTAGGAAGGAGATCCAAGGGATTTGAGCTGTGTGTTGGGATGCGAGGAAAGTAAGTAGGTTGCTGAACCATATTGGCTAAAGAATTGCTGACTGCAAAGGCCTCCGCTGATCTTCCTTGTGGATCGGTTTTTGAAGATCCTAGCCATTCCTTATTATGGACATTGAAGTCACCAAATATAGTGACCTCGGAGTAGGGATATTCAGAAATCAGATGGAAGGTTTTTTTTAGAAAGGTAGTCAAAGAGCTGGACAAAGTTGTTGTCAGAAGGTGACCGGTAAATGCAACAGATGAGTTTAGTTGCAGCCTTGAGAGAGAGTTTTATCCATATTATGTATTTTCTTTTAGCTTCTAAATTGGGGAGTCTGGTGCAGGGTAGATTGATCAGACGTACGCGCACACGCATTCATGCAATCTAATGGAAGTAAGGAGCTCATACCCCGGGAAATTGAGATGATTAGTGACTGTTTTTGCTCTGATTTAAGTTTCGGTGAGAAAGAGGTGTTCGGGCCTGTTAGCCTGGAGGAAATGATGGACGGAGTTCAGATTAGAATTTAGGCCACATATATTCGAGAAGGATATGTTAAATCTTGATGCTGGCGCCCCCTGTACACCCCTCTCCCGGAGATCCGAATGGAGGGGTATTTTATTTATTAAATGATATGTCTTTAAAATCCAAGATTTTCCTTTCAAGTGTTGATTTGATAAAAGATTTGAAGAAAATCTATTTTAAATAGAAACTATTTGCTATGCTGAAGCATGAATTTACACATAAGCTTATAACTCGTCCATCACAACAAAGCTGTCGTGTGCTCTGTAGCCAGGTTTGTTAGAGCGTCCGTATGATACTTAAACTCAAAGTTGACGCGAGTTCAAATACAGGTGTGTGAATTTTTTTTTAATTTTCTTAATTTTTTTAAGTTATATGATCAGATAATGTAATCGCAATGAATTTTTAGCAAATTTTAATAGAAAAACTGTATTTTGGGAGGTGAGAACTCTTAAGACTCTCAATTCAAAATTTAATAGCCGATCAAGCTGCTTTTGGTGCTCTAACTTGGTCAAAATATTTCATATTTAATACAGTTACAGAGATCTTTCCTATGGGTTCACAAGTGCTAGTTTTCTTCTTTGCAACCAGTTTTGCATTTTAAAGCATCGTCAGGCGAGAGAACCTGCAAAAGAAGTCTCTGCGTCTATATTTAGATCAGATTGTATACATTTAAATTTATTTCTATCTTCTTGTAGTCGCAAAGTTTCTTACAAACTTCCTGGAAAGAAATTTTGTTTGTGATTTTCTTGAAAGGAGAATTTGTTTCGAATTTTTCTGTAAAAGAATTTTTGGAGAAGTTTTGATCGAATTTTTTTTTTGCAATATTCGTAAAAAATTAAGTTTTCATTCATTTTTGTGCAAAAAGTTGTTTAAAGAAATGTTTGTGAAAAACAGTTTATCAAATTTTTATAAAATTGAATTTGTTTCGAATTTTTCTGTAAAAGAATTTTTGGAGAAGTTTTGATCGAATTTTTTTTTGCAATATTCGTAAAAAATTAAGTTTTCATTCATTTTTTATATATATATATTATAATACAACGTCTGGATGCAACAAATCCGTTAGGGTAGCGAATTTTTAAACAAACCTAGCACCAAACATTTTTTAGTTAAATGCTTATAGGTTTTCTTTCTTGTAAGATAAGGATCTAAACTTTAGCGTATAGTTTAGATTTTATAACTTAAACCTGTATAGCAAATGTGGTTATGATAGTTTTGTTATTTTCAGATAATTTTATTTTTTCAAAAGAAAACCCAAAATAATTTTCCTGATCCGATTTACCTGGCTAAAGAACTTATCCAAGCCACTTACAAAGGAAAGCTGTTTATTACAATCGGCCCATTATTTTTTCAATTATCGGTGGATGCATACATACATACATACACATATATATATATATATATATATATATATATATATATATATATATATATATATATATATACAATGTTGGACAGAAACAGATAGCGTTACCTGTACTGCTATGAGATTTGAATAAATCGTAGATAAAAACCTAAACAACGGAAATTACAATTACTGGCAGATGTCAAGATGTAGCTGTTTCTTACCGGAGTTGCCAGATCTTTATAAATTTCATGAAGTTAAACCTTTCATGTATAAACATCTCAAATTTTCACAACTTCTGATAATAAAGAAAACATTTTATGAAATTTATCAGTTAGTTAAAAACACCGTAATTCATAGCTATATTTAGTGCCTCCAAATTTCGAGTGACCCAGTTCTCATGATTCTTAGTTTATCTCTTGACTCCTAATTTACTCGATCTGACAAGGTTGTTTGACTGCGTTCGTGCCGGAGCTTCTCTGTCATTTGTCAATTCTGTGGTAATGTCATTTATTGTCAATTGTCAATATCAAATTGGGAAGTTAGCCTCAAATTTGGGTTTTAGACATGAGAAAATTACTAGAGAGATATGATAATGAGGCTATATATTTGCACTTTCACGCGCATCTGACATGGGGTGAGTACAGTAGCAACATAATATTATGATGCTGCGGTACAGGGAGTTTGACGTTTCATTACATCTCATAACTTTTTAACAAATTACGAAACTCTTGTTTTTTTATTAGATTTTATAAATATATTTTACTAATTTTTATGTGCGTACAGTTAGAAGTAATTTTTTATCATCAGAATACTACTGTGACACGACGATGAAATCAAGTTTATGACTGTTTATGTGCTCTAACTAAATTCTCTATGTTTAAAGTTTTTGCGGCCCCCTTAATTATACTTATCTTGTATATTTGTAATAATATATTTGTAATATAAAAATAAAAAGAAATAAAAATGTAAGTGAACCTATTTAATTTAGTGATATATTCTATATTATCTGAAAAAGACATTATAGGCGACTAAGTGGAAAGTAAATTCAGTTAATTTGCAGTTTACTGCTCGGAGGGTTTTTAGATTTTTTTTCAGAAAAATGCATAGAACTCCCCCTGGATGCACAAGCCACAAGACAAATTTGTTGCAAACAACTTCCAGTCCAAATGATAAAGAAACCACTTAGTCGGACTTTGAAAAGATGCACTTTCACATTTTGCAGCAAGACCTCCTTTAAACGCTATATACAGAACCTCGGTGGTTCAGGGGTAATAACGTGTACCTCTGAACCGAAGGGTACTGGGTTCGATCCCAGGTTACTCCTGTCACTTTTTCAGTAGAAACTGTAACATTAACATCAACCGAGGTTCTGGCGTTGTATTTGAGCAAGTTGAATGTCTGCACGTTCCGCCCTTCGGAGGGGGCGTAAAGCCGTCGGTCCCGTCTTCATGCGATGTTGGGCACGTTAAATATCCCTACCCTCCTTACAGAAAGACAGGGGTTCGGCAAAATTTCCAGGATAGTGAGGTGAAACTGCTCACTGGCGTCGGTGTATGTCCATAGTCGCGGAAATATGCAGACGTTAAAGAAGCAAAACACACAAACCCTATATACCCCGCACAACACCCAAATTACTGTATAAATATTCATGTTAGAGATCATGTTTTTCCTTGCCTTTATTTACCTTATTTTTACTATTCCTAATTAAATAGAGTAATCTTTTATAACTTCTAATATAAGCCTAAATCCCTAATATATTATATATTATTCTTATAAAAATTCACTACCATAACGCACTTGCTGCGTCTTGAACTTTTTATTAAAATATCATGTTAATCGGTACTAATCTGCTTTTTTTATGTAAACAAAATTTTTCAATTTATATTCATAGATCCCTTTGTAAGAGGATGGCAACTACATGTCAAGAATATAGATATCTCAAAGTTAAATTAGGTCCTTGAAGGGTTTAGCTTGAGTTCTCAAATACAAGACGATGTACATATATATTTAGCCAGAAGCTATAGGTCTTCCATCTTTGAATATATATCATAAGTTTGTTATTTACATATCGCTTCAAAGAATATCTGCAAGTGAATGTTCAAAGGAAAATTTGTGAACCTCTATCCGAAAGTACATATCAAAGAAATCTTCGTTTTATAAGAATTTCACCTGATAGTAGCTCACTACTCACAAATAGAGATGAAAAGAAAAATATTCCAACTTGATTTTTATGTTTATTATATTTCTATTCAATTGCAACAGTTACACATTCAATGCTCCAACCTTAGTTCTTACCGTATAACCCTAGAAGGAATACAGAGTTAATTTTTTATGTGGTTTATTCCGGAGCAGATATATATATATATATATATATATATATATATATATATATATATATATATATATATATATATATAATATATTATTTATTCATTGATAAAAATTATACAGTATGCCTATACAATAAGTCTGAGACTTGTGCTGTACATTTGCATAATTTTAAAAGTTATATCTTAAGCAATGTGACAATTATATATCAAATTCAGCAAACTTCAAATTTTGACAAACCAGTTAAAAAAAATTATTCACTTTTATCTCTTCAATCTAATGCTTCACCCATTGCCCTTCATTTATGGTAGATCTAAACCACTTCAATACACCATCTTAACTATCACTCTATCTCCACATACCATATTTTTGCCAAAATTATTAATTTTATATAAGATCAAAACTGACATTAAACGTCAACCAGTATAATACAGGCAATATATATATATATATATATATATATATATATATATATATATATATATATATATATATATATATATATATATATATATATATATATATATAAGAAAACCTCTTCAGCCACTGAAAAGGCCCTGGTTCTCTAAATCCTGCGAGAAGGCCAGACTTGAAAGGGTCAAAGCTTACAAAACACTTCTACACAATCCCAGTCAAGAACACCGTGAAGCATTTAACGACGCAATAAATCGCTATGTCCGCATCAAAAACAAAGTCCTTTCAAGCTTCAACGGCACCAAACCCTTCTGGACTCTTGTTAAATCTATTGGGAATAATTTCTCAAAGAGCACGTTCGCACCTCTTGACTCACGGGATGAAATTGTTTCTATCGCTCTGGGCAAGGCTGAACTTTTTGCCTCGGTGTTTGCCAGCAATTCTACTCTCAACCCACTTCCAAATGTTCAACCACAAACAGTCTCCGATGTCGCGCATAAAATGACGGATATTATTTTCAAAACTAAAAAGGTACGAAAGATGCTCTCTTGTCTTAATACCAGGAAAGCCTCTGGCCTTGACGGATCCCAGCAATTGTTCTCAAAAAATGCGCACCAGAACTTGCTCCTGTCCTGAATCTTACAATATAGGCATACTCCCTAGTAACTGGAAAACTGCTTGAGTACAACCCGTCCCCAAGAAATGATCCAAAGCTCTTTCTAGCAACTACAGGCCTATTTCTCTCCTTTCAGTCGTCTCTAAACTGATCGAAAAGTATATAAACACCTAATTACTAAAATTTCTTGTAATACACAGTTTAATTCACGACAGGCAGTATAGATTCCGTCAGCGCAGGTCAACTGCCGACCTCCTTTTCTTTGTCATCCATTCTTGGAACAAGTTTATGGAACTACACAGTGAATCCAGATTGTGACTCTAGACATATCCAAAGCATTCGACCAGGTCCGGCACACAGCGCTGCTTAATAAACCTACCGGCCTATGGCTTACCACCAAAAGTTTGTACCTAGACAGCAAATTTCCTCTCCAACCGGAGCATTTCTGTTGTCGTGGATGGCCATTCCTCTAAGCTATATCCAATTAATGCAGGAGTCCCTCAATGTGGAGCTTTAGCCCCTACTTTGTTTCTTCTCCACATCAGTGACCACATCTCTAGCACATCCAACCCATGTCACAGTTACGCGGACGAAAACACACTCTACTTAAATATACGATATTCTAAACCTGTTCTCTTTAGCCCAATTAGATGAGAATCGCAGACTCATGGAGGGTTCTGTCTCTGTGGATCTCTAAAAAATATTAGACTGGGGAAGTAGAAATCTTGTACAATTCAACTCCACCGAATCTCAGTCTTGCTTTCTATCTCATAAGAGATACATCAGCCCTGGACCAATCACAATGAACAACCAAGTTATTCAAAGTAATGAATCCTTTTCACTTGTTGGCATTTCTGTGGATCGATATCACAATTGCCACCAACACGTCACATCAATTGCAGAAGCGGCTCTTAAGAGATTAGGTTTCCTCTTCCGGGCTCGCAAATACTTTTCACCAGCTAATCTCTATATCTTATATACTTCCCAATTAAGGCCAAGCCTCAAATACTGCTCCCACATCTGGGGTGCCGCTGCCGCTTCTACACTCGCTATCCTGGACTCCATTCAGTAAACAGCTATACGTCTCATCAGTGACCCTACCCCACCCACAGGCTGCCATCCCTTGCCCACCGACGTTCCATTGGTGACCTCTCTCTCTCTCTCTCTCTCTCTCTCTCTCTCTCTCTCTCTCTCTCTCTCTCTCTCTCTCTCTCTCTCTCTCTCTCTCTCTCTCTCTCTCTCTCTCTCTCTCTCTCTCTCTCTCTCTCTCTCTCTCTCTCTCTCTCTCTCTCTCTCTCTCTCTCTCTCTCTCTCTCTCTCTCTCTCTCTGTCTGTCTTATAGATATCTGCACGGGCACTGCTAAGAGGAGCTTTCTTCCATAGTTCCTCCACCTGCTGCCCCCAACAGATCTACCAGGGGAACAGAGTGAATGCGCCCTTCTACTTTCCAGGTTACCAGACATAGAACATCTTGTTATGCCCGCTCCTTTGTACCAAGAACTTCCAAGTTGTGGAATTCCTTGCCGACACATATTTTTCCTTCTCCCCCGAATCTCCCGCCTTAAAGTCCAGAATTAACAAGCTGCCTCTTTCCTACTTATTGACATCCACGGTACGATAGTATTTAGGCTGTAAGCCCTCGTGGTGTGTTGTTGAAATATTTAAAAAAAGTTGTTTGGGAGTTATCCTTAATGAAGTCGATATTACTACAATTTTTTTAAATTTTTTACTTATATTGTGCTAAAAAATATCTGCAACATATACACATAATTTGCACTAAGATTGAAGCCTACGAAAATACACCATCATTGCGCATAATCGTTAATTTAGTTTCATTGAAAAATTATGTTTATTATGTTATAGCGTACCATATAGCTAAAATGTATATTTCCAGAGATGTTACAAAAAAATGTGAAAAAACTCTTATTCGGCTCGTGTGTATTGTCGCAAGTGTGCGTTGGGTGGTTTTAGATTTCATATTTGACAAAAATACTGTAAATTTAAACTGACAGATAGATAATTTTCTTATCATGGCTAATAGAAATACTTACACTAATCGTAATGTCCTTAATATGTTTTATACATATGGCGAGGGTGACAAAATTTTGGAAAGACCTGTGAGAACTTTTAATGAGTTGTATCATAATTTTACTCCTCCCACCAAACTGAAGTTTCGAAAGATAGAGAATACATTTATTAATCACGGCAAGGCTAAATTTAAGAGAAACAGGCCGAAACCGGTGACAGGTGAAAAAAATTAAATTAGCGTTTTGGAGTATTTCAATGCGGATCCTGAAGGCTCTATCAGAGAAGTAGAAGCTGCAAGTGGAATTTAATATACATCAGTCCAGCGAAAACTCAACAAAGCCATTATGCATAATTATAAATATCAAAAAGTTCGGGACGCAGCAAGTGCGTTATGGTAGTGAATTTTCATTAAAATGTTTTTAATAGCAAATATGTCTGTTTTTTTTTAAGAACGCAGGCATTAAATTTGGTTACCAGTATAACCTATATAGTGAAAACAATGTGCCATGTTTCATCAAAATAACTTTATTGTTTGAAAATGTAAAAAAAATTTCGAAAGTAAACTCGTTTCTTGGTCAAAGTTTTAGGTTAATAGCAAATTGAGCTATTTAAATATGAAGCATTTGATCAAAATTCGCTACCATAACGCACTTTCTGCGTCCAGATTTTCTTTTCTTACAAACATGCATTATATTTCGATGGAAAATGCTAAAATGCAATAACATAAGGCGTGTTTGATTATAAAAAAAAAGAAAATCTGTATCACTAACGACTTATGGGCCAGCCTGTGATTGTAGAAATATTTTTTTAAGATGTAGCTCAAGACACCCTATAATTAATATATACAATTTTTCAAATCTTGTATAATAACGGATATATTGAGCCTTATTAATTTTTCACGAAAATTCGACACAAATTCTATACCATTAAACGATAAACTCTATAGCCAAGGCTACTGCCAAGCATCAGATAAAGGGTATATTTGAAATGAATTTTCTGGAAATATTTTAGTAAAATTAAGGACAATGAAGGTTGAAACTAAGACATCAGGGTTTGTAAAAAATTCTTCTTGAGACATTTTCTTTCCATAGCCCGTATTAGATTCAAGTTCTTTGCCTAAATGTTGCTAATTTTGAGGTTTAAAATAGTAACTTTGACGTTTTGAGGAAAACCCCAATTAATTTTTATTAAATGCCTATAACTTTTTTGTCTTTTGACCCACAGAGCTTAATTTTGGTAGGTAGGTCACATATAATAAAATAAACCCGCGTACCAAACTTTGTTGCCCTTACTTAGTTAATTCCGGAGATATAATTTTTTTTAAGGAAAACACAAAATTTTCCGGGAAAACCTTGGCCGATTTTCCTGACTAACGAACCTATCCAAGCCATTTGCAAAAGGAAGGTATTCACCAAATTTAATCAAAATCGGCCCATTATTTTTTGAGTTATCGGTGTGATACATTTATTACAATTATTTGAGCAAGCGAAGCCAAATTTCCCAGGGATAGCATAGTTAATTCCAGAAACAATCACTTTTGGTCAAACCAAGGTCCCCATATAGTTCCCAAAACTAATCATCAATATAAATTTAGTTTTAACGTTTTTTGTTTATTAATGAACAATAAATTATCATTCTGTATTTACAACCAGAACTGGTCTTTGGAAACATATTTAGAGACACTGAATTCAAAAGTAAACGACTTTTTGCATCAACTGTCCCGAACACGAGATTTTCTTGCTAGTAGAAACTGGATGGTTCTCCGGCACATTGTGCTAGAATTACTGAAAAATTGAGCCGGTTGTTTAATGACAGATGGATTTGGAGAGGTGGACCATGGGAATGGCCTCGAACATCACCTGACCTAACACTAGTCGACTTCTATTTTTGGGGCGCTATAAAGAGTAAAGTGACCAAGCACGATGTAACTCAAGGGAATCTCTCGAGCAGAAAGTACAGCTATCCTTTTCACAATTGTTGCAAGAAGAAATTCAAAGATCCACGACTGAAGGTGTCGAAGAAGAAATATTGTGTGTCGTGAACAACATAAGCAAGATTTTGAACAGCTACTGTAGCTTTATTTTTTAGCCAATTTTTTTCAAATTCATATTGTATATTTGTGTGATCTAGATGTTTTGCGTAAAAATGTCCAGAAATTTAATGTAAATAATCCTTTTAGCTATAGGGTAACAAAAATACTATAACATATAAATAGAGAATAAAATTCCGCGTCGAATGGTGTAAAAATATTATGGTCATTCGATTTGAAATAAGAAAGTTATTGGCATTTAAAATGGCAAAATTGAACCTAAATACCAGACACCCTCTATATAGAATCCTATTAGACTGTAACCAAAATATAAGTAGCTTTGTTATTTTGACCGATATCCTTTCACTGTTAAGAACCCTTTCGAATCCTCAAAATGTTATATATCGGTTGAGGGTAATATGTGATATTGCTTATCAATTGGAAGTCTTGGAACAACAGCACAAAAGAGTTACTTTCATATGGCTAAAAGGGCACACAAAGCTTGAGGGTAATGAAAAGGTCGACTATTTTGCTAAAGAAGCAACGACAACAGGTTATAAAAGTGACTTTTACAGTAACAGAGATCTACTTACGCAAGTAAAACATGTATGTAATATAAGATGGCAGGATCATTGGAATAAGTTGAAAAGTAGCTGTAACAAGCACTTCAGTAGTATCATCGCTAATCTATGAAAACAGCCCATTTGCAAAGAACTGTTGCTTCCTAGGTACTTGTCTACGACACTTAACAGAATTATCAAAGGCCATGGTGCTTTTAAGGCTCATTTGTATAAAACAAAAGTTGAAGACAATCCATTTTGCTCATGCGACAATACCAGCCTAGCTGATTTAAATCATTTGATTTTTTCCTGTATTATGCATCATGAACAAAGAAAAATATTATTTTGTAATTTGATAGAATACAATGTTTCCTTTCCACTTGATGTGACATCACTTATGTATGAAGCTGTTTGTAATAAAAGTGTCATGGTAGCTTTCATGTGTTTTGTTAAAGACTCTAAGTTAGCTAGGTTTATATAGCTCTTAGTAAAAAGATGATATTCTGAAAATTGGACTGTTCCAATAAATATTGTACTAGTGGCAATATACTATATAGTCTTAAGGGATATTAAATAAACTTAGCAGATTAATGTATAGTCAGATAGATAAAAGTAAGTTCCTATGTGTCTTTCCTTGTGTTAATCTCTTTTAACCGCAGCGTCCCCAGTATGGTAAAAAGTCACCATGACAGGCTCCATTGGTGTGAAAAGTGTCCCAGTGTTTCTCCTGCGACAACTTGTAGCGTAGATGTGTGCCTGCATATGTATGTGTGTGTATGCGCACATGAAGAGATAATGTGCATTTTCTGTCCTGCACATAGTGTTAAGTACTGGACGTATAAAGCCTATTAACGTGAGTGCGTATACATGAGTGTATATGCGCTCGCGTATGTGTGTGAGTGGAGTATGTAAGTTTTAATTTTAAGATATATTTTTAGTAAACAGCAAGCGTATAGGGAGATAAAAGAAGATAAAAGAAAAAAGTTAAAGAGCTTGTTAGATTAACATTCTTAAGACAGGTTTTCCATAATGAAAAGCGAGGTCAGATGCATCCTTGTTCATTTTGAAGATTGACAGTGACTGAATGAGCCAGTTCTCAAAGTCAAACTCTAATCGAAAAAAAAATCCTATTAATGGCTTCTGATAGGAAACTCCGTTGTTAAGGTATTTATCAAGAATACACTTTTCAACGTTACAATTATTGGTAATAATGACATTGAATAGGTCAAAAACAATTAAAAATATGAAAACAATTCAAATTGTAGCAGCATCAGAATTTTACGTATAATTTAAGGATGCAATAAAACTTATAGTGCATCGAGTGGTAGTTTGAAAATCATTAAGAATTTGGCATCGGAAACAGACTTCGAAGATGCAAGTCTAATCTAGTATCAAAGCAAATTCCCGCTTCGAAAATTTAACGGTAGACCTTCAGATGTAAATTAATTAAACCGAAGCTAAGCCTGAAATGCACTGATTGCTTCTTGTGATTCTGAGGACAGCTAACGTTCAACTAACAAGCTTATATCTACATTCTGCTTCACTAACTCGAAGTGAGACTCCTAAATCATAATTGCATTTAGTATAATCCTGATTGGATTTGTACTTTCTTTGTAAATAAAAGTTCGAGACGAAGCAAGTGCGTTATGGTAGCGAATTTTCGTAAAATGTTTCAAATTTGAACAACTCAATTTTGTATAAATCTAGAAAGCTGAATTTTAGTGTGTTGTAAGGTCTTTCCAAAGGCAATATATCTGTCGTACTTCATCAAAATAGCTTAGTAACTTTCGGAGATAAATAAGAAAACTGAAAATTTTCCCGGAAAACCTTGTCCGATTTTCCTGGATAACGAGCTCATCCAAGTTATTAATAAAAGAAAGACTCTTACCAAGTTTAATTTAAGTCGGTTTATGACTTTTTGAGTTATCGTGTGGATACACACACACACAAATATATATATATATATATATATATATATATATATATATATATATATATATATATATATATATATATATATATATATATATATATATTTAAAAACTGAAACAAACGCCGGATATGGATTCTAGGGGTCCTAGTTCGCGCTCACTTAAAAAAAAATGCAAAGTCTCACCAGCGATACCTCTCTATTAGTGAAGTTTCTTTAATAAAAATTCACAAAAAAAGTCACGTACCTACAGTTGGTCTAGTGGGAAAATTGTGTAGCAGTTTTAAGTTTAATATTGCTAAAATAGATATATTCAGGTAATAGTAAAATGCTGAAAGATTTTTTTTTGACGTCGATCTATTTCTGCGACTATGGCCAATCACCAACGCCAGGGAGCAGTTTCACCTCACTATCCTGAAAATTTTGCCGAGCCCCTGCCTTTTTGTAAGGAGAGTAGGGGCCTTTAACGTGCCCAACATCGCATGGACACGGGACCAAGGGCTTTACGCCCCCTCCGAAGGACGGAACGTGCAGACATCCAACTTGCTTAAATAGAATGCCGCAACCGCATTTGATGTTAATGCTACAGTATGTACTGAAAAATTGAGAGCAGAACCCTGGAATCAAACCCAGTTCCCCTCGATTCTGAAGCACACGTTATTATCACTGAAGCACCGAGGCTCTTAAAATAGTTTATCAATAAAATAATTTACAAATTAAAATTAAATTAAATTGGGACAGTTTAAGAAACAATACATAAAGTAAACCATGACGGTAAAATATCACCCAAGGCATAAGCTGTAAGATGTTTAAATGAAACTGTGCATAAAGTACTGTGCAAGAAAAAACTGGAACCAAGCAAATTGCAAATTACATCAAAAATACCAAAATTAATACCTTAGCGAGTCTAATAATTAAAGAAATAAAGCAAACATTAAACATATACAAAAAATTAAAAATATTATCACAAACAAAAATACGAACAGAACTGTAATATGAATCAAAAACGAAAATTACAGTCATAAAGGACAATGCTAAAAATCCATGTATTTATTAGTAGAAAAAATACAATCCTAAACAGAGCAGACCCTCTCGATAAGGGTTGTATGGCGGAGATAGAATTAATTGTTGTGAAACCAATATTACAGGAGAGGCAGAGAAGATAAACCCAGATGACCTGGGCCTATTTTCAAAGGGATACATGGAAAAGGAATATATGAAAAAAGCCCTTGAAAAATTTGCTACGAAAAAACTTTTTGTGTCGTAAAATTGACAGTTTAGCCTCTGCCTTCCAGCGCGGTGTCCTCCACTCAGATGACTCTCCTTGCATTAACAGGAAATTTTGATAGATTCTCGCGTTTTGCAAGATCTCCTCGATATTTCTTATCACTGTTAATATAAACTCCAGGTTCTGTCGTTGATGGTAGACCCAGTTATCATAGACAGGTAAAAATCTGAAAAACATGCTTCCTTGCAAAATGTTTCTTGCCGTTCTGCGACTTTCTATTTTGCGGTCTTCCACCACTGGCCTTGCTGTTTAAAAAAATTTTTGGAAATGAGCGTTTCTTAGGCCCCTATAACATATATATATATATATATATATATATATATATATATATATATATATATATATATATATATATATGTATGTATCACACCGATAACTCAAAAAATTATGTGCCGATTTTGATTAAATTTGGTGAATACGAAAAGCGGCCCGGGTTTTCCTGAAAAATGTTGTGTTTTATTTCGAAAAAATGTATATCTCCAGAAATCACAAAGTAAGGGCAGTCAAATTTGACTCGCAGATTTACATGATAATATGTAAATTACCTGCCGAAACCTAGCTCTGCAGGTTAAAAGACAAGAAAGTTATGGGCATTTAAAGAAAAATAAATTGGGGTCTTCCTTAAAACGTCAAAGTCGCGATTTTAAACGTCAAAATTTGCAACATTTAGGCAAAGAACCTAAAACTAATACGAGCTATGGAAAGAAAATGTCTCAATATTGTTTTACAAAGCCTGTAGTAATAGCTTCTATCACCGTGGTCCTTCATTTTACTAAAATATTTCCAGAAAATGCATTTCAAATAGACCCTTTCTCTGATCCTTGGCAGTAGTCTTAGCTATAGAGTTTATCGTTTAATGGTTCATCATTTTTATCGAATTTTCGTAAAAAATCAATAAAGCTCAATATATCCGTTACTATACAAGATTCAAAAAAAAAAAATTGTATACATTAATTACAGGGTTTCTTGAGCTACATCTTGAAAAAAATATTTCTACAATCACAGGCTGGCCCATAAGTCGTTGGTGATAAAAAATTTTCTTTTTTTTTAATCAATCACGCTTTATGTTTTTGCATTTTCCATTGGAGTATAATGCATGTTTGTAAAACAAGAAATTCGGGACGCAGCAACTGCGTTATGGTAGTGAATTTTCTGTAAATGCCTAAAATTTATTAGCTCAATTTGCTATTAACCTATAAGGTTGACCAAGAAACCAGTTTTTTCGGGAACACTTTAAGTTTACTTTCGGAAATTCTTGTACATTTTCAAACAATAAAGTTTTTTTGATGAAACATGGCACATTGTTTCTACTATATAGGTTATACTGGTAACCAAATTTGATGCCTGCTTTCTTAAAAAGAAACACACATATTTGCTATTAAAAACATTTTTATGAACATTCACTACCATAACGCACTTGCTGCGCCCAGACTTTCGTTGTTTCTTGTTGATGGGTTGAGTAAAACAAAACCATCCAAGCAATTAATAAGGAAAAATACCTGCCATATTTATAATTTGACAGGTACATTCCCTTTGTAAATAATTAATTTTTTTCTGAAAAACTTTTGTAACTTTACTGAAATTCGTAACACAATTTTTTTAAAGGCACTTGCGGTACTTACATATTATATCTAAAACCAAATTTTAATTTTTTAGCTCCATACAAAATATACATTTTTTCTGCACGGTTCACTTAAATTTAAAGAATTAGTTTTAATAATATATATTACTAATAGTGTACAATGCTTATGAAAATTCACTACCATAACGCACCTGCTGGGTCACGAAATTTTTATTTATAGTATACATTTGCATGCTAAAATTTGCTGCTTTTAAATGCACACTTTG
Source organism: Tillus elongatus (assembly GCA_964006375.1). Taxonomy (NCBI): domain Eukaryota; kingdom Metazoa; phylum Arthropoda; class Insecta; order Coleoptera; family Cleridae; genus Tillus; species Tillus elongatus. The sequence continues at coordinate 135,020,769 of OZ023266.1, read as the reverse complement.
TCCTGGTATTAGAAAAGAAATGGCCCAAGGTTGACAATTAACACAGTTCTTAGTTGATTGTACATTGTACACAGCTCTATCTATAAAATTTTGTGTAAACTAGGGCTATCGTGACAACATACTACCTGGTCCTGCACCGAGATGGCCTCCCTGTCGTATCTCTCACAACGTTCTCCAGGCTGACAACTTGCGACAACTTCCATTGTTTATATTTTTATCTACGATTTAATTAAATTGCATAGCAGTACAGATAACGTCATCTGTGTTTGTCCAACATTGTATATATTGCATTACAGAATCTGAAGTGATGTCGAGGATTATTTTTTATTATTAATTTCGAATAACTTTATTTTCCTTTTATCAAACAACTTAAAAATTGTTACACAACCACGTCTGTCTATGTTCTTTTAAGTTGTAAATACTCGTTTCAATCACAATCGCGTTTAAAAAAATATTTTTATTTTTTAACTAAGAAAAATTGACCGTTAAGATTTGATGAACGAACTCATCCAAACCATTAGCAAAATAAGGGTAATTCCCAAATTTGGTCCAAATCAGTGAAGTATTTTTTGAGTTGTCGGTTGGATGCATATATATATATATATATATATATATATATATATATATATATATATATATATATATATATATATATATATATATATATATATATATATATATATATATATATATATATACATTTTAACTGACAAATTAACAAATTTTCCGAAAGTTACACCATCGATACCTCTCTATTAGTGAACTTTCTTAATGAAAAATGTGAATTGTTGCAAGAAAAATGGAAGTTTGTAATACACCATTGAAAATGGAACAATTAGGGCTTCAAGGTTCAAAACATTAGCAATGAGGAAATATATCGAACCATATACGCATAACTAGTTACTTCAAGAAATTCATCGCATTGTACGCAATGTTAGCAAAACATTTAGGCGACTTACTGAGAAAAGATGATAGTTTCAAATTCGATGATGATAAGAGACAAGCTTTCATCAAAGTTAAGGAAATGCTGTCTAGTGAATGAGTTTTGCACGTTTATAAACAAGACTCAGAAACCGAGTTGCATACTGACACCTGTAAATTTGGACACGGTGCAATTTTGCTCAAGAAATCTGAAAATGATAAAAAAGTTTCACCCAAACTACATCCCCACAAATACTACGCCTGCCCAAAAAACTAAAATAGTTACCAGTTGGAAGCACTACATTTATAATATTTTAAGAGAAGAAAAAATATCCCTATACGCTTAATTGCTTTAAATAGCTTATATCAGCCATAAAGACATTAGAGATGAGATTTTCTGGTTCCCCGCTCAAGGTACTTTCGACAGTATGCAAGCATGCAGGCTTTAATGCACACATATTCTGCCAGGCAACGTCACTGCACGGACTGGAATAAGTTACATATTATGCAATTCCTTAAGTCCCAATGGACGAAGTGCCAAGTTACAGCATGTGTACCTTGTGCGATAAACGCGATAACAACAGCTGAAGCCAAACTAGATCACGCGAAATTTGCTGTTCTTAAATATTCAGTTCATAAACTGAAGAACAGCAAGCGTTTACGTTTTTTTTTTACATCTAAAAATAACTGATTTCGTTTACTCAAATTATGCATCAACGATGTCTAAAATATAACATCTGAATCAGACGGGAAATGGTGCAACGTTCATATAAACTAAAGAGCTGCCAGAAAATCCCATAAGCAACCATGAAAGTAACAAACTGATGACTAGCTCCTATTTCTTGCTCAAATAGACTGCAGCTTGGTAAAATTTTAAAACTGCAAAGTAGCTGAAGCAGTGAACTAGAATCAGCCCTTATTATATTTTGTAAAAGTTTTGTTACATCCAATTTTACTTCATACATATGATAAAGCCCTGAAATTTGAATGTAGCCACGTTTCTGATATAGATGGGATTCATTGTCCATTATGTCTTAAGTCCCTTGTAATTTGGTATGCATTTTTATCAAAAGAAAAAAAAGAGTGCACTAGAGTGTGGCTTAGAATGTGGCGCACAGATTTTTTGTTACATGTGGTTTTTAATTCTAAATGAATAGCGATTTAGAATACGTGTTAATCTCAGCATCCTTTGGCGTTTCTATAAAACTTTTCATATAGTGCGAGTTTGTCACTTGAGATACATTTAGTTAGTCAAATACAGATTTAAAAAATAGTCTAACATAATTAGAATTTCAAGTTGTGGCCTCTTTTGTTTAATATTAAACAGTGTATCCCAAATTTGGTATGTGACGTCATCGATATTTTTGTTAATGGCAATAGTTTTTATGCTGGTGAGTTCTCTTAAAAATGTTTTCAATAGCAAACATGTTTTTTTTAAGGAAACCGGCATCAAATTTGCTTACAAATATAACCTGTATAGACGAAATATAATGTATCATATTTTATCAAAATAACTGTATTGTTTGAAAATGTTCAAAAATTTGCGAAAACTAACTTCAAATATTCCCGAAACATCTGATATCCCGGCCAACGAACCTTATAGGTTAACTAAAAATTAAGATAGACAAATTTAAAGCATTGAATGAAAATTCGCTACCATAACGCACTTACAGTGTCCAGAATTTATTTTCTTACAAACATGCATTATATTTCGATGGAAAATGCAAAAATGTAACAACATAATGGGAAATGCAAAAAATGAAAAAATATAAGGCGTGTTAGATTGAAAAAAAAAAGAAATTTTTATCACCAAGGACTTTTGGGTCACCTGTGATTGGGGAAATAATTTTTTAGGATGAAGCTCAAGACACCCTGTACAGGTTAAAATCTCAGTTTGCGAGGTGAGTAACCTCTCGAATTGGACTAGGAGGTCGAGGATTCAAGTCCCGTAATCGGAGAGTCGGTCTTTTTCGCTCGAATGTGGAAAGGCCAGCTTCTGATGAGTTATGGGTGGAGGCCTCTGTCTATATGTGTGTGTAAGCTCATCATCATCATCATCATCATCATCATCATCATCATCATCATCATCATCATCATCATCATCATCATCATCATCATCATCATCATCATCATCATCATTATTATTACTATTATTATTATTATTATTACATGTAACGTTGACAAATGGTTAATTAACGTATACAATTTTTTCATATCTTGTATAATAACGGGTATGCTGAGCTTTATTGATTTTTTACGAAAATTCGCTAAAAATTGTATAACATTAAACGATAAGCTCTATAGCTAAAACTACTGCACAGGCATCAGAGAAAGGGTCTATTTGAAATGAATCTTTTGCAAACATTTTTGTAAAATGAAGGATAATGGCGTTGAAGCTTAGACTTCAGGATTTGTAGAATACTCCTCTTGTGACATTTTCTCTACATAACACGTATTAGTTTTAGGTTCTTTGCCTAAATGTTGCCAATTTTGACGTTTCAAAGCTCGACTTTGACGTTTTGAGGAAAACCAAATTTTTTTTCTTTAAATGCCTATAACTTTTGTCTTTTAATATGCAGATCAAAATTTTGGTACGTAATTTACTTTTAATGATATAAATATCCGTACCACATTTAGTTGTCCTTACTTTGTTATTTCCGGACATATAAAAATTTTCAGAAAGAAAACGCAAACCTTGAAACTAACCGAGGATATGTGTTCTTTTTTTTGACAAATGAATGGAATGCTAAAAGTGTCCATATTTATTATAGTCTAAAAAATTCAATTTCTTATTTATTCCTTCAACTCCTTAAGATTTGCCGGCTTACCACATTTGGTTTCCCTTACATTGTTATTTCCGGATATAAAAATTTCTCAAAATAAAACGAAAAATTTTCCGAGAATAACAAAGTCGATTCTCCAGTCAAGTTACAAGATGAATGTACTCACCAAATTTTATCAAAATGGCCTGATTATTTTTTGAGTTATCGGTGTGATACATATATATATATATATATATATATATATATATATATATATATATATATATATATATATATATATATATATATATATATATATATATATATATGTGTGTGTGTGTGTGTGTGTGTGTGTGTGTGTGTGTGTTCAGAAAGATTTCTGCGGTCTTTAATGTGAGACATACTTGGTTCTCGGGTTGCACTGCGTCCAAAATTTATGAAAACTCGACGTTTGGGCTCCTGTTTTGGAGCCATTTTCAAGAGGTAAAAGAAATATGTAAGGACACTCTAAGGCCTCAATCTGCCTACTCCTTAGAGCGGTGGACAAAGGTGGGTTGGGTTGGTTTCAAGAGGTAACGGAAATATTTAAGGACACTCTAAGGCCTCAGTCTGCCTACTCCTTAGAGCGGTGGACAAAGGTGGTTTGGGTAATTGTAGCTCGATTACGGGGCCTCAATCTGCCTACTCCCCAAATCTAGCCGGAGATCGTCTGTGAAGTCTCAGTGTGTTCAACCCTAGGTCTCAGAGAGATCTGGGAGTAGGCAGATTGAGGCCTTAGAGTGTCCTTACATATTTCCTTTACCTCTTGAAATCAGCCCAACCCACCTTTGTCCACCGCTCTAAGGAGTAGGCAGATTGAGGTCTTAGAGTGTCCTACATATTTCGTTTACCTCTTGAAAATGGCTCCAAAACAGGAGCCGAAACGTCGAGTTTTCGTAAATTCTGGACTCTGTTCAACCCGATAACCAAGTATGTCTCATATATATATATATATATATATATATATATATATATATATATATATATATATATATATATATATATATATATATATATATATATATATATATATATATATATATATATATATATATATATATATATGTATATCAGTGTCGACTCGTGACTTTGGGAGGTGTGAGTGGGTGAACCAGAATCCAGTCGGCCCCAAAGGGGGTCTAGGGAGACCGAGACCACCCCAACGCCGCAGCCAATTTTTTTTAATTTTTCAGGGTAACGCGTTCTCCTGACACTTCAGTATTTAAATGAAAAATCAACTTGTACAAAAATGTAAACTTTCACAAGCAATAACATCAAGGAATATTCGATGAGAGGACAATGTACACCTACTGTACATGCACGCATGCAGTAATAGAATACGGCGCAATGTACAGATGTACTAATTATTAAAAATAATGACTCTCTTGAATTTGATGTCCACAGAAAGGAAACTACCACTCTAAGTTAGATTCCGAATGACTCACATAATATGTTTGCACAAAAAGCGGTCGGTTTAAGTTTCTTAGTAAATAGGTAATAAGATTTCTTACAGTAAACTTCCTTTTCTATATAGGAAAGGAAGTTTACTGTTAACTTCTAATTCGTGGGTGTATTTTATTTAATCAAATTGACAGTTCAGTCTTTTAATAAAGTCATCTACTTTGTGTTAAACATTGCAAAAATATCGTCCAGATAACGAAAGCATACGTTAGGAAAATACTCACTTGAATTTTCTAAATCCGTCTCAAATCTACTCATGAATAGGTTCGCAATGAATGGAGAGAGTGGGTTGCCCATTGCCGGGCTTTCAGTTTGTTCAAAAAACTCATTGTTCAATTGAGAAATATTTTGTTTTATGCAAAGGTTTGTTGAAGTTAAATATTCTTTGCAAACTTCTTCACTGATGTTGTTCTCAGCTGTTCTAGATAGATTAGCGTTTGTTTCGTGGGCACGCTAGGCAATAAAGACGCCATCAGATGCTATCAAAACCTCGCCTTTAACCAATTTAAGATCTTTAACTTCATTAATGAATTCAATTGAATTTGACACTTAATACCTTTTTTCTTAGACAGGCAAACTTTTAAACACATTTGACTGCCACTTCGCTAGATTATATCTCGGAAAATTTTTACCCGAAGTAATAGGTCTCATTGATTTTTGCGGTATATGAATTTTTGTTACCCCTGGGGTTTGAGGGACTTTGGGAGTTGCAACCTGTAACCGTCTTCCTGAGTCTTTTGTTATCAGGTTGTGACAACTCTTTAAACCATTTTTCACCTCGTTAATCATTTTTGGTAGCGGATTTTTATTTAGTTTCTATACAATCCTGTCTCTATTACATTACTCACTTTCTCTTTATAATCCTTTTTTTCCAAGATCGCAGCCTTATTACCCTTATCTGCTTTAAAATAAAAACAATCCTTCTCTCGCAATCGTTTAGCTATTTTCAAGTGATTAGAAATTTTGTTTTTAGTGGACTTATTTTCTTTAAAAATTTTTGAGATTTCCTCTTTGCATGCTTCCCGAATAAAATTTTTTAAGATTCGGGTAATTTTTTAATTCCTGTTTAAGTTCCAGCAATGGCATCTAAATGTTCATCTTTTTGTGACTGCATCCAGAATTTTAACCCCTCGTTTAGAGGTCAATCTCATTTTTGTTAAACGACTGCGAAGAAAAATTTTCTACGATTTCAATTTCTCGACCAACTGGTCTTTCGTTTTTAGCGAATTTTTTAAAAAAAAATTCGCTTATGGGGAGATCTGTGTTTATATATATATATATATATATATATATATATATATATATATATATATATATATATATATATATATATATATATATATATATATATATATATATATATATATATCCGACCGATAACTCAAAAAATAATGGACCGATCTTGATAAAATTTGCAGAGTACCTTTCTTTTGCAAGTGGCTTGGATAAGTTCGTTAGCCAGGAAAATCTGACCAGGTTTTCCCGGAAAATTTTGTGTTTTCTTTATAAAAAAATTCATATCTCCGGAAATAACAAAGTAAGGGCAACCAAATTTGGTACGCGTGTTTGTGTTATAAAGAGTGAACTCTGAATTTAAGTCCATAGCTTTAAAGACAAAGAAGTTATGGGCAGTTAAAGCAATAAATGTAGGAGTTTTCCTCAAAACGTCAAACTCGCAATATTAAACGTCAAAATTGGCAATGTTTAGGCAAAGAATGTAAAACAAATACCATTTGTGAAAAGAAAATGTTGCAAGAAGAGTGTTCTGCAAACCCTTAAGTTTCAGATTCAACCGTCATTGCCCTTCATTTTACTAAAACGTTTACAGGAAATCCATTTCAAATAGGGTCTCTGGTGCTTTGGCTGTCAGTTTAGTTAAGTTTGGTAGCTGTTTGGATATTTATTTGTAGGTTTAGTGAAATTTATGGTTTAACGGCCTATAATTTTTTTTAGCTAATTATCGTGGAACAAATTTGTTAATGCATTTTTGCATTTTTTATCGAAATATGATGCGTTTATCTTAAAAAAATCTGGACGCAGTAAGTGCGTTTTGGTTGCGAATTTTCGGTAAATTTGCAGTTAAGCTCCCGAACGCTTTTCAAAACACTGTTTTCAGAAACCTGCCTAGAGCCCCCCCTGGATCCACAAACCCCAAGAAAAATTTGTTGTTCACACTCCCCAAGGAAGTTACGGGACCAGGAGTGAGTAGGGGTGCATAATTTTTTTAGCTAATTTTTTTTAGAACAAATTCGTTAATGTAATTTTGCATTTTTTATCGAAATATGATGCGTTTATAAGAAAAAAATCTGGACGCAGTAAGTGCGTTTTGGTAGCGAATTTTCGGTAAATTTGCAGTTTAGCTCCCGAACGCTTTTCAAAACACTGTTTTCAGAAACCTGCCTAGAGCCCCCCCTGGATCCACAAACCCCAAGAAAAATTTGTTGTTCACACTCCCCAAGGAAGTTACGGGACCAGGAGTGAGTAGGGGTGCATAATTTTTTTAGCTAATTTTTGTATAACAAATTCGTGAATGCATTTTTCCATTTTTTGTCGAAATATGTTGCGTTTGCAAGAAAAAAATCTGGACGCAGTAAGTGCGTTTTGGTAGCGAATTTTCGATAAATTTGCAGTTTAGCTCCCGAACGCTTTTCAAAAAACTGTTTTTAGAAACCTGCCTAGGCCCCCACCCCTCTGGATCCACAAACCCCAAAAAAAATTTCTTGTTCACACTCCCCAAGGAAGATACGGGACCAGGAGTGAGTAGGGGTGTATAATTTTTTTAAACTAATTTTCGTAGAACAAATTCGTTAATGCATTTTTGCATTTTTTATCGAAATATGATGCGTTTGTAAGAAAAAAATCTGGGCGCAGTAAGTGCGTTTTGGTAGCAAATTTTCGGTAAATTTGCAGTTTAGCTCCCGAACGTTTTTCAAAAAACTGTTCAGAAACCTGCAGGTGAGGTCCTAGTAATGTCTCTGAAAACAATTTGTTGAAAAGCGTTCGGGCGCTAATCTGCAAATTTACCAAAGTTTCATTAAATCCTTCAAATTTCAATAACTCAATTTGCTATTAACGTAAGCTTTGTTGGATAGAAAACCAACATTTAAGTTTATTTTCGGAAAATTTTTGTATATTTTCAAACCACAAGTAATTTTGATAAAATATAGTACATTGTTTCTACCATATAGGCTATACCGGTAATCAGATTGATGCCTGCTCGCATTTGCTATTAAAAACATTTTTATGGAAAATCACTTCCATAACACATTTGCTGCATCTAGACTTTTGAAAAATGTTTATATATTTTCAAACAATAAATTTGTTTCAATGAAATATGATACATTGTTTCTACTATATAGGCAACCAAGTTTGATGCCTGCTTTCATCAAAGAAAGACATTTGCTATTAAAAATATTTTAAAGAAAATTCGCTACCATAACGCACTTGCTGCGTCCCGAGATTTTAATCTGATACATTACAAGTTTCTTTAATGTTTTATTCTGTATATCGATTTTCTTAATTAAGTTTGCGTTAAGGACTACAAACATGTTGCTCTGAAAACTGCACTACTCACCATACTCTAAGTTACCTAACTTAAAAGTTAACTTTTTGAACAAACTATATGCCTGCATTTCTAACATACTACGTTTTGATATACCATGTTCGATTGGTGACAAGTTTTGATGGCGAGGAGGTCATGCAAGCACGGTCAGGTCATTTCCTTCTGAAAACCTCATAGTATCCTTTTCTGTATGACGACATGCGTTGCCTTGTTGGAATAGGTGTGAACAGGCGGCAGAACGTTTCGTATGTATTCATTGGCATTCATATTTCGTCAATAAAATCCATCCATCACCCCCGGCCCTATGCAGTTCCACATCATTGAGTTTCTACGTTCTCCAAGTCTTACTCTTCTACGACCATCGTTGACCCAAAGACAGAATAGAGACTCGTCAGAGAACACAACACGATTCCGTTCACCATTCCAATTTAATCTAGCGTTACATTATTCAAGCCAAGCAGCAGGATGTCGAGGTGTCAATGGGAGATATAAAAATGGTGATGGACATTGCATGGACACAGGACCGACGGCTTTACGCTCCCTTCGAAGGGCCGAACGTGCAGGCATTTAACTTACTCAAGTACAGTGTCACAACCTCGCTTCACGTTAATTTTAAGGTATGTACTCAAAAAGTTAAGCGGTAACCCTGAGAATCGAACACAGGGCCCGTCAGTTCAGAGGCACACGTTCTTTCCTCGAAACAGCGGCTAGGCACAATGACTTAATGACTTAATAAATCGGGAACAAATATCTACGAAATTTGGCTTTAAACTGAAGAAAACGCAAGTATAGAAACATATTTTTTAATAAAACAAAATTAAAAAACTCTGGACGCAACAAGTGCGTTATGGAGGTGATTTTTCATAAAAGTGTTTCTAATTACAAATATATCGCTCTAATGGGAGCAGGCATCAATTTGGTTACCGGTATAACCTATATCGTAGGAACAATGTACCATATTTTATCAAAATAATTATTTGAAAATGTACACAAATTTTCCGAAAATAAACTTTTAATGTTTCCGAGAAAACTGGTCTCCTGGCCAATGAGCCTTAGTTTAATAGCAAATTGAGTTATTAAAATTGAAACATTTAATAAAAATTCGCAACCAAAACGGCCTTGCTCCGTTCATTAAAAAATTTCCGTAAATAAAGTTAAATGTTGGTTTCTTAACCAACAAAACTTACGTTAATAGCAAATTGAGTTATTTAAATTTGAAGGATTTAATGAAAAATTTGCTACCAAAACGCACTTACTGCATCCAGATTTTTTTCTTACAAACATGCATCATATTACGATAAGAAATGCTAAAATGCAATACCGAATTTGTTCTACGAAAATTAGCTAAATATTATAGACCGTTAAACCATAAACTTCACTAAACCTACAGTGAAAGCATTAACTTAACTAAAACGACAGCCAAAGCACTAGAGAAAGGATCTATTTGAAATTAATTTTCTGTAAACATTTTAGTGAAATGAAGGGCAGTGATGGTTGAATCTGAATCTTAAGGGTTCACAGAACACACTTCTTGAAACATTTTCTTCTCACAATCCGTATTTGTTTCACGTTCTTTGCCTAAACATTGCCAATTTTGACGTTTAAAATTGCGAGTTTGACGTTTTGAGAAAAACTCCAAAATTTGTTTCTTTAGCTGCCCGTAACTTTTTTGCCCTTAAACTTAGAGATCTAAATTTTGGTACGTGGTCCACTCTTTATAATGTAAATATGAGTACCAAATTTGGTTGCCCTCACTTTGTTATTTCCGGAGATATGTTTTTGTTTAGAAAGAAAACATAAAATGTTCCGGGAAAACCAGCTCCGATTTTCCTGGATAACAAACTTGTCCAAGCCACTTGCAAAAGGAAGGGACTTACGAAATTTGATCAAGGTCGGTGTGTTATTTTTTGAGTTATAGGTACGATATATATATATAAGTATATATATATATATATATATATATATATATATATATATATATATATATATATATATATATATATATGTATATATATATATATATATAAATTTTAATCTCCAACGACTTATGGGCCACCCTGTAATTGTAGAAATATTTTTTTAAGATGTAGCTCGACACCCTATAATTAATGTATACAAATTTTTTGTGTCTTGGATAATAACGGATATATTGAGCTTTAAGATTTTTTTGCGAAAATTCGAGAAAAATGATATACTCTATAGCCAACACTACTGCCAAAGTATCAGAGAAAGGGTTTACTTGAAATGAATTTTCTGGGAATATTTTAGAAAAATTAAGGACAATGACGATTGAAACTAAGATTTCAGGCTTTGTAAAACATTCTTCTTGAGACATTTTCCTTCCATAGCTCATATTAATTTCATTCATTCATTGCCTAAATATTACCAATATTGACGTTTTAAATCGCGACTTTGACGTTTTGAGGAAAACCCAAATTTATTTTTCTTTAAATGCCTGTAACTTTTTTGTCCTTTAACCTACAGAGCTAAATTTTGGTAGGTAACTTATAATGATATAAACCCGCCTACCAAATTTGGTTGCCCTTACTTTGTTAATTTCAGAGATATACATTTTTTTCGAAAGAAAATACAAAATTTTTCGGGAAAGCCCCGGCGGATTTTCCTGGCTAACGAACTTATCCAAGCCACTTGCAAAAGGAAGGTACTCACCAAGTTTTATTAAAATCGGTCCATTATTTGTTTAGATATAGGTGTGACACATATATATATATATATATATATATATATATATATATATATATATATATATATATATATATATATATATATATATATATATATATATATATATATATATATATAAACATATAAAGTCTGTAACCGACCTCGGATTTGTGTTCCAGGTGTCATTTGAAGAAATTTTTTCAAAAGTCCAGATCTCCTCATTAGTGAATTTTTTTAAAGACAATTCACTAAAAAAAGTGTGTGCTGCTAAAATTTCTTGTCCATATTATAATACTTTTTTATTAGAGACAAAACAGAGTAGTATAAAAGATTTCATTGCAATTAGTAGATTCTTACTAGGTGTTCGGATTTCTTAGAAAGTCAGTATACTTTGTTTGAGGCTGTTTCCAAAAAATATTATTTGGGTTTTGCCTAATTTAGTCCATACGGTACCTGTTTATTAAGCGAAAAAATTATTTAAAATTCCTGAGACAATAAAATATAAAATAATCCAAGGAGGAAAAATAAAATGAAAACAAATAACGCAGACTTGTGTAATATGGAACGCCGTTCCACACTTTCCTGTAGGTAATATATTATCTTCTCTTCAAGGAATGTGAATGTTGTGTCACAGTAAGAAATAAATTTTATCCTTCCAACCAAACGATGTAGCAATTTCGCCACATCAAATATCACTTTAGGTAACTGGCGAACTCCTCAAAATCGAATCTTTGTGACTCCTTGAGCTCGATATAGTGTCCACCGTAATTTAGTTTATATTTGAAATTCGTTTCGATCAAAACGACCTTTCACATATGAGTTGAAATTTTATTTAATCTGAACTTAGAATATCTGGAAAAGAGCTGTGATATTGTCGCTTTTATAATTGAAAAGTTATGAGAGTGAATTTTCATAAAAATGTTTTTAATAGCAAGTATGTTTTTAATGCAAGCTGTCATGAATTTGGTTACCGGTATAACCTATATAGAGTGGCGCATTAAAAACGAAACAGACCGATTTGCGTCCAGAGATCTTTTTTTAAGAAATGCTGAAACACATCAATTTTAATATTGAGGGGGAAATGTTTTGACATAAAAGTCAACTTTGTCACATCAACCCCTTAAGGGTGGTGAATACAACTCTTATATTTTAAATAGGGAACATAGGTTGAGTGTTACACTATTTGAAAGCACTTTCTTTTCTGAATTCAGCACACTAATTTTTTTGGAAGTTTTATTAACTCGTTTAAAAATTATTCACAGTTGAAGATGCAAAAACGCATTTCACTCACTCCGATAAGAAATGTGCTGATAGTCAATGTTTTGTTGGTTTGTAAACAAAAAAGTGACTATCAGAACATTTCTTATCGGAATGAGAGAAATGCGGTTTATTATGTCAGTATATGGGTCGGTTTGATACTTGATAGTACTACCAAAAATAAATTGCACAATGGTGTATTCTGTAGAAGAAAGAGTTGAAATAATTACTAATTTTTTCAAAAACGATAACTGTGCCAACGGTATCACAAATTTGTTTAATGAACGACATCCGAACAGACATGTTAACAGAAAATACATTTTGGAGTTAGTTGCAAAGTTTCGACAAAGTGGTTCAGTAGTCAATGATACTACTGATATTGAAGTTTTAGATCAAATTGCTACAGACCCAACTTTGAGCACAAGAAAGTTGGCCACTGTTTCAAAAATCAAAAGAATAACTATTCAGGGAATATTGAAGCATCATAGATTTCACCCGTATAAAATTCATCTTGTACAACAACTGAATGAAGATGATTTTGATCGGCGGCTGGAGTTATGACTGCACGAATAGCTGATAACGGGAACTTTCTGTTCAATATCTGTTTTTCAGACGAGTGTACGTTTTTATTAAACTCTACAGTCAATCGTCACAATTGTCGTTATTGGACACATAATAGTCCAAAAAATTTTCACGAAGTCCACACTCAAACTCCACAGAAATTAAATGTCTGAACCGCCATTTTTGGAGACCGTTTAATCAGACCAATTTTTCTTGATGGCAATTTGAGTGGCGAAACGTATTTGGAGTTACTAGAAGATATCGTTTACCCTCTATTAATTGACATTGTTGAAAATGTTGATTGTCAGTGTTTCAACAAGATGGAGCTCCTCCGCATTTTTCACAACGTGTTAGGGAGTTTTTGAACAGAGAGTTTTCAGAGCAATGTATTGGGCGTAAAGGTGCTATTGAGTGGCCCCCTAGATCACCGGATTTAACTCCTTTAGACTTCATTTTATGGGGCCATTTAAAGAGTAGAATTTACACAACAGAACCGGAGTCTCTGGAAGAACTACGACGACGCATTGTTGAAGAATGCCATCTACTAACTCCACAAATGCTCCAGAATGTCGGAGCTCGTTTTGAACAAACTTTGTACTTTTGTATGGAAGCTTGTGGTCAACAATTTGAACACTTGCTTAACTGAATAAACATTTTTTAACGTTTGGTTTTGTTTTTTAGTTTTTTTTAACGAAAAATTGACTAATCAGTGCCATTCTTATCACAATGAATGAAATACGATCTTGCAACTCCAACTGTGAATAATTTTTTAAACGAGTTAATAAAACTTCCAAAAAGTTAATGCGCTGAATTCAAAAAAGAAAGCGCTTTCAAACGATGTAACACTCGACCCATGTTCCCTATTTAAAATATAAGGGTTGTTATCATCACAGTCAAGGGGTTGATGTGACAAAGTGGAGTTTTATGTCAAAACTCAATATTACAATTGACGTGTTTCAGCGTTTCTAAAAAAAAATTCTCTGGACGCAAATCGGTCCGTTTCATTTTCCATGCGCCAGCCTGTATAGTACAAACAATGTACCATATTTTATCAAAATAACTTATGTTTGAAAATGTACAAAGATTTTCCGAAAATAAACCTAAATATTGGTTTCCTACCCAACTAACCAAATTGAATAATTGAAATATGAAGCATCCAATGAAAATTCTTTACCAAAATGCACTTACTACGTCTCGATTTTTTTAAACAAGCATCATATTTCGATGAAAAATGCAAAAATGCAATAATATAGGGAATGTTCGAAAATTTTTTTGTAGGTATCACCAAGAATTTATGGGTCACCTGTGATTGTCAAAATAATTCGATAAGATGCAGCTCAAGACCCCATATAAATTTTTTCTTGTAAAAAAAAAAACTGAAACTAAACCCGGATATGGATTCTAGGGGCACTAATTTGAACAAATCTTTTTAAAATTCAAAAGCGCGGTCTCCTCATTAACGATCTTTTTAGAAGAATAAAGCAGTGTTACTGTTGTCCACATTAGATCATGACATCGATGATGAAAATGCAAAAAAATTACCCGAAATAATTTCCCTCTATGACTTCACAAAATGTGGTATAAATGTGGTAGGCGAGCTTTCTGCTTCATACAGTGTGTCCCGTAATTCAAGGCGGTGGCCACTCACGTTATTTTATTCGCCTATGTTTACGGCAGAGATAAATGCGCAAGTTATATACACAACAAATAATAACGACTACCAAACGGAAAAGAGGCAGTTCTTGAAGCAACTAGGAGTGGAACTTCTAAGCGAGCACATCCGAACGCGTCAAGAAAATCCCAGATTGTCTGGGGAATTGAGAATAACAATCAGGGAAGTTGTTGGCCAGATCTCTGAACCTCCCGCCAAAATTACGAAGCGCCAGGGCCGCTGCTCAATCTGTCTAAGGAAGCTTGATAATAAAACAGTCTGGACGTAGCAAGTGCGTTATGGTAGTGAATTTTCTTTAAAATGTTTTGAATAGCAAATATGTGTTTCTTTAAGAAAGCAGGCATCAAATTTGGTTACATGTATAACCTATATAGTAAAAACAATGTGCCATGTTTCATCAAAATAACTTTAGTGTTTGAAAATGTACAAAAATTTTTAAAAGTAAACTTAAAATGTTCCCGAAAAAACTGGATTCTTGGTCAACCTTATAGGTTAATAGCAAATTGAGCTATTCAAATATGAAGCATTTGATCAAAATTCGCTATCATAACGCACTTACTGCAGAATCTTTTCTCACAAACATGCATTATATTTCGATGGAAAATGCAAAAATGCAGTAACATAAGGCGTGTTTGATTAAAAAAAAAAAGAAAATTTGTATCACCAACGACTTATGGGTCACACTGTGATTGTAAAAATAATTTTTTAAGATGTATCTCAAGACACCCTATAATTAATGTATAGAATTTGTTTTCATATCTTGTATTATAACGGGTATATATAATTATATACCATTAAACGATAAAATCTATAGCTAAGGCTACTGCAAAGCATCAGAGAAAGGGTCTATTTGAAATGAAATTTCAGGTAATATTTTAGCAAAATAAAGGACAATAACGGTTGAAACTAAGATTCCAGAGTATGTAAAACAGTCTTCTTGAGACATTTTCTTTCCGTAGCCCGTATTAGATTCAAGTTCTTTGCCTAAATGTTGCTAATTTTCACGTTTTAAATCGCAACTTTGACGTTTTGAGGAAAACCCCAGATTATTTTTCTTTAAATGCATATAACTTTTTTTACTGTCGAGCTACACAGCTAAATTTTGGTAGGTGACTTACGTATAACGACATAAACCTGCGTACCAGTTTGGTTGCCCTTACTTTGTTAATTCCGGAGATATAAATTTTTCTCGAAAGAAAACACAAAATTTTCCGGGAAAACCTGTATTTTCCTGCCTAACGAACCTATCTAAGCCACGTGCAAAAGGAAGGTATTCACCAAATTTTTTTGAGTTATCGGTGTGATATATATATATATATATATATATATATAAACATATAAAAATTGAAGCTGAACCGGATACGTGTTCTAGGGAGCCTAATTAACGCTCATTTGAAGATTTTTTTTTAATTCAAAAGTCGGGATCTCCCCATTAATGAATTGTTTTTAAGAAAATTCACTAACAAGACATTCTTGTCAAAAGTGCCAGAACCATGTGTGTCTAGATCATGCTACGATAATATGTAGCAATTGTGACCGAGAAGACTCCGAAAAAAATTTGTGGTTTTTCAAAGCGTTCAGTTTTGTTATCAACCGTCAAGACACATTGCTAGTGTAAATTTTCATTTTCATGGACTTTTTCCTAATACCAAATAATCAATTTTAATCCCAATTGGGTAAGAATTTGTTATTTTGAGTTTTTTAATATATACATGTTTTTTTCATGTGAAATTTTTCATTGACGCATTCATGTTTTGGTGTTGTTCCTTGAATAAATTTATTTTTGTCCGTAACTGATTTTTCTCACTTTAAAATAAGTTGAAGAATGGTTTTTCCCTTATGGAACATATGAAAAAGTTTTATTAATTTTTTTATTTAGAAATAACGTCGGGGATTATACTTACCCCAGGGTACCGTTTTCGTTCCAATATTCAAGGTGAACGACGCCGGGTTAAGTACGTCAATATACCCAGTGTAAAAAACTCTGGACGCAGCAAGTGCGTTATGGTAGTGAATTTTCATTAAAATGTTTTTAAAAGTAAATATGTCTTTTTAAGAAAGCAGGCATCAAATTTGGTTATACTCATTTATACTTATTTATACTCATTATATCTTAAAAAGAAGCTGTGCTTGTGCTTGTATCAACATAATTTTGTAAAAATCCTCAAATAATCAAACTGTCAATCTATATATTAGAAACAATGGGCCATGTTTCATCAAAATAACTTTATTGTTTGAAAATCTACAAACATCCCTGAAAGTAAACTTAAATTGATCCCGAAAAAACTGGTTTTTTGTTCAACCTTAAAGGTTAATAGCAAATAGATTCAAATTTGAAGCATTTAATGAAAATTCGCTACCATAACGTACTTGCTGCGTCCCGAATTTATTTTCTTACAAATATGTATTATATTTCGATGGAAAATGCAAAAATGCAATAACATAAGGCGTGTTCGTTAAAAAAAAAGAAAATTTAAATCACCAACGACTTATGGGCCAGCCTGTAATTGTGGAAATATTTTTTAAGATGTACCTCAAGACACCCTATAATTAATGTATACAACTTTTTTTCGTAACTTGCATAATTACGGATATATTGAGCTTTAATCATTTTTTACGAAAATTCGACAAAAATGATACCATTAAACGATAAACTCTATAGCCAACACTACTGCTAAAGCATCAGAGAAAGGGTCTATTTGAAATGAATTTTCTGGGAATATTTTAGTAAAATGAAGGACAATGACGATTGAAACTAAGAGTTCAGGCTTTGTAAAGCTATATTTTTGAAACATTTTCCTTCCGTAGATCATATTAGTTTCAGGTTCATTGCCTAAATATCACAAATTCTGACGTTTTAAATCGCGACTTAAACGTTTTGAGGAAAATCCAAATTTATGTTTCTTTAAATGCATGTATTTTTTTTGTCCTTTAACCTACAGAGCTAAATTTTGGCAGGTAGCTTTCCTATAATGATTGAAACCCGTATGCCAAATTTCGTTGCCCTTACTTTGTTAATTCCGGAAATATATTTTTTTCGAATGAAAACTCAAAATTTTCCCGGAAAACCTTGTCCGATTTTCCTTACTAACGAACTTATCCAAGCCATTTACAAAAGGAAGGTACGTGCCAAATTTTATCAAAATCGGCCCATTATTTTTTGTGTTATCGGTGTGATACATATATATATATATATATATATATATATATATATATATATATATATATATATATATATATATATATATATATATATATATATATATATATATATATATATATATATATATATATATATATATATATATATATATATATATATATATATATATATATATATATATATATATATATATATATATATATATATATAAACATATAAAAATTGAAACTGACCCCGGATATGTGTTCTAGGGGTCCTAGTTCGCGCTGATTTGCAAAAATTTTTTCTAAACTCAAAAGTCGGGATCTCCCCATTAGTGAATTTTTTCTACGAAAATTCACTAAAAAATATGTTTAGTAGTTTTCGAAATATTGGCAATATCCCACACTGTTTTCACAACCCTGTATTTTAGCGCAGAAACGACAGAGGGATTTAGGTAAACTGACAACATAAATTGGTTGAACTCGGGATTATTTTGAGTTCCAATATGTACATTTCAATCTACACATATCTGCTACGCAAACAGATCAGATAAACTAGATATGTATACATCAAATCGTTTATTGATCACTGATTATTAATTAATATTACTAACAAAATGCTTCACAGCCAAATATACCTCAGTCAGAAACGTGCATTTGGTAAATATAGTATGCAATTATACCTTTGAAATAACGTAATTTTCTGGAATGGGAAAAGCTCGTTAAGTTAAAGAAAACGAGCCACATTTTACGGTAACTGCAATGTTTGCAGTTCGCTTCACATGCATATATCTTACACAGGCGAATCTTATACAGGTTTTTTTGTATGTGTTTCCACCACTGCAACTGTTGTAAAGATAAACTTAACTTCTCATTCAATTAAATTTTCATGAGGTGGATCCATCGAGCACATGCAGCTTCTCATGCTGCTTATAGAGTTTATGTTTGCATAGCCAAAATGTAGTAAAAGATTTACAGCTAAAATATGCAGCTAGATATTTGTGCAGGTGCAAGTTCAGTTTATTGCAAACCGTTTTTTAAATCCAAATATTACCCAGTAGACTTTCTGTGCTTTTAGTGAATTTTTATTGAACAAAATTGTATAAAACCGATAACTCAAAAAATAATTAACCGATATTGATGAAACTCGGCAAGTAATAGCTTGGATGAGTTCATTAGCCAGGAAAATCGGACAAAGTTTTCCGGGAAAATTTTAAGTTTTCATTCGAAAAAAATTTGTATCTCCGAAAATTACAAAGATATTTCGATGAAATTTGGTGTACATAGTGCTTTGGGAAAGACCTAACTATGTGCTAAATAAACACTTGGAGAACCCAAACCACCACAACACATTTTAAAAGACCAGACGATCGTTTCACTAACCAAGTTAGCGTCATCAGAGGATTAAACATTCTGGTCTTTTAAAATGTGTTGTGGTGATTTGGGTTCTCCAAGTGTACTTATCAGTGCTCATCACAAGTTCCAATCTTCATTTAGTATGTGCCAAAATTCAGCTTTCTAGGTTTACAGAAAACTGAGTTATTCAAATTTAAAACATTTATTTTTAATATCACCGCGTTTCATTGACAATGGCAAACCTGGCTTATATGAGATCTAGTATGTCGCTGCCTGGCAACGGAACATTTGATATTATTGCGCAGGTCTGCTACACGCTGTAACTGACGTTTATCGTATGGTATGAGATTGTTTGTATGTTTGTTTGAGTTGACAAATTATTTGTGTTATTTGGGAAATTTTTATATACAAGTGCAAATTATTCCTTTATTAATGTTAGTGGGTGGACTAAACAGTGTTTTTTATGTTTTATCAACACATATAAAGGATCGAAGTTTTACAAAAATGGCTGATATGCAACGGTCCATAATTTTTAGCTAATTTTCGTACAAAAAATTCGTCAATGAGGAGACCGCGACTTTAGAATTTTAAAAAGATTTCTTCAAATGAGCGCAAACTAGGCCCCTTGGAATCCATATCCGAGTTTACGTTCAGTTTTGATCTGCTTACATATATACAGGGTGACGCGTTTCTACGGTAAAGCTCAATATAATTATTGTTATACAAGAGACGAGAAAAAAATGTATAAGTTAATTATATGGTATCTTGAGCTGCATCTTATAAAATTATTTTGACAATCACCGGCTGGCCCATAAGTCGTTGGTGATCTTTACAATTTTTTTTCGAACAGCCTTATTTTATTGCATTTTTTATCGAAGTATGTTTGTAAGAAAAAAAAGCAAGACGTGGTAAGTGCGGTTTGGTAGCAAATTTTTATTAAATGCTTCAAATTTGAATAACTCAATTTGCTATTAACCTAAGGTTTGTTGGCTAGAAAACGAACGTTTAAAGTTTATTGTTGGAAAATTTTTGTACATTTTCAAACAAGAAGTTATTTTGACAAAATATGGAACATTGTTTGATGACTGCTTGCATTAAAAAGACATTTTTATATTCAAAGCATTTTTATAAAAAAATCACTGCCATAACGCACTTGCTGCGTCCAGACTTTTTATGCCTAGGCACATAAGATCTTGTCACTTTTAGCGCATTTTCGTGGAAAAATTTCCCAATGAGGTATGGTATAGTATAATACTTTATTGAGATTAATCATACAATGTAGTTTAGACAAAGAAGCTTTAAGGTGGTGCTTGCTGCCACAATTTGAAAAAGTGTTGTAATAAAAGAAACTTATCTAGAATACAATTATTAACACTTACAACTGAAATTTGGACATTTCCATCAACCATTTCCTTAAATTATTCTCTTTCTGTTTCTGCTATACATTTCGTCACCGACCTATCCGTAATTCTTATTCTTCTTCACAACTCAGTTAAATTGTGGTTGAATATTTGGAGGTGGGTTGAGAGTAGAATTGCCGGCAAACAACGAAGCAAAAATTTCAGCCTTGCCCAAGGCGGTAGAAATAATTTTATCCCCTGATACAAGAAGTGGGAACGTGCTCTTGCATAAATTATTCCCAATAGATTTAGCAAGGCTCCAGAAGGGTTTGCCGCCGTTGGAGCTTAAGAGGACTTTGTTTTTAGTGCGGTTATTAAACGAGTTTTTTGCCTCAGAAAGAATGTGGACATAACGGTTTCTTGCGTCGTTAAATGACTGACGGTTTTATTGACTGGAATTGTATAGAAGCATTTTGTGAGCTTTGACCTTCTCAAGTCTGGCCTTGTCACAGGATTTAGAGAACCAGGGCTTTTGAGTGGCTGAAGAGGTTTTCTATATACGTGGAATAAATAATTCCATGCCGGCGTGGATAATTTTGGTGACGCTTTTTGAGATATCGGAGGGGTCAGGATGAGAGAAGCATACAAACACCCATGGAAATGAGGAAAAGTAATTCCGCATTTCTTCCCAGTTCGCGGAGTTGAAGTGCCAAACGATACGTGGGTGTGATGATTGTGTGACCTCGGGTTGCATTGCGCAGGAATCAGTGACCATGCCGTGGTCTGAGCGACCAAGGGGGGCGGTGACTGATATTTTATAGCATTCCGGTTTTGTAGTAAGAAGGAGTTCCAAGGGATTTGGGCTGTATGTTGGGATGCGAGGAAAGTAAGTAGGTTTCTGAACCATATTGGCTAAAGAATTTCTGACTGCAATGGCCTCCGCTGCTCTCCCTTTTGGATCGGTTTTTGAAGATCCTAGCCATTCCTGATTATGGACATTGAAGTCGCCAAGAATAGTGACCTCGGAGGAAGGATATTTAGAAATCAGATAGTCGGTTTTTCCAGAAAGGTAGTCAAAGAGCTGGACAAAGTCGTTGCCAGAAGGTGACCGGTAAATGCAACAGATGAATTTAGTTGCAGCCCTGAGAGAGAGTTTGATCCATAGTATGTCTTTTCTTCCAGCTTCTATATTGGGGAGTGTGGTGCATGGTAGATTGCTACGGACGTATGCGCACACGCCTCCATACCATCTAAAAGAAGTAAGGAGCTCATAGCCCAGGAAATTAAAGTGATTAGTGGATGTTTTGGCACTGATTTGGGTTTCGGCGAGGAAGAGGAGTTGGGGCTTTTAGCCTGGAGGAACTGGTGGACGGAGTTCAGGTTAGAATTTAGGCCACATATATTCAAGGATATGTTAAATCTTCTACAGGCGCCCCCTGTACACCCCTCTCCCGGAGATCCAAATGGAGGGGTATTTTACCTCCGGAATCTTTTGTACCAGGAGTAGCCATCATCATTTTTGCTTATAAGGGAAACCGGCTAATACACCAGAACTGGAAACGTCCGTTGAGCCTTCACCGGCCCTTTGATGTGTGGGGTGGTACCTCCTCGGGCGTGAAAAAAATCCTTTACTACCACGTAAAGGAAAATTCCACTATCACCTGCTATCGATTGGATTGGATCAATATCTACCCCTTTAAAAAAGTAATAATAAAGGGACTATCAATTGTCCAATAGTTATGCTTTTCGACATAGGACAATACAAAATATTCTATTTTATGCATGGCCGCGGGAGGCGAGACGATGAGCGCGGGCGATCCTAGCAGTGCACAGACCGACTTTAAGCGACCCAGCTAAGAAATGAAGATGACCCGGTGATATTTTGAGTTGAGTCTTCGACTGTTCGACAGCTTCGCTCATTTTCACGTATCAACGTAAACTCAAGGTAGGCTACGTCACGTGCTATGGATAGTATTTAAATATCACAATTAATGGATTATCGATTATATCTATTTTTCGTAATTTTACAATGTCTAAAATAATTTGTGTGACATGTAAATGATTTCTTTGCCAGTTCTGCAGCTCTGCAGCACTTACGCACCAAGCGTCACTGAAACAAGCTGTATGTTTTCATAATATTTTGAAACAATACATTCCAGATTATTTAAACCAATGTGCTCAGTTATTACTTACAATGAAAATTTTGTTTTACAAAAAAGCAAGGCTCGCGTTTTAAATAGGTCATAATTTAATTTAACTAGCGCCCGCGTCTAAGAATTGACTTGCCAAGTTATCATTTTTCATGAGGCTCTTCGAATCTTATCTAGCTTTTCCATTTCTCTGCAGTTGCAGCTCCCGCTAACATTTTTACTGTTGCCATAGCAGTTCATCTTTATTTTGGAATGAAAACTGTTGGTATAATTTATTTTATCTAAATGAGTTTTCTACAAATCTGTATATCATTTGACATCTGCTAAACAGAACACGAAAATATAAGTATGACTATATCTGTCTAGAGCGCGTGAGACTTTTTAGAAAATTTACGTTACCAGAAAAGCTAAAATTTTATGATAACGTGAAAATGTGTTACATATTAAATATTATTTATACTTATGGAGTATTAGAAAGTGTTTCAGTTACGGTTAAGTATAACACACCCCTTGCTTGGTATAAACTCATGTATAACGGAAATTAATACTAAAGTTTGTTCACTAATGACATTCCCATGGGCCTTGATGTTCGCTAGTGTTTCCGTAACCTAATGGAAACATGTTGTACGTCAAGTTAACAACAGCAGATATGTTATTGATTAAAAATGTGTCGCATGCCTTATCACATTGATGGGTTTATAATTAGCCGTTACACCAATCGTGTGATATGCTATTAAGTCGACCCATAATATACGAGTGATCACATACGTTCTATTGTTCGATTAAATGTGGCGAATATTTAAGAAAAAGAAACTTAGTTCAGAAGACAAGTTTATCCTAACTCTTTGGGACCCAATTTTTAATTTGTTTAAATCTGTTTTTCACAAATATGTTTTTTTGGTAACATTTGTGAGTAAATATTTTGCGAGAGATTCAAAATTTCTAAAAAATTAAAAAAAAACTTGTATGGGGACAGCTATATCCTAGCGGGATATGATTTACATCATGGATGGAAAAAACTTCAGTAAGAGTACCTGCTTAAAAAATAAATAAAGACTTATTCATAAGAACATAGAATTCTAATCAAAGTAGGAACATATTATATATATATATATATATATATATATATATATATATATATATATATATATATATATATATTTGATTAAGTAATAAATTGTTCAAACTACTATTTGTTTTACCAAAGTCTAGGAGAGAATATTGATAACGAGGCCAAAATAAGGGCCAATAAAAATATTGTTTATAAATTTAGAAATAAAAAGTTACATATAATGTAAATAGGATCAGAATACCTTGAAATGTACACTGCATGTTCTGTGATTTTGAAATGAATTGTGACATCAAAATAAAGTCATATTCGGCTCAGGGGTCGTAACAGATTAATTTTTTTGCGGAACCTAAAAAGGAACATTAATGTCAAAACTGCACAAGACACATAAAGATATACAAATATATCTACAGGAAAATATAAAAGCAATTTTGTCAACACTATATATATATATATATATATATATATATATATATATATATATATATATATATATATATATATATATATATATAAAGTCATAGACTCCGCTAATCTGCAGGGAAAATAATTTTCCATTGGAAATCCCCTACCACGAGTCATGACGGGAGGCGACGCTCGGCTTACCACGGGACGAGCTTGTCTGATTCACGGACGGATCCCGCGGGGAGCGTGGGACGGGGGCAGGTGTTTATTCTGAAAGACAGAGTGCAAGTCATAGTATTTCTCTCGGAGCCCATGCAACGGTCCTACAGGCCGAAATGTACGCATCCCGCACTGTGTGCGGGAGAACAAAAGGAGGGGCTACACCAACAAGCAGATCCTCATAGCCACAGACAGCCAGGCAGTCCTTAAGACCCTAAGTAGCGCACGGGTGAATTCCAGGCTGGTAGGTGAATGCCGAGACGAGACGAGCGACCAGGCTAGGCAGAATGAGGTCACCCTCATCTGGCTGCCAGGTCACCCGTAGGTCAAAGGCAATGAAGAAGCTGACAGTCTCGCGAAGAGAGGGTGAGCAGAACCATTTATGGGGCCAAAACCGTTTCTGGCCGTGAAAAGAGCACTGCCAGGGGAACGATTAAGTCCTGGGTCAGAAACGAACACAAGGTGTGCTGAGCAGACTATCCAGGGATCAGATGTTGGAACCCAGTAATTGAGGATTCCAGTACAAAGAGAGCTGTAGAGCTGCTAAATCTTAGCAGAGGACAGCTCAAAACCATAACAGGACTCTTGACGGAACACATGGCCGTCATGGAACACCTGCTCAAACTGGGGCGGTTCGAGGTGGACCTGGCATGCAGAATCTGCAGCGAGGGGCAGAAATCAGCCCAGCATATCTTGTGCGAGTGTAAACCTCTGGACCGCAAAAGGCAATTGATCTATGGTCAGCCTAGACCGGAGACAGAGCAATATAAACTTCACCCTACCAATTGCTGCGCAGACTAGTTCAAGGCACAGTGATTTTAGAAAGGGTGAATTTGAAAACACATGCACAATAAGCCAAAGGCTGCGGTTCTATCGGGGCGGCAAAGACGCGGACGAGCCCCGAGGGGAAAATATAAATTCAACGAAATCGATATCAAGCATAAAATAGTTGTAAGTAAGTGTAACAAAACCATGACTGTACTTAGTGCAAAATGTGACTACAAATAAGCGTTCAATACAATCAATATCAAACGTAAAGTGACAATGAATTTGGATAAAAAAAAACTGTAAATCTTACAAAAGGATTGTAAGAAGAGCAAAATCAGCTTATTAATTTCAAAAGAATGTTCAGAAAAAACAAATTGTTTAGTAGAATGGGTAAAGGAAAATACGCTTAATGTTGTTTAATTAAAAATTTTGAGTGGTGACTAGTTTAAGTAAAATTTTGTTTAATTTAGATAATAATTTGTAACTAGATTTCATGAAATTTGGTGAGTTAAAATAATTAAGTTGTAGTTAGTTTAAGTGAAAATTTGTCATACTGGATGAGAAAGAGGTTTGCAAAGTAAAACCAAAAGGGGTTGGGAACTAGTAGTTAGCAGAAATTCAAACTTTCCGTTTAACGATGATACACTTGACTTATATCAAACCATTTCCACATAATTTAAATAATATTTTTAATTAAAGTAACAATCATAGGAAACAGTTTAAATTGCAATAATCTGATTTTATTGGCAAATAATTAAAAAATTGAAAAAAGTTCATTATAAAATCGAAACTAGTCATTGAACACCGAAACCAAGAGCATCAAGAAGTAAAAAAAAAATAAAGGGCATAAATCAAACCCAGTTAACCTTAAAAAGTAAAATATAACTCTTACCTAACAACATGTGCAATAAATGTGATTAAAGTCCAAAGTACAAGTGATTAAAAGAAATATAGTGTCTATAGTGATCGACGCCGGATGAGCTAAGGTACTTAATAGTGTAAAGTCAGTGAAATTTCAGAAATTTATGGTCCATTAAAAAGTAAATAAGAAACAAAAGTGGAGGCAATATACCGAGCAATAAGCAGTTAATATTATCGAATCAGCAGAATTTGAGGTAAAAACACATGGTCAAAATAAATGCCACCAGAGGGAGCAGCAGAAAACTTTTGGTAAATACAAGATCTCCATTTTCATAGCAATTTAATTACAATGGCATCTTATCAATTAAAAAAACGAGGTCGTTATAGTAACGTATATCAAAGTGGATGAGTAGAATCTTTCAAAGGGGATTTCAAGATTTAAATTGCATCATTGTTTAAACCAAATTACGCAAATAAGAATTAAAAGAAAATAGAAAGGCTCCTTGATAGGTATTTAATATAGATTAAAGTTCTCAGTCATAAATTAAATATCAATAATTTATTTAAAGTGAACAAGTTTTTTGTTCATTGACTAAATAAAATATAGTTGAAGTTAACGAAATTCAGGTAAAGGAATCTCCAACAATAAATAAACGCAAATAATCAATTAGAACAACAGAAGGAGTTTGTTAAACCTGAGAAATATTAAAAGGAAAATAGGCAGGTTGTTTTATATTATGTCAGTAATTTAGAACAGTGGAACTTGTACAAAAAACTTTTGAATCCTAATAAGTTTTATTCGTGTAGAGAGAGAGAGAGAGAAAGAGAGAATACGTAGATGTGGCAAATAAAACTAAGAAATAACAGATAAATATATATATATCAATAGAATAGATGAACGGAACTGTGCATTTTAAGTATATTGACCACAAGCTCCATTGAGTAATAAATAAACAGTGGTAATTTGAACATTTTATTAGACGTTAAAATAAATCAGAAAAATATAACTAGTGTTCCAAAACAAAATACATCATAGAATTAGATTAAATTTATATAACCAGATAAATCACACTGCAAAATATATTAGATATAATAATAGTAATAGGTAGACACAAATTGCACAAAACAAAAGGCGCTCAAACAAATATGCATAAAATTACCATAAATACAAACCTGTTATATACATTCTTACGTAATTGAAACTACAATAAACCTATGAAATACACTAAAATTAACATAAAAACTACTATCTACAGAAGAAACACTAAAAAACTATATACCTAATACCTAATATATACATCCTTAATAATAATAATTAATACAATACATAACGACCACGTAACGCAACAATATATATATATATATATATATATATATATATATATATATATATATATATATATATATATATATATATATATATATATATATATATAATGAAACGAAAAGCAGAGTCACCCAAAAAAACACAAAATAATAACATATATTTATGAGCTAGATACGTATTTCGACAACGAAGATGTCTTCATCAGTATCTGTCGCTAAACTGCGACAGGCACTGATGAAGACAACTTCGCTGTCGAAACAGGTATCTAGCGCATAACTCTCTTTTATTATTTTTGTACTTTTTGAGGTGATTCTCCATTTTGTTTCAGTTTCTAGCCACTGTGTATAACCTCAGTATTTTACTATATATACATATACATATACATATAAAAATTCAAACGGACACAGTGGTTTCGTTAAAGAAATACCTATATTATCAACAAAGTGCTGCAAATCGAGTCATAACTTCTACATAGCTGATATAATCTATTCTACCCAGAAAGACATTTCATTAAACGAATTTAGGGCTCATGACTTCACTACAAAGAAAATATTCATGTTCCTGTACTCCTAAACGTCCGAAACGTTATATTACTCGCGCTTTAGCAAAATAATCTTAATTTTCACCAACTCACCCCTCATTTATCCCCTGCTCCCTGAAGCGATCTTATTCAAAACAATTGAAAGCGTTCCTTTATCGGGTGCTAATCGCATACCAAATTTGAAGATGATATCTCAATTAGTTAGAAAGTTATTACGCGTTCTAACAGACTGACTTACAGGCTGACAGACCGACAGACAAAAAATGTTAGTTCCAGAATCAAGTTTTCTATATGTTTTGAGACTTTTTACCCCATTTCAGCAAAAAAAGTGTCGAAATTTATATCACCGATATTCCACCCCCACACATTCAACCCTTAATTCATTTTCAGCACATAATACCAGATGTTTGATGAAATTGAAAGCTTTCTTATAAACAAACTTTAAAACGCGTTTTAACGAAAAAATGTCAATTTTCACCAAATCACCACCCGTTCATCCCCTACCCTCTGGAGTGGTTTTACCCAAAAACAATCCGAACCGTTAGCTTGTGGGGTGCTCAATGTGTGCATATCCTAAAGATGATATCTCAATTCGTTCGACAGTTATTGCGCCTACTAACATACAAACATACAGGCCGAACGACTGACCGACAGACAAAAAAATTCGTTCCAGAATCAAGTTTGTTGTATGTTTGAAAACTTTTTACCACGTTTTAGCAAAAAAAATTAAATTCTGTCACCGATATTCCACCCCCAAAAGTTCAACCTCTAATTTAATTTTAGCACAGATTATCAGATGTCTTATGAAATTGAAAGTTTTTTTAAGAAACAAACCCTAGAACGTTATATTACTCGAGTTTTAATTTTAAAAAAGTCAATTTTCACCAAATCACCCCCATTCGTCGCATACCCTATGCATCTATTTTATCCGAAAACAATCCGAACCGTTAGTTTGTCGGGTGCTAACTGTACACCAAATTTAAACACGACATCTCAATTCATTCTAAAGTTATCGTGGCTACAAATAGACAGACATACAGACCGACAGACAAAAAAATTTCGTTCCCCAAGCATGTTTTCTATGTTTTGACCATTTTTACGAACTTTAAGCGAAAACAAATTTTTGTCGCCGATGCGACCCTTCCGCACGTTGTGACGATGTGGAAGTAACTGCAAACTAAGCAAAACTGCCGATTCTATCATTGAACCAGGCATCTTCAGTAAGACTCTTGGAGCAAATTTTGTTTTTCTTTTATTTAAGCAATTTCTGAAATACGAGACCGTTCCTCGTCTTTTAATACACAGTATATATTTCCCAATTAACTAGGGCAGATTTAGCATCTGACGTAACATGGTTTTCAGGCTTTCAGCGTAACGGAGCAGTCTGTATGCGCAAAATAACTTTATGTAACCTAATTTGAACAATATGATACTGTTACTGAACATATATATATATATATATATATATATATATATATATATATATATATATATATATATATATATATATATATATATATATATATATATATATATATATATATATATATATACATATATATATATATATATATATAGGAACGTCAGCACATTGCTATTGATTTAATTAATATCTTAAAAATAATATGTTATTTGAGAATTTGCGACAGCCATATCCTCTTTGATATACACCAGTTAATTAGCTTATAAAAACATTAGGCAAGCAAATAGCTGCATGAAGTTTTTGCTGCGTAAAAAGCGGTTTTTCATTCTGGTAGGTCAGTGCTAATTTAAATTATTTAAGCTTAGTATCACTTCGGGACTTAAACGCATAACGTTAATTTGGTTACTGCCAAAGTGGACGAAGGGTAGTATATAGTTTAAAGTGTTTATTAAGATGTTACTATAGGCATTTCTCTAAATAAATATGAATTAGATAAGTCCACTTGGAGAACCCCAAATCACCACAGAACATCATTTAAAAAATACCTAACAATCGTTTCGCCAACAAATGTTAGAATCATCAGAGGATAAAAATTCTAAACTTAGTTTAGAATTCCCATCCTCTGATGATGCCAAGATTTGTTGGCGAAGGGATCGTTAGGTCTTTTTTAAAAGATGTGTTGTGGTAATTTGGGGTTCTCCAAGTGCCTTCATTAGTGTTCATTACAGGTTCCAGTCTCCACATAGTGTGAATTACACTCGATGGGACCCCTATCCCAGGCGAGTGTCAAATTTCATATGCTTATAGCGTCACAGTATATATATATATATATATATATATATATATATATATATATATATATATATATATATATATATATATATATATATATACTGTGACGCTATAAGCATATTAAATATCAACAACACATCACAAGGGCTCACAGCCTAAATACTATGGTACTCTGGGTGTCGACAAGGAGGAAAGAGGCAACTTGTTAACTTGAAGGTTTGGAGGTTCGGAGAAGAAAAAACATGTGCCGGCAAGGAGTTCCACAATTTTGAAGTTCTCGGGACAAAAGAGCGGACATAACAAGATGTTCTATGTCTGGTGACTTGGACAGTAAAAGGGTGCATTCGCTCTGTTCCCCTGGTAGATATGTTGGGTGCAGCAGATGGAGGAACTATGGAAGAAAGCTCCTCTGAGCAGTGCCCGTGCAGATGTCTCTAAAAGAGAGAGAGAGGTCACCAACGGCACGTCGGTGTGCAAGGGATGACAGCCTTTGAGTGAGGGTAGGGTCATCGATGAGACGTATAGCTCTCTTCTAAATGGAGTCCAGGATAGCAAGTGTAAAGCGGCAGCGGCACCCCAGATGTGGGAGTGGTATTCGAGGTTTGGCCTTATTTGTGAAGTATATAAGGTATAGAGATTAGCTGGTGAAAAGTATTTGCGAGCCTGGAAGAGGAAATCTAATTTTTTAGCAGCCGCTTCTGCAATTGACGTAACATGGTAGTGGCAGTTGAGATTTCGGTACACACAAATGTTAACAAGTGAAAAGGACTCATTACTTTAAATAACTTGATTGTTCATTGTGATGGCCTAGGGATCCACAGAGACAGAACCCTCCATGAGTCTGCGATCCTCATCTAATTGGGCTAAAGAGACAGGTTTAGAATATTGTATATTTGAGTGGAGGGTGCTGTCGTCCGCGTAACTGTGAACTGGGTGGGATGTGCTAGCGAGGAGATCATTGATGTGGAGAAGAAACAAAGTAGAGGCTAAACCTGGACCTCGAGGGACTCCTGCATTAATTGGATACAGCTTATAGGAATGGCCATCCACGACAACAGAAATGCTCTGGTTAGAGAGGAAATTTGCTGTCCAGGTACAGAGTTTTTGTGGTAGGACAATCAGCGCTGCGTGCCAGACCTGGTCAAATGCTATGGATTTGTCTAGAGGGACAATCTGGGATTCACCGTCTAGTTCCATAGATTTGTTCCAAGAATGGGTGACAAAGGAAAGGAGGTCGGCGGTTGATCTGCGCTGACGGAATCCATACTGCCTGTCGTGGATTAGACTGTGTTTTTCAAGAAATTTTGGTAATTCGGGGTTTATATACTTTTCCATCACACGGGTTGTACTCAATCAGTTTTCCAGTTACTAGGGAATATGCCTCTATTGTAAGATGTCTGAAACAGACGAGTCAGGACAGGAGCAAGTTCTGGTGCGCATTTTTTGAGAACAATTGCTGAGATGTCGTCAAGACCAGAGGCTTTCCTGGTATTAAGAGAAGAGAGCATCTTTCGTAACTTTTTAGTTTTGAAAATGATATTTTTTTTAAATTTTTGTCAAAAAGCTTCTTGTGGATAATTATATCTTCGCAGGTGTGTAAATAGCTCAAAAAGGTTTATTGTGCAAGAGAATCAGACCAGTTTTTTCGGGAACATTTTAAGTTTACTTTCGGAAAATTATTGTACCTTTTCAAACAATACGTTTTTCAGTTTTCTTGGAAGTATTTTAATTTATTTTCGGAAAAACAATAAGTTACTTTGATGAAATATGGTACACTGTTTCTACCATATAGGTTATACCAAATGTCATGCGCTTTATTAAAAAAGACGTACATATTTGGCACTGAAAATATTTTTATGAAAATTCGCTGCCATAATGCATTTGCCGCGTCCAGACCTATTTTATTTGGCTTTGTCATAAAGTAAAATTAAATGCTAGCGCGTTTGGGATATAAGCAAGAACAAACAAGTGCATTATAGTAGTGAATTTTCATAAGAATTGTACACTATTTTAGTAAGGTATATTATTAAAACTAATTATTTAAATTTAAATGGACCTTTGAGATCCGTTCTAGAGGTTCCAGTTAGGGATTGTTTGAAAAAAAAAGTATTTTCTACGAAGCTAGAAAATTACAATTTGACAGATATATGCAAGTACTGCAAGTGTCTTTAAAAAAATGTGTGTTACACATTTCAGTGAAGTTGTAAAAAGTTTTGCACAAAAAAAATATTTATTTACAAAGGGAATGTACCTGCCAAATTATAAACATGGCAGGGTTTTTTCCTTATTAATTCTTTTTGTGGATTTGTTTTAGTCAACCCAATCAAACTAGTTTTTGCGAAGAAAACAACAAAAAAGGTTTTTTAAAACAAATTTGTTGGTATCCGCGAAGCTCATTCTGTTATTTTTCTTTAATTTAGAACCCACGTTGCTTTTACATGGGTGTTAATATGGATCAAAATTGAATAGTCTAGCTTAATGGGAAATTGAGATTTGAAATATTTTTACGAAAATTCTCTACCATAAGATACTTGCTGCACCCAGACCCTTTTCAACACTTATTTGCTGTTGCTGTATCCATACTTTTAGTGAATTTTCTTTAAAAAAATTCACTAATGAGGAGATCCCGACTTTTGAATTTTGAAAAAATTTCTTCAAATGAGCGCTAATTAGGCCCCCCAGAACACATATCCGGGGTCAGTTTCAATTTTTATATGTTTATATATATATATATATATATATATATATATATATATATATATATATATATATATATATATATATATATATATATATATATATATATATGTATCACACCGATAACTCAAAAAATAATGGGTCGATTTTGATTAAATTTGGTGAAAAAATTCCTTTTGTAAATGGCTTGGATGAGTTCGTTAGCCAGAAAAATCTGCCTAGGTTTTCCCGAAAAATTTTGTGTTTTCTTTCAAAAAAAAATTTATATCTCCGGAATTAACAAAGTAAGAGCAACCAAATTTGGCACGCTGGTTTACATCCTTATAGGTAAGTCACCTACCAAAATTAAGCTATATAGATCAAAAGACAAAAAAGTTATAGGCATTTAAAGAAAAATAAATTGGGGTTTTCCTCAAAACGTCAAAGTGGCGATTTAAAATGTCAAAATTGGCAACATTTAGGCAAAGAACTTGAATCTAATACGGGGTATAGAAATAAGATGTCTCAAGAAGGATGTTTTACAAACCCTAAAGTCTTAGTTTCAATCGTCATTGTCCTTCATTTTACTAAAATATTCCCAGAAAATTCATTTCAAATAGACCCTGTCTCTGATGCTTGGCAGTAGCCTTAGCTATAGAGTTTATCGTTTAATGGTATATAATTTTTGTCGAATTTTCGTAAAAAATCAATAAAGCTCAATATATCCGTTATTATATAAGATATGAAAAATTTTTGTATATATTAATTATAGGGTGTCTTGAGCTACATCTTAAAATAATATTTCTACAATCACAGGATGGCCCATAAGTCGTTGGTGATACAAATTTCCATTTTTTTTTAATCAAACACGCCTTATGTTATTGCATTTTTGCATTTTCCATCGAAATATAATGCATGTTTGTAAGAAAAGAAATTCTGGACGCAACAAGTGCGTTATGGTAGCGAATTTTAATCAAATGTTTCATATTTGAACAGCTCAATTTGCTATTAACCTATAAGGTTGACCAAGAAACGTGTCTTTTCGGGAACACTTTAAGTTTACTTTTGGAAATTTTTGTACATTTTCACACAATAAAGTTATTTTGATGAAACAAGGCACATTGTTTTTACTATATAGGTTATACTGGTAACGAAATTTGATGCCTGCTTTCTTAAAAAAAACACATATTTGTTATTAAAAACATTTTTATGAAAATTCACTACCATAACGCAATTGCTGCGTCCAGAATTTTTTTTTAAATGATGATATATTGTAGCTCTCTATGTGAGACTGGCAAGTTACGCACCCTCATAGTCATTTTTGGAAAAATATTTTAAACAAATGAATTAAGGTAACAATTTAAACATAAATTGAAAATCTTGGTTAGCTTCTTCGTCGCGGAGATGTTGCCCCCCTTCTACATGCCTACAACTAACCTCAATGCATAAACAAGAAAAACTTCTTGGGAACAAAAAAAATAACACAATGAGCTCACAGATAACTACAAATTTGTTTTAAAAAACTTTTTAGTTATTTTGTTAGCAGAAACTGATTCGACTGAGTTGACTAAAACGGTTCATCCAAGCGACCAATAATGGAAAATACTTGCCATGTTTATAATTTGGTAGGTATATTTCTTTTGTAAATAAATAATATATTTTCGGTAAATTTGCACATGAGGGACATTTAGAAATTTTTTTCAGAGACGTGCTTAGAACCCTCCCTGGATGCACATACCACAAAAAGAATTTCTTGCAAACAGCCCCCCCTAAAAAGTTACGGGACCCGCGGTGAATAGGGGTTCTGGGCGGAATAAACAGGATTTTAAGGAAGTATAGCTGCAAAATGGGATAAAGGCAGCTTATACAGGTCCCACTAAGTTTTTTTCCCACTTTCTGCACACATTTCCTTTTTATCGTCTTCCCCGCCCAGCACTTCTATTAACTCCTGGTCCCGTAGCTTTCTTGGGGGCTGTTTGCAAGAAATTTTTCTTGCGCTATGAGCATCCAGAAAAGGTTCTAAGCATGTTTCTGAAAAAAAATCTAAAAGTCATCCTTGTGCCAATCTGCAAATTTACAGAAAATTTAATTTTTTGTGACAAAAGGAATGTACCTGACATATTGTAAACGTGTCAGGTATTTCCCTTGTTAATCGCTTGGATGATCCGTTTTAGTCAACTCAATCGAACCAGTTTGTGCAACAGAAATAACCAAAAAGTTTTTTAAAACAAATTTTGTTATCTGTGAAGCTGAAAATGTGAAAGTGAAAATTTATTGATTGTGTTATTTTTTAAAATGTAATATCCACGCTGCCTTTATATAAGTTTCACTATGTATCAAAACTGTAGATTCTATTTTAATGGGAAGCCAAGTTATTACCATTAAGATATTTTTACGAAAATTCGCTACCATAAAGAACTTGCTACACCTAAACTCTTTTCAACACTCATTTACTATTACTGTATCCATACTTTCTGAAAATGAAATAAATATAAACAATACAAAATTTTTTAATCAAAATTTTAATAGTTTACACTGAACATCTGGTTAAATAATTCAAACTGCTTTATGATATTATGTAGTTTCATTTACTTCAAATTTTCCATAAAGAGTAAAAACTAAGAGTAAAGAAGTACCTACCTAGTATTATACTTATATTAGTTTGAGGTAGCTGGGTACATTTCTTCTTGAAATAATTTTGTTTCACTTTGGTAATACAGTACCTAGTATTGATCAAGAACCTGAATCTGATGCACACAACCCCTTTCTTATTTGTTTGATTGGATGTTAGAATCATAATATACTACAGTCGACGGCAGCAGGCATTTTTTAAAGTTGGGTTAAAATGAAAAGTTGGGTTATTATTTACATACTATTTGTATCAACCTTAGAATATAGGTAGTTGTTTTATATTCTGGGATTCTAAAGTATTAGCAGAGTCGATTTTAAGGTTATGCGCAGAACATACACGTTTCTCTCATGACTCCTGTTAATTAACAAATGACAAACACTGGTGTTGTCAGATTAAACTAGGAGAGGGAGATGGCTTTTAAATAGCGTGAAAATAGGAAGCTTAATATTTATACATAATAAAAAGTAGTTCTCAACAAATTGAATCACTTTCATTAAAAATTTTATTTAATTACATTTTTCTGATATCTACAGATTCAGACGAGAGTTGTCGCAAATGGCAATCTCGCCGGTTGTATATTGTGATACATTTTTGTAGCCTGTCCGTTTGAAACTTAATTTGTAGATTTTGTTTGCAATATCAGCGGAACCCTGATTTATCTGTCTGACCTTGTCTAACATTACAGGCATCCATTTATAGGTAATTTTAGGTCATATCGTAGATTATCTATTTCTTATATAGTTACAACTCAAGATTTACTGAACCAATTCAGTTCAAATTTGGTAGGTAGGACCACTGATACGCATTTAGTTTAATACTTCTAGAAGTTTAAAAGATGAGAACATCTTCACCTAGCTATACAGTACTGATGATGGCTAATAAGCTTGAAACACGTGTATGCGGTTGTCTCCTTGCGGCTTTGCCCTTAACCTTTCTCCTTGTATAGTACAGAAATGCCGTGTTATAAATCCTGTTATAGTTAGTATATATATATATATATATATATATATATATATATATATATATATATATATATATATATATATATATATATATATATATATATATATATATAACGTTTAACTGACCTTTGATCTGGGTTCTAGGGGCCCTAATTTGGGCTCATTTGACGAAATTTTCCAACAGTCTTACCATCGATACCTCTCTATTAGTGCATTTTCACTAATTCTGGCAAAAATTCACTAATATTGGCACACCAAATTAGTCTAGGATAACATTTTTAAAATTTATTTATTCGACAACCACCATTCCAAATTGGTTTTACCTACTTTTGTAAATTTATAAAAACTCTGCTTTTTTCAGGTTCATGATGGGTGAGAAAAGAACGTTGCTTCAAAGCCGTAAAAATTGTGAGTACTCATTTAAATTATCCTTTTCTTGGATAATGTCGTTACGCTTTACAGCAAACTAGTAAATTCGTGGCTTTTATCATTTGCTGTCTTGTTTATTCTAATGAGCCATTTTCTCAGTTCACCTTGCAAAAAACTTAATTAACAGATATCCATGAATGTTTATCAATCTCTTTTAACCTTGCTATTTGGATAGGGTTTGTTTGTACTATGATTAAAGAAGAAAACGAATTAATTTCCCAGCAGATAGTTACGGTGGATTCCTATAAAGCTATAGGAATTCTTCTGATCTTCCATCTGCCATATAAGAGTCATTTTTATCTACTGTTATCCATAATTTTATAAATTATGTCTGCTGATTCATCCAAGCAAATTTCTCTCCTCTGCTGATAACATTAAAAAAAAATAGAGTGAAATATGCTGATGACTTTGAACATCTACAGACTCTGGATGATTATAGCGTTCATACGTTAACAGGAGAGCACGACTCTTGAAAATCGTGTATTTCCAAAACTAGTAAAATTTTGTAAAAGGCATGTGGGATTTAATAGTCATATTTTTCTTCTTTCGCGATTTTTTATTTCTTATTATTCGTATATATATATATATATATATATATATATATATATATATATATATATATATATATATATATATATATATATATATATATATACATGGTGGGGAATAATGGAGGGGCGTTTTTAAAATAACAATAACTCCGCTGTTTTGAATTTTAAAAAAATGTATTTAAAAAAAATTGAAGTATACATATTACCATTTAACAACTAAAATGTGAAATTATGTTTTGAAAATAATGTCAGGCAGATGACGACCGTTTTCGGCAATGCACTGCTGTAGTCGTTCCTTAAAGTTCCGCATCACCCTCGCACACAAGTCGATGTCAATTGCCCTAATTTGTGCTGTGATTGCTTCTTTCAACTCTTGCAGATTTCGAGGCTTATCGGCATAAACTTTTGCTTTTAGGTATCCTCATAAAAAATAATCAGCAGCTGAGAGATCAGCGGAACGAGGGGGCCATGGCACATCCCCGAAGCGGGAGATTACGTGTCCAGGGAAAATGCGATGCACAACTTCCATGGAGGCTCTGGCTGTATGTGCCGTGGCACCGTCTTGTTGGAACCAAACATTTCTTGTATCGATTCCTCGTCGTCGCAATTCTGGGATGAAAAAGTTTTCTAACATAGCAATGTACCGCACGGAGTTTACAGCTGCGGTTGCTCCTTGTGCATCCTCGAAGAAATAAGGGCCGATTACTCCAAGACGGCTCACGGCACACCAAACGGTGACTTTTTCACTATGAAGTGGGCGTTGATGCAGTTCACGGGGGTTTTCTGTTGCCCAATATCGGCAGTTCTGCTTGTTAACAGAACCGCATAAATAAAAATGAGCCTCATCGCTCATCATTATTACAGGTTCATTTTCATCCCCAAAAATCATTTGCATTCTTTCAGAGAATACCTGGCGTTGAGCAAAATCTCCTTCATTCAGTTGTTGGACAACCATTAGCTTATAGGGGTGAAAGTTAAGGTCTTTGTGTAAAATCCTGCGAAGTGTTCGACTACTCATTCGAACTGCCGCGGCCCGTTTTCGGACAGAACGCTGTGGACTTGTGTGGACTGCTTGTCTCACCCTTTCTACGGCAGCTGGTGTCCTTACACTTCGGGGACGGCCTTTAGGTTTTGGATTAATTGCTGATGCCGTCGTTCTAAAATTCTGTACCCACCTTTTGATTGAGTCACGTTTAGGAACTGAACCGTTACGACCGATATTGAAGCGTCGTCGAAAGCGCGTCTGCACAACAATAACGGACTCGCCGGATTTTAAATACTCCTCAACTGGGAACGCGCGATGTTCTTTTGTCCAGATAACCATTGTGACTAACAAACGGTAAGCTAGCCTGAATCGAACGATGTCAACCGCGGCCCTCTACTCCCACCCGTTTGCGTGTACTAACCGCTCTAAAACCGCGCCTCCATTATGCCCCACCTTGTATATATATATATATATATATATATATATATATATATATATATATATATATATATATATATATATATATATATATATATATATACCCGTTCTGACAAAAAGATTTTGAGGTAACCGTAATGTGCAGTAGTAGTCAAATTTATTATTGACCTGCCAGAGATGAAACAAATTTTTATATAAATTCTTCAATAAAGACAAGGTTACTCTTGATAGTTATGCAAAGATAAAATTTGTGAATCACTGCGTTGGTCACAAATATATCATACTACATATTTACGGTGGTATTAGTCTTAATAAAAAATCTCATATTTCTAAGACTCCCAGTAGAAGACTTTGGCTCTTCGATAATGGTTCTTAAACAAATGTTTCTAGATAAGCTCAAAATTCTTTTCTCTGAAATACGGAAATTTCACTTATGGAAATTTGGGTGAGGAATTGATGTCAAATTAAGAGCAGATGTAAAAAACAAAGTGTATTCTTTATTCAATGGTAATAATGAAAATATTGCACGTATGTAGTGTTATGTGAAAAAATAGACATATATATATATATATATATATATATATATATATATATATATATATATATATATATATATATATATATATATATACATCACCAAATTATTGATAAATTGGCATACAGCAAATAAGAAACATTATTATTGGTGAAAAAATGAGGTTCTTAGTTAGTATCATTTTAATTAGTCTTTCTGGCCACATGGTTTGCATTAATTTCGGAGTTGCCTGCCATGTTACAAGATATTATTATATATAACAGTATAATAAAATCTGCAAACACGTTTTTTCCACCGTTGATGTCGAACATTTCGCTGTTCTAAAGTTAATACATTTAAATAACCGTTTCTTATGACTGAGGCACGGAATAAATGCAGACAAAAAAGAAAAGTATGCGCATTTAAATGCGTCAAATTGACAAAAAAAAAATCAAAAAATTATGCATAACATTGAGTTAAATTGAGGCTAAATCAATAATTATGAATACTATTGTGTTTTTTTTAATTTTTTCGTTAGATATATTGATAAAAATGAAACTTAAATTTAGCAAAATTAATTTGACAAAAATAAAACACAATTTGTTACAAAATTCAAGTGTTTTATTTATAGGTATCATAATTCATAAGATTATACATAATTGTTTTTTAAAAATGAAATAAAATGATTAACAAAACTATACGAAACAGTATATTAAACAAAAATCATGTCTTACAATAATTATAAAAAACAATTAATTACAAAGTGTTTTTCAAAGTTTTCTAGAGGGAAACTTTGTCTTTTGTCAGTAAACATGTGTTTAAAATGAAAAAACTTCGTTCAACATCAACGGAAGTAATATGAGCATATTTATATTCAGAAATAATGTTTGCTTCTAATTCAGATACATTTACATCTTCTTCAAAGTTCCCTACAAAAATTTTCGTATTATTTTTGAAAATTTGGATTCCTGTGTTAGTTTGAATCACAGAGTTAAATTTATTAAGAGTTACTGATCCAATTGCTCCGCAAGTTTTTTTACAATCAGTGTAAATACTGTACATTTTTTCTAAAAGAGAGATATATTTATTCTGGGCCAAAATTAGTTTGACACTTTTTTTGTGAAAATTAAAATCGTATTGTCGGTGTAACTATCAAACAGTATCAAACAGTATATAAATTTTACATTTACTTTTAAATAAATAAAAAACATATGTAGTAAAAAAACAAGTACTTGCAATTTTTGAACACAAAGTACAAAAAAGCTGGTCTCCATCCCATGTAAATTCTCGGTAATTCTTTATCCACAACGTATTAAATTTTGTTTTAGGCATTTTAATTGACAACACTTTTGTTCACTTTGAACACTTCTAAAAATATGTTGCGCACCATTTTTAACGCTCTTGCTAAGATGAACTGAGTGATACTAAATAATATTTGCTAAACTGTCAGTCATTCTGGTATTGGACCTCAATCCTTATTATTGGTACCTCGATTTATCGTATTTGCCGATCCCGGTTATATAATATAATAGGATATTTAGCATGGACTCTACGGATTTCATCGGCCTCCTTTCCCAGCGTTAAGTTCCAGGAAGTGCAATGGCCGTCTTTATATTTTCAAGTCCAAGTAAATATAATAAACTAGACGATATAACTTGATGTCCTTTTTGTTTAGAATAATTTGAAAATTTGTGCAAAACTTGCTGTTAGATTGACAGAAATGCATTTTCTAAGAAAAAATGCAAAAAAAATGCAAGAAAATGCAAATTCCATTATTTCCGTGCCTTACTTATGACTGAAATTAAAAAATCATAGTTTAAAAAAATTTGTTTCTTAAACCTAATTGTGTATTTTTGATTTATTTAGTGGCAGGTCTTCATACATTTGTTTTGTCTTGTATATGTACTTGTTTAAATGCCCGCTATTTTTATTTGTTAAGTTTATGCACCGGTTGAACTTTACCTGCTTGATAATAAATAAATAGGTAAATAAATATCAGTGTAAATAATCTCGGCACCATGTAAAGTTTACTATTTCGTTATTGGGGCGTTAAAAGAAGTGATCTAACCTTAATGCTTTATTATTGATTAAAATGTACAGTAGAAATAAACATTGCATTCTTTAACATAAAGGGTTAATATGAATAATAACATATTATAAAGAAATCGCGGTCGCGTCACGTTAGCATTGAAAGTTCTTTAGCAACCCTGTATTTGCATACCGTTACTCACTGCTGGCTCGACTTGCCTACTACTACTACTCAATTGATACTTGACTACTGAAGGGCGGATGGCGATTCTAGCGGCGCTGCACTACTTGCCGTCCTTGATCCTGTGTGCGTCGACGCTGACGTTGGATCGTACCTGGTGCACACTCTTTGCCTTTAATATATTTTCTACAATCAGTAGCTTAATAGTGACAGGCCGTGTGATTACTTAAGTGTTGGCCTCGCTGCAATTGCTTCGCTTCAACACTAGTTTTAAAAATACAATATCATAAAATGTTGGGACGCAGCAAGTCCGTTATTGTAGTCAATTTTCATACGAATTGTACACTATTAGGAGGGAATATTAGTACAATTAATCCTTTAAACTTACAGAAACCTTGAAAATTGATTTTAGAGGTCCTAATACACGCTTATTTAAAGAATTTTTTCAAAAGTGTTACAATCGACCTCTCTATTACCAAAAAAAAAACAAACAATCTTCTGTTCTAGCTCCTTTTGAAAAAAGTGCCTAAAACACAATTGTGCATGAAGCTAGAAAATTAAAATTTGGTATATCTACGTACTGTAAAAGAAACTTGTATTACAAATTTCATTAAAGTTATAAACGATTTCGAGGAGAAAGCTTAATTCGTATTTAAAAAAAGTATCTTACAATTTATAAACGTGGCATCAACTAAATGATTTCAACAACTAAAAAGTTTTTAAAAGCGCATCCTCTATTTGTGAATTTTCATAACAAAAATTTACTCATATCAACAATAACAAAAGTGAAAATTAAACTTTAGACTCATGTTGACAAAGTTATCTAGGAGTTTTAAAGAAAAATAAAATAATATTCCCAATGCATGAAATCTGTAAACTATTGTTTCCATCAAATATTAAAGTAAAACGAAGCAAGCTGTTACATGTACCAAGCGGGAACCGAACTCGGGCCGTCTGCGTATGAGGCGAGCATTCTACCACTCAACCAGAGACGCTCTAACATAAAGTTTGTTTACGTGATACTTGAGAGCAACTTGCTGTTCCGGGAAATTCTATATTATATTATAAGTAACTGTAACAGTTAACTAGGCAGTTAATTGAATTGTGACTTGAAACACATTCGCCGGCTGTTTCGATATTATATGACGTCTTAATTTTAAATTTAAATTCAAAGATAAAAGAACAAACTCTTTTAAAATCATTTGTACAGAAACGTGAGTCCATTTTGTTTAGAATATTTATTTTATTATTTCGTATGCCTATGCCTATATGAAACTTACTAAATCATGGTTTGGCAAAAACGTCTTATTTTCTTTATAAAAGCGATAGTTCCTTAAATATTTCTTTATTGCCTTTTTTAAGCCAGATTGGTCTTTCTACCATATGCTACATTTTCAGTCTAAAACTTTAATTGGAGTCGTTCATCAAGCTACAAATAAAGTGCATTCTAAAAATTTATTCAATCCTACTTGGCAAATTCTTTATTTCATGTCACCTGTCATGATTGCTGACAAACTATTCAAACGGTTCTTGGGATTTCTGTGGCCGAGAGTTCAAGATTGATAGTTCAGGTAGTATGTTTTTGAGTGTTATTTGTATTGTTTGGTTACCGTTTATGTATGATTTATGCCTGTAGTATGAATCAATTTACATATGGTAGCTACTACTCTGTTGGGAAAAATTTGAAATGTTGTGAAACAAAGTACCTAAAATTCACAACATAGGTTTATTTACACTTTTCCTAGCTGCATGTAAAGTCTTATTGCAGTTATTCTAATACTTCCAAAAATATAGTGTATTCAAAAATTTTTTGTATATTTTTATAGCTGATTTACGAACTCGTCTGTGGTTTTAGCAAAATATATGCCAAGTTTGGTTAAATCACTTAAGTATGTTTTGAGTTATCGCTCGGGGACACACACACACACACATATATATATATATATATATATATATATATATATATATATATATATATATATATATATATATATATATATATATATATATATATATATATAAACACACTTTAAAACAACTCATACAAAACCTTACACAAACAAGAACTTACTTTTTAGTGTGTACAATGTATTGGGACAGAAAATAATAACCATTTTACAGGCATATCGTAAGACCTGATACAACAATTCAAATAAAAATTGATTCCCAAATTCTGACATATATATGTGTTAAAAAGAGGTAAGGCAAGTCTAAATTAGTTGGTAGAAATTATTTAGAATTATTAAGAAATTATTTAGATAGTATTTAGTAGTATTATTGTTGCTAGTTTTAAAAATATTGAGAAAGTGCAAGTTATGTCAAAGATAGAATAGACTGCAGGAAGCGATATAAAGTAGTGAAGGACTCTAAACCAAGAGAATGTAAATATGTTGGACATTACGAAATATATAACTAGTTTTATTAGATAATAAGGTGTTATTGTTTACTAGCTGTTATGTAATTTAAGATGATATTTATTAGAATAAGAATATTAAGAAGTAAGGATATTGGTTACTAATTTTAAGAATGTCATCTCATAACCTAGATATAAGTCAGGTGTTTAGTTAGGAAAATGTCAAACTGACAATGAAATTTTAGTATAGGTTAATGAATCAATCAAACTAAAGTCAAAAGGGACCAACAATGAAAATTTTGTATCCTGGGAAATTATCGAGAGGAGGATGATTGTAGATATTTGTTTTGATAGAAGATTTTTAAAAGGCGGCCAAAAGACAAAAATTAACTAGCTAACGGTCGGGATAGAAAAAAATAATAAATAGATAGGAATTTTTCGTAGTAAAAAAAGCAGATTGAAATTTTTATTAAAAAATTAATTGATTGAATTTTTGGGTATTAAAAAAATCTGATTGAAAATTAAGAGAGAGAAAGATTAGATTGAAAATTTTTATTGGAAAGAGGGGATTTAGAAAGTTTGGGAAACAAGGAGAAATAAAAACCAACAGGAGTCGCTGGTCTGATAATTCAGCACAGCTACACAAAAGACAGCAACGGGAATAAAGAATGTGTGAGTAAAATAAA
Organism: Tillus elongatus; assembly: GCA_964006375.1. Classification (NCBI taxonomy): domain Eukaryota; kingdom Metazoa; phylum Arthropoda; class Insecta; order Coleoptera; family Cleridae; genus Tillus; species Tillus elongatus. Next base: position 134,976,019 of record OZ023266.1, on the reverse strand, counting down.
AATAAAAACATACCGTCATTGTGCGACATCTCCAGCTCCAAAAAGAGTAATAAAAACTCGCCAAAATTAACATAAATAGAACAAAAGTAAAGAAGTCTCATCGTACAAACTGCCATCTTGTTTTGCACGGTAAATACAAGGCGTTTGCAGGGGCCATCTCTTGGCTTTAACCAACAATAAGCGTACCTAGCTTGAGTAGGTCTTTGTTCATTGACTGTACGCCGGAATACGGTGTTATACAAACCACACAAATACCAATAGGTGTCGTTACCGTTTGGTTTTTTTTTAAGAAGTGCGTAAAATTCAAGTAAATATAAGTAGTACGTGAGCATTAGGTTTTGTCATCCATTTTAATTTAATAAATATTCGAAGTTGTGTTCATTTGAAGTCCTTGCTTTATTTTGCTTTTTATACGTATATAAGTATTTGAGAGGAACAAAAAAAAAAGGAAATCAGATAGGGCAATAGTTTACTAAATTCATAAAGAAACAAATATATTTCGGACTTGAACCCACTAGCTAGAGAAGCTCCCTGATTTAAGAGTGAATTTAATCCATTCAATAAATTTATTTAGGTTCCAGGCAGCAATAAAAGACATTGGATACACCGGGGTGTAAGTCAAATACACGTATATTTAATAAACACAATTGTACAGGTAAAACCGAATTAAAATCTTAAATAAAGATACTAACACAAAATTTACATACATATATTTAATATACACATTGTTACATATTTTACAGATAAGATCTAATTAAAAAGCTAAAATACCTAGAAATTTACATCATACAAAAAGGACTAAACATATTTTAATTAGCTACTAGTATTACAAATAATAGCTAAAACAGTTGTTTCAAGATACTAAAATACCAATATAATAATAAAAACCTAATATAACTTTCTATATCAATTTTTACCCAATCGTGGGACTGAAAACCATAACACAAATATTTCTATAACAATATATATATATATATATATATATATATATATATATATATATATATATATATATATATATATATATATATATATTTGTGTGTGTTTGTGAGTGTGTGTGTGTGTGTGTAAAAATTTAATGGATAACGGATAATGGGTCCAAGAGGCCCTAAATCGAGCTCATTTGAAAAAAAAAATCAAAAGTCTTATTATTGTTACCTCTCTATGAGTGAATTTTCTTAATGAAAGTTCACTAATAAAGTTAAAGCGTATCTTTTTCAAATATTGTGAAAGAAATAAGTTTCTATCGGGTTTTCTTAAATTACAGTTGAACGTTCCCAGTTAATTAGTTACGGGGTCGCACAATTAGACGTTCGTTACCGAAACTCTCTGCCTTATTAATGAGGGTTCAGCTTTTACTTCACTGCTAACATTGAAAGCTAATTTGTTTTGGTATTACGTAAAAGTGTATTCGAGTATCGACATAAAAATATTATGGCTTCACCTTAGCTGGTTTGCTTCTTAGTATTTACGAATTTGTTAGTAACTTATAAAATGCGTCAAACACTTTTGAAAC